>CAJVRI010000114.1:0-332500 GCA_911649635.1 Poeciliopsis gracilis
TGGATGCTCAGGTGAACAAAGCAGTAGACTGGTTTCTGGAAGATCAGACTCTCTCTTTTGAAGATTTCTGTACAAACTCCTGAGTACACCGAGGCCTCTGTGACATCCAGACCACACTGCTCCAGGTCTTCTTGGTAGAACATGATGTTTCCTTTCTCCAGATGTTCAAACGCCAGCCTCCCCAGCTTCAGAAGAACTTCCCTGTCAGCCTCCATCAGCTCCTGTGGACTTGTCTCATGTCCTCCATGGTACTTGTTCTTCTTCCTCTTTGTCTGGACCAGCAGGAAGTGTGAGTACATGTCAGTCATGGTCTTGGGCAGCTCTCCTGTCTGCTCTGAGGTCACCATGTTCTCCAGAACTGTAGCAGTGATCCAGCAGAAGACTGGGATTCCACACATGATGTGGAGGCTCCTGGAGGTCTTGATGTGGGAGATGATTCTGCTGGACAGCTTTTCATCACTGAACCTCCTCCTGAAGTACTCCTCCTTCTGGCTGTCGGTGAAGCCTCGTACTTCTGTTACCCTGGCAACAAATGAAGGATGGATCTGATTGGCCGCTGCAGGTCTGGAAGTTATCCAGATGAGAGCTGAGGGAAGCAGGTTCCCCTTGATGAGGTTTGTCAGCAGAACGTTGACTGATGATTTCTGTGTGACGTCAGAAACCAGCTGACTGCTGTTGAAGTCCAGTGAAAGTCTGCTTTCATCCAGGCCATCAAAGATGAAGAGGAGTTTGCAGCCAGCCAGCTGCTCTGCTGGGAGCTTCTGGAGTGTTGGATGGAAAACATGGAGCAGGGAGAGAAGACTGTGCTGCTGATGTCTGATCAAGTTCAGCTCCCTGAACGAAAGCAGAACCACCACACTGACATCTTGGTTCTCCAAGCCCTCTGCCCAGTCCAGAGTGAACTTCTGCACTGAGAAGGTTTTTCCAACACCAGCGACGCCGTTAGTCAGAACCACTCTGATGGCTCCATGTTGGTCAGGGAAGGCTTTAAAGATGTCATGGCACCTGATCGGAGAGTCATGGAGGTTTTGGATCTTGGAGGCTCTCTCCAGCTGCTTCACCTCATGCTGGGTATTAACCTCTTCACTTTGTCCCTCTGTGATGTAGAGATCAGTGTAGATCCTGTTGAGGAGGGTTCTACTTCCTGTTTCATCACTTCCTTCAGCCACACATTCACATCTCCTCTTCAGACTGATCTTATGTTCCTTTAGAACCTGCTGCAGAACATCTGCTGAAAATGAGACAAACAACAATAAAAAACGATGTATTTATGTGTTCATTGCGCAACGCAAAATAGTTTTGAGAAATAAGATTATTAGGGGCCGTTTATTCTCACCTTGAAGAAGGCAGTTCTTATTGGCTATTTGAAGTGCAATTCCAATTTCAGGTCTTTTTCCACATTGGGAACTGGGAGGCTGTCCAAATGAAGTAGACTGGTCCCAGTGTGAGTTGATGTGATGATGATGGTTTCCATAGTTTGTAGAGATTGAATACTTCAAGACTTCATGACCAAAATCCCAGGACTTTTTTGGCACATAAATGTACTTTTCGTCTCTGAGAAGAAAATTACATATTGCGATAAAATTGGCAATTAAATAAATTACCAATGTATTTAATGAATTGACCATAGAAAAAATATTCTTTCTCTGTCCTTTAGTTACTCTGGAGCATGTGTTCTCAGTACATACCAGTAATCAGTACATAATCTTATGGTCAGGATTTACTGACCAACATCTTAGATAATCCAGGAAGTTGGTGAAGTGTCAGCATTTCACAACAGAAACCTCTTCTGGGTCTTATCCACAGAGGTGCCTGGGGGGATTGGATACCCCGGAAATCTGATTAGCTACCCTAACTAGCCTACCCCAGCAGAGCTGTCAGTTTGTTCAGATTTTAATGTTCTTGGATTAACATTAAATATGGTTCCATCCTATTTTCTTAGAGCAGACTGACTGAACTGAGTCTCCCAGCATTCATAGTTCTGAGAGCCATGTTGGTAACTTCACAAAATGTAGAAATAGGCCAAGCTTTAAGGTTAGCTTCTGAGGAAAACCCTGTGCACAGGGATGGATTCATATGAAACTGCTCCTTCTAACCTGCTGGGTGGGAAACATTGAAGAGCTTTAAGATCAGGTGTAAGCGCATATGGTGATCTTAGAAGAATGTGAGACATGCAGGTACTTTGTCCAATCCATTTACCTCAGAAATCAGCTCAATTAGTTGAACACATCAGTTTTGCTTGTTGGTTTTCAGATGTATTTTTCTTTTGTTTTTTTCCCCCTTTCCTGTATTTTGGGATTGGTTTCTTGACTTTCCAGTAAGTCATATATTATTGATAAACAGAACAATTTTGTTCAGTAGGTATTAAGTTACATAGACCTGCACATTTAATCTATGCTGAGATGAATGACAGCCTGTGGAACAAGTGAATCTCCTGCATGGGTCTTGCATGCTTAGCAGATCCATGTGTTTTATTTTAGTGGCTGCTAAAGTTAGAAAACCCTCCAGCTGCAACCTTTACACGGCTTCCTGGTTTAGCTGCTTTTTTTCACTCTTTTACCTTTTTTGCAGTGATCCGGGATCATCTGAGAAGTTTATAGGGTCAACTTTGGATGAGTTGCTTCTCATGGACAGAAAACTTGATGGGGTTATTTTGTCTTGCTCTGAATTTACACCAAACATCTTGAGAACTAAACAGAAAACAGAGAATCAAGGCACATTTCCAAGGTTACAGAAGAAGTACAACAGATAAAGTTTAGTTTTAAATATCTAATAAAATGATCATTTTGTATTCATTTACAGTTCATGGAAAGTACGTAGAAAATAAAAGACCTCAGATAAAACACTCACCTTGTCCAACGATTCTGAGCTCAGAATGGTTTCTGTTTTGTTTCTCTTACAAGAAATCACATGACCCAATCCAGGAAGTGACTGTACTGTGTGTGTGTGTGTGTGTGTGTGTGTGTGTGTGTGTGTGTGTGTGTGTGTGGGGGTGTGTGTGTGTGTGTGTGTGTGTGTGTGTGTGTGTGTGTGTGTGTGTGTGTGTGTGTGCAGAACTGAGAACCAGGCAGAGAACAAAATCAAACAGAAATAGAAACCAGCTGCTCTGTACAAAGATGAACCTCACAGGCTAAAGTTTGTTCTGTTTCTGGTTTGTTGTGGACCTTCCAGAATTATTTTTCTTCTAATCAGTCCTCAGCCACAATTTTGAACAAAACTGCTTGTTTTTTAGACCAACAAATCAATTAGAAGAAACTCATGTCAAGCAGTGTGGGAGGAGAGAGAAGCGTTTATCCGATCAGAATCGGCCAATAGGAGAGCTCAAAGTTTACGATGCTGTTAACTGCTGAGAACATAAACACACACACACACACACACACACACACACACACACACACACACACACACACACACACACACACACACACACACACACACACACACACACACACACACACACACACACACACACACACACACACACACACACACACACACACACACACACACATACACACACACACCCACACACCTACACCTACACACACACACACACACACACACACACACACACACACACACACACACAGAACACATGTACGGTCACTTCCTGGAATGGGTCATGTGAATGAAAAATCCTTGTAATTTACCATAGTAACAAGATGTTTAAATGAAAATGTTAAAAACATGTTAATAATCACTGGAATCAAAATGTTTTGATCTAAACAGAAGTTGCTTGGTGTCGCTTCGTCTCCTTCAGTGTGTTTTTTTGTTAAATTCAGATCTAAACTGAAGACAACCAGAAATTTTTCTTTTTGAATTCTCCAGGAAGAATATCGTCCAGATGTTGCATTTTACTTTTTTGTTGTTCATCATTTTGACTGAAAAAAATAATTCCATCGTAATTTACTTTTACCAGTCAATTTTTATGATAATACTATTGACAGTGGCTTTCATTTTCAGCTGATTTAATTACTCAACAAGTTGAAGAGGTATTCAAAACCCCATTACACAGAAAGCAAATGAACACATTAAAACTGTGGTCCTAATAACTACATTTCAAAATTACAGTTAAACGACTCAATTTAAATTATGAGAGTCTCTCTGATCGCACAGCCTCACAACTTCCTCCTGATCCGCTTCTAGAGGAGAAATCCACGCTACAGTTTACATGCACAATTTCTTCATTTGCATAGAAACCCTTAACTATAGATCATTTAAAAAATGTAGATGGATTTCATAGACCTGACAGCTGCATAAGCAACATTGGCATTAATTCATCATTTCATATTAATTCTTCATAACCTTAATTACAAGAAAACCACAATCTTTCCATCAGGGTTCACCAGTTTGTCCTGCATGTTTCCGTTGTGTTTTTGCTCCAGAACTCCTGATGCAAATGATGACATGATGTCAGGGTTCCTGTGTGAGAGCATGCGTGTGAGTGCGAGTGTCACATCTCATCCAGAGAGGATCTTGGTGAGGAGCCGGAGGAGTCTGCACAGGTGGAGGTCATCAGCCTCATCAGAGCGCGCTGGGGATTTAGGAGCAGCAGATCCATCCTTCAGTGCTAGATGATTACACTCACCGCTAGTCACTGGTCGTCTCCTGTTGTTGCAAGTTGCTTAAGATTTGTGTCTGAGCTTACCAGAAGTTACCTGACCTTTGTATTTTTGCCGCCTCCAGGTTTTTTGTCTCTCAGCTCGTGAGTCCTGCAGGTACCAGCCTGCCTGCTCCGCCGCAACTCCACTCCTACAAGCTTCCGGTTCTCCCAATCCCCCCACCTCGCACTGGACCGCCGAACCATCCTCCACTCAGGACCCTGGCACCTCTTCCCCACGCCACAGCAAACCACCGTGAAGTAAGCCCGTTCCACTTCCCTCTCAATCTATCCGTTCACTCCCAGCCGTCTAAACCGCTTCTCATTTCAGGCCTTCCTGGTCGAGTCATTCTCACCCTCACTGAAGTCCAGCGGATTGAAATATTGTGTGTCCTGTTGATGAATAAATACTCACTCTTCCTAAGAGGTGTGTGGTTTCTGCATGTGGGTCAGAAAGCTAAAACCCAGCATGTCACATGACCTCCTGACCTCTGCAGCCATCGATGCTAAACAAGCCTGTTAACCAAACGCTTATTAAACTCAGGGATGTGAAGGGAAACGCTGTGTACAGAAACTTGGCTACAATATTTGTTGTCTAAAGTATAAAAAAAATCTAAATTCAGTTTTAAACAAATTTACAAGCAAATAAAAAAAATCTTTCTGATTAAATTTATTTGTGTAGCACATTTGGTAAGTTTTATTTGACAGGATGTGCACAAGACTGACGTGATCCTGTCATGAAGGAGACTTTAGGAAGGTCTGTGACTGTCGATAAATAACCAGACTTTAATGCAAAGTAGGGACTTTTAATGGACTTTTAGAGAAACTAAGCTGCTCAACCAGCATTTCATGGCAGTAACAAATAAAATATGTCCAACTTATTAACATTTAGTTTCTGATTAATTTCCTTTGGTAACAATTAATAGCAATTAAATTAAAAATATTAAAGAAATGGTGTCACAAGAATAAAACAATACTAGATTATGGCAAAACAAACTGAAGTATTTAACAAGCAAATAAATGACATGAAACCATGATAAACAGTATTAAAATAAAAGAATGAAATCAAATTTTTGATTTAACTAGACTATAAATGGGTTGGAAGACTCGTTTCAACAATGGAAAGCTAAAATATCAAATTATTGCTGCATATTTTCTAAACAGAAAGATGTTTATTATACAAATAATTATGCAGAGACAAGTTCACATCTTCAGAAGAATTATAACTGTATCTGATTATTATCATCTAAATAACTACATGTTTATTCCAATGGGTAAATTAAACATTATGACATATGAGAGCTCAGAACTGATAAAACTCATTTCAAGTTGCAAACAGAAGTGGATTAAAATGACTGATGTGATGATTGGAGCTAAAACTGTTTTCCACTCTTAAAAAAAATAAAATCAATAAAATGATTTTCATCCGGGAAGAATTGATCCAGATTATTTTCTTCAGTTAATCCTCAGTGATCTAAATTAAAAATCACCAACATTCAGAAGCTGAATATTGTTTCAAATGACTGAAGATGACATGAATATGAGAGGGTGAAACATAAAGAGCATCAGAATGTTGCCCCCTGCTGGCTGCCCCTGAACTGCAGGCGGCGCTCCGAGGTGATGCTTTCCTCCAGGTGAGCAGCAGAAACTCACCTGCAGAAACTCACCTGCAGAAACTCACCTGTAGAAACTCACCTGTAGAAACTCACCTGTAGAAACTCACCTGTAGAAACTCACCTGTAGAAACTCACCTGCAGAAACTCACCTGTAGAAACTCACCTGTAGAAACTCACCTGCAGAAACTCACCTGCAGAAACTCACCTGCAGCGCCAGACAGGAAGCAGAACCGTAACAAGAAACCAAACATGGTCTAAATCACGTGTCAAACTCAAGGCCCGGGGGCCAAATCCGGCCCGCCGTAGCTTTTTATGTGGCCCTCCACAGTGTAGACTAAACACTAAGTGTGATTAAATATTATATTATCAATCATATCAATGCAGTTTTTATCTGTTTGCTGCCAATTTCTATCAATCAATCCCTCCAGTTTCTTGAGAATTTAGTTGATGTTTGATTATAGTCCATGATTTATGCAGTCAGTAAATAAACAGTCGGATTTATTATTAGTTCCTGAAGGGACTGAAAAGATCTTCAATAATATTATGTAATTTTAAGAATTCATTGACATATTAACAGTTTGTGAACAGGTTTTATCTACACATTCTGGCACAACCGGCCCTTTAAGAGCCTCCATGATCTTGATTTGGCCCAAAACAAAAATGAGTTTGACACACCTGATCTAAATGAACGCAGAGCGGTTCTGTTTGAAACACCGCTGGCCAAAGAGTCCAACACTAAATCAATCAAAACCATTTTTAGACATTAAACGCATCAAACCAAAAGCCAAAGGAACAAAAACATTTTAAAAAATGTAAAATGAAAATGATTAATTACAAACCCTGAAATGAACTGGATTAAAATGTTCAATCAGTTCAAGTTGTAGTTGGAACAGAAACATTTGGAGGATTTGGGTTTTCTGTCGGCTTTATGTTTCTGTGTTCAGTCGAGTCCGTTGTCCCGGTTCCGCCGCTCTGCCTCTGCTCACCTGTTCTGCCTCTGCTCACCTGTTCTGCCTCTGCTCACCTGTTCTGCCTCTGCTCACCTGTTCTGCCTCTGCTCACCTGTTCTGCCTTTAACCGTCATTTGTTCTGCCTCTGCTCACCTGTTCTGCCTCTGCTCACCTGTTCTGCCTCTGCTCACCTGTTCTGCCTTTAACCGTCATTTGTTCTGCAACCTGCGTCGACCTCTGACCTGCTCTTTATGACACATTGAACCGTTAGGAAATAAAACCTGAAAACAAACACAAATACTTCTGCACAGAAAAGTGAAAGAATTTAAGAACAAAAACATTTTCTTCATGTTGAGTTTATTCAGTAAAAGTTGTTTAGAGGTTATTAATGCAGAAGAGAAAAACAGAGTTTGGACGATTATCATGAGTGAAACAGCTGCTAACATCTTATCCTGCTGTCCAGCTTTAAGGTCAGAGGTCAGAGTGATAGGCACTTGGTGATGCTGGTGATCCTCAGGCGTTTCCATGGCAACTCTCAGGGCTGCTTCTGCTGCATCTCCCTCCAGCTCTTCCACAGCAGCAGGTCACGGCTCTTCCCCAGGGCGACCAGCCAGCGGGGCAGCCGGATGCCGTTGAACTGGCCCACGCCGTCGTCTCGGCCCATCGCCAGCAGCATGGACACGTAACCTAGCAACCGGCACAGGGTGAGCGAGGGTCAGGCGACACGCCGGCCGCCTGCCTCAGGGGGAGCCTACCTGTGCGATACGACGTCAGCGGCTTCTCGCTCAGGCTGTTGATGATGTTGGACACGGCGATGTAGGCGTGGAGCCCGGCGTGGTACGCCAGCTTCGCCTCGCGCAGGTCGGCGCAGTCGCCGACGGCGAAGATGTTAGAGAACCCCTCGACCTGCAGGTACTGGTTGACCTTCAGCGCCCCGTCAGCTGCCATGCTGCCCGCTGGAGGCACACGCAACATCAGCTTATTCCCAATCAATAACAGGTCAATCAATAACAAATGCTGATTGGAGAAGGTCTCGGAGACTAAAAGCTGCTAAATCCCTGCAGTCTGATGCTAAGCTAGCAGCTGATAATGTTTGTAAAGTTAAAGTCTAAATGAGCAGCAGCAATTTGGCTCATTTAGACAAATTTACACGTTCACTCAGTTTCAAACCAAATATTTAGCTCAGTGTGCGACTATCTAGCATCACACTACGCTAAATATTTAGCTACCAAGCTAAATATTTGCTTTGCTAGCTAAACATTTAGCTTGCCATTAAACTATTTAGCTTACTGTGTAGCTAAATATTTAGCCACACACTGACATCTAGAAATGAAAGAACATGGTGCATATATGACTGAAAAAAGAATCACTATGTCTTCTCATCACAGTTTAAATCTCCCAAATTCCTTTGTAGAGCGCCCCCCGGTGGAGCCACAGCGCCCCCCGGTGCAGTCACAGCGCCCCCCGGTGGAGCCACAGCGCCCCCCGGTGGAGCCACAGCGCCCCCCGGTGGAGCCACAGCGCCCCCCGGTGGAGTCACAGCGCCCCCGGTGGAGTCACGGCGCCCCCCGGTGGAGCACAGCGCCCCCCGGTGGAGCCACAGCGCCCCCCGGTGGAGCCACAGCGCCCCCCGGTGGAGCCACAGCGCCCCCCGGTGGAGCACAGCGCCCCCCGGTGGAGCCACAGCGCCCCCCGGTGGGGCCACAGCGCCCCCCGGTGGAGCCACAGCGCCCCCCGGCGGAGCCACCGCGCCCCCTGGGGACCCACCGCGCCCCCCGGTGGAGCCACGGCGCCCCCGGGTGGAGCCACGGCGCCCCCTGGGGACCCACCCAGGCTGGAGGCGTAGGCTCCAGAGTTGATCCTGATGCCGGTGCAGCAGATGATCAGGTCCGTCTCCAGAGTTTCCCCCTTGTCCGTTTTGACCTGTAGGTTCTTCTGGGTCCGGTTCAGCGGCAGCTCGGACAAGTTGGACACCTTCTGACCTGAAACACAGCAGCAAGTTGTCCAGAACCCAGGAAGAACCAGCCAAGAGCTAGCAGCTAAGGGCTAGCAGCTAAGGGCTAGCAGCTAAGGGCTAGCAGCTAAGGGCTAGCAGCTAACGTACCCAGAACCAGGTCCACTCCCTTCTCTAGCAGAACCTCCTTGGCCTGCTCCCTGACGCTCTGGACCAGCTGCGGGTCGGCCAGCCCCATCCTGGAGTGGATCAGAACCACCTGGAGGAGAAACAGAGATGAGGACGGAGTCCTGAGCGCCGGGTTCTGCAGGTTCCAGAGGTCCAGACCAACTGGGTTCATGCACAGCAGACTTAACTTAATGTCAGATTTATGTATTTCTGTCCCTTCTGGGCCTCCGTAGCCCTCAGGCGTCACTTTCATTCTGAAAATCATTTTGTGACCCAAACTTGGAGTCTCCCGACCCCCAAGGGTTCCCGAGCCCCCAGGTTGGGAACCCCTGTCCTGCAGGAACCACCCAGGAGCAGAACTGGAGGCGGTTCTGATCCGATACATGGAGTCAGAGAAACAGCTCAGAACTTAAGCCGGACCCAACAGAACCTTCAGGTCCAGGATGAACCTGTTTTAGCAGGGCTAACGGAACCAGTACCTTTCATACAGAGTAAAGGGTAAAGTTCTGTTGAGCCCCGCTGAACCCGACCAGAGCCAGAACCCGAACAGAGCCAGAACCCGAACAGAGCCAGAACCCGAACAGACCCAGAACCCGAACAGAGCCAGAACCCGAACAGAGCCAGAACCCGAACAGAGCCAGAACCCGAACAGAGCCAGAACCCGAACAGAGCCAGAACCCGAACAGACCCAGAACCCGAACAGAGCCAGAACCCGACCAGAGCCAGAACCCGAACAGAGCCAGAACCCGAACAGAGCCAGAACCCGAACAGAGCCAGAACCCAACCCACCTTCTTATCTGGATACTCCGTCTTGATCTCAGCTGCCATCTCCACCCCTGTAGCTCCGCCCCCGACCACCAGAACCGAGTCCGCCGCCTGGATCTGGACACACACACACACACACACACACACACAGTGAGGGGCGTCCTGTCCCATCATCCTCTCTGTCCTCCTCTGTCTCACCTGTCCCACCATGTCCTCGTACGCCGTCACGCCGTCCTGCAGCGACGCCTCGGTGTTGAACTTCCCAGGGAACGGACCATCAGAACCGGTACACAGGATCAGGTGGGAATACTGGACCTCCTGCGGTAGGGGAAGAGCTGTCAGAGGTCACCTGGCCGGCAGGGGGCAGCAACAGCTCTCGCCCCGCCCCGCCTCACCCTGCCGCCCTGCAGAACCACCAGCTGCCGCTCCGGGTCCACGCGCTCCACGCGACCCTGCAGGAAGCTGGTTCCGAACGTCTCCGCATATGGGATGAAGGTCCGCTGGGCGAAGCCTGGGGTCAGAGGTCAGAGGTCAGAGAGTGCAGGGGGCAAGCAGCGACAGGTCGGACTGGTCGGTACCGGGCTGGACTGAGGCCCGCAGCGCCGCCACGTTGTGGTGGAAGGAGTCCCGCAGGTCCAGCAGGGTGAAGCCGAACCCGGCCGAACGGAGCTGCTGCGCCGCCGCGATGCCGCCGAACCCGCCGCCAACCACTACCACATGGACCCCGTCCGGAACCGAGACCTGGGCCCCCATCTGGAGACACACACACACTTCAGCACCGAACCACCGACCGAACCTCAGAATCTGTGCAGAGCTCCGCCTCTAACTGGACCCGCTTCGGGCTGCAGGTGGATCGGAACCAACCCTCAGAGGTCCTACCTCTGTGAAGCTAACTGATCCTGACTGGACCGGTTCCGTTCGCCAGGAGTTCTGTAGAACAGTTCGGATCCTTCAGGTCCAATTTGGCCCTGCTGCTGGTTCTACTGGGTTCTCTGGATCACGGCTCCAGTTCCCGGTTCTGAACCTTCTGAAGGAGGGAGGGAAAAGTTCGGTTCTGACCCGGTAAACACGTCGGTTCCAGTGGAGACACCATCCGGTTCCCGTGTGAATCTGCCCCCTTGTGTCGGGAGCGCGCATTGCAGCCAGAGAGGCGGATCAGGATCTGATCGCTTCTGATCGATTCTGATCGATTTCTCGGCAAAACAACTCATATAATCATGTCAAGGGATTTAAACTATCTTTCCATAGCTGTCTATATCAAAGCCTTGTAAGGATGCACATCAAACACAGCACATACATTAGCACATCACAGCAAACCTCAGCTTGTGAGGAAAACATTCATGTTATTAGTTTGAGTGTTTATGAAAATTCTTATCATGATTACTATTATTTGTATGTTTCTCTAAAAAAATCTGTACTTAGCCCAAACTTAAAACATTAACATGGAATCTGAAAACATTTATTTCAGGAAATTGTCTACTAATTAATAAATACAACTGCATTGATTCTTTCCAAAACAGCGTCAGAAGACCTCGTTTATTTATTTATTTTACAATTTTTTAAACAACAGCTGCCAATTAAACTGAATGTTACAACCTTGACATGATTATATGAGTTGTTTTGCCGAGAAATCGATCAGAAGCGACGTGAAAATGATCAGATCCTGATCCGCCTCTCTGGCTGCAATGCGCGCTCCCGCCACAGGGAACAGATTTTCACACAAGACCTGAACAACCCGAACCCCCAGAAACCCGTTATGAGACCAGCCCAGAACCCAGCACGAGTCCCCACAGAACCCTGTGATGTCACACGCAGCTGACGTCACGCGGGACGTGAACTTACCTGCCGCAGGTTCGGAACTCGGATCCAGTTTCAGTCCAGATGATCAACAGCAGCTTTTTCCTCCTTCAGCCCCGCCCTCCTCTATCTGACGTCAGCAGCTCTGCGCCAATAAGAGCGCATCCGCTCCTCATGAAGGGAGGCTGAGGTGCGTTCAGGGACCGCAGGAAAACAAAAAAACAAGCAGAACTGATCCTACAGAAGCAAAGTTCTGTCTTTAGTCTTCCTGCCGGTTCTGTTGGATCTGTTCTTTATTAAAGGATGGATTCGGTTCTGATGATTTGTGGGTCAGAACCAGTACATCATGTTCACTGAACACGATTTTATTTCCTACCAGTTCCCTCTGGGCTCCTCAGTGATTGGTTCTGATCCAATCAGCGGTTCTCCTGCTGACTCAGCACTTTTTTTTTTTTGCTGAGTCAGCGTTAGGAAACTGCAAACCTGTGTCATAATGGGTGTAAGAGCCAAAAACGTGAGTTTGTGACATTGTTCATGACTGTAAATGCCTTTTGCATATTTAGATATTTTCTTAATAAAAGTTTCCATTTTATTATGTTTTGGTAGAAAAGCGCCACCTAATGGACGTAAGTGAAAATACGTTAGAGCAGAAAGAAGTTGGAATATGTTGTGTTTCACGGCTCTACACAGTTTTTTGACCGTTACGTTACATTATGTGGAATGCTGTGCAAGATTAAGAAACACTTTTATCATCCTCTCAAAGAGAAGTAAAGTTCGTCGTTCGTCAGACTTTGTGTGGATTTTTGTAAGTGATTCTTTAATTCACAAAGAGATGCACAAGAGCATACTGTGGAACAGAAACGCGTCAAGCTAAGAGCTAACAGCTAATGAATGTCAACAAAGGAAAGAAAACTGAAGCTTGTTGAACAATATAGTGGCTTTACAATGACAGAACTAGCAGCCACTACAATGGGGGTGTGAAAGGTCATGAGGTCATGATGTAAGCAGTGGAGTCCAGAAACTCCCACCGGACCTTCATCTGTTTCTGGAGGAGGTCAAACATCCCATAATGCCGAGCCGCTCTGTAACCACAGCAACATAGTTCTGGTTCCGGTTCTAACTGATGATTCCTGTTTGATCCGTCAAACAGAACTCCAGGATCCTGACTGGTTCTGGTTCTGAATCTTCCTCATCTAGAACCTCATCAACATCATGCATCAAAGGTTCTGCTTCACTGAGGAGAGCCGGCCAAACCGGACCTGCAGGGCAATCAGAGAGGAGATCAGAACCAGGCGCAACTCAAGATCTGCTCCAGTTCTTCTAACTCAGAACCACCAGAACCGATTAGAACCTACAAAACCACAAGAACCATCAGAACTACCAGAATCACAATCAGAACCACCAGAACCTCGCTTTATGCATGGTCTAGTTAAAGCATCATGATACCGACCTGCACAGGCACCATTGAAAGCAGAACCAGAAGTGGTCAGAGCAACAGAATGTGATCGGACCAGCAGAACCGGTTCTGCTTCATGTTTTCAACAGACTGCAGCTCTTTGCCCTCACATCCTGCTCCAACCCGACCAGAACCCTACAGTCCACTGGGCCGACTCAGAACCTGCAGAAGCTCTAATGTTTACAGCTGGTCCTCCAGCCATAAGAACCTAAAATCTCCTCTTGAGTTTCCTGGAGAAATGAATCAAATAATTATGTAAATATTTTACATAAATCAAATATTTATGTAAAAGTGGTTTCTGCAGCAGCAGCTCCACGGTTCGGATGGGCACTGGACTTCAGGTTTACCTGCGTTTTTACACCGTAACGGTGACGTCAATTTCTTTAGAAAACTTCCAAGTTCTTCCCTGTTCCCCTGTAGTTCAGACCTGCTGTGTTTTAGCGCCCTCCAGCGGAAGAATTGTGCTCTGCACCATGTTTAATTCCGACCAATCAGAATTCCACCAAGTCAGCAGCAGTGACAGCAGCACACCGGAACAGGTTATTCTCCTGCCAAAATAAAAGCTGCCAGGGTTTTAATCTTTCAGGTCGGCAGCGAAGATTCTCTGCGAGCTGATCAATTAAGTCAACCCAGTTAAGACCAGTTCATCATTCTAACTGGCTAAACTGGTTCTGGCTGGAGAGTCCAGCAGTAAATCTTCAGTTAATACCAATAATACTGTTTGTTGCTTTTAATAATGCTTGCTCAAATATGTTAATTTAATACACTAAATCAAACTTTATTATGACTGTACAGTAACTAATGTAGTAATAAGTAAATGGTATAAAGTGATACCTGTTGGAGTAAGAAGATGCTGAAGACATCAAATAATATTATGAAGCAAATAAAACATCTAACGTATTTTACGGTAATTAACGTCAAAAGGTAAAACTGATGGAGGATAAGTTCAACAAAATGACAGAAGAAAGAAACCATGAAATCGGGTGAACAACGGAGTGGTTTTGGGTCTTAATTTGAAATCAAACCGGAAGTGATTTTGTGTATCTGTGACTTTGTTTTTGGTCTGGTCAGTTCGCGCCTCGGTTCTCTGGGTCAGCAGATCCGGTAACGGTTCGGTAACGGTTGACTCAGCTCCAGTATCTCATCCATGGAGGAACAGTGAGGTTCGGACCGGACCGGAGCAGAACTTTCTGTGGGTAAGTCAGTCCCAGTTAGCGGATGGTTCCGCTGTCCGAACCGGCCGCAGCGAACGGCGCGGATATAAACTTCATAACTTTGTGTCTCGGTTTGCCTCGCGAGCCTTTTGTTCCTGCGGCGCGCGCCTCCGTTCCCATGGTGAAGCTTCTCCGGCCCGCGAGCCTCTCCGATTAGAGCCGAGGGCTCTCCGGAAACAGACGAGGGACCGAGGAGCGGACTCGGTTTTTATTCTGAAACTCGCACAACAGATGGATTCATTCTGACTTCAGGACTTTTGGAACCGTTGGAACAGAACCGGTTCACTGGACCCGGGCATGACGTAAAGAAGCCTTAAGACTTTGATTTGAAGGTTAGCTGCGATGCTGGTTCTGTAGCTGAGGAAGTTCGGTCCAGTCTGGTCCTGTTCAAAACACCAACTGGTCCAAACTTTTCTGTCAGGAAGCCCAGTTCCTCTGGAACAAGCGCGTGGCGACAGTGGAGAGAAACTACTTCCTGTTAACCTGAAGAAACGTTTAGCAGAACCAGAACCGAGTTCAGACACAAAGCAGCTCTGGTTTCCATTCACTGGTCTGTTACTGGGACTCAGTGGTTCTGTCTTGTTGTTGACAGGAAGTG
The DNA here is from genome assembly GCA_911649635.1 of Poeciliopsis gracilis. Lineage (NCBI taxonomy): Eukaryota > Metazoa > Chordata > Actinopteri > Cyprinodontiformes > Poeciliidae > Poeciliopsis > Poeciliopsis gracilis. The sequence continues at coordinate 15,119 of CAJVRI010000114.1, forward strand.
ATGTTTTTCTGTATATTTTCTTTGGTCTTGTTTTTTGGGTCGGTTCTGTGTGTTTACTGTTTGTGGACCTGGAGTTTGATGGAACCCGGTTCTGATCCCTGATGGTTCCCACTGTTAGAACTCTGATAGAACCCAGGACTCATCCCTGAGGTACTCCACGAGCTTCACAGGTTCTGGAGGTTCTGAGGCTGCATGGGACGACTCGGTACCGGACGTTTGAACCTGCTGTGACTCTGTTGGTCAGATGACGCCGCGCTCTGCTCCCGCCAGGTGAGACATCACAGCGTGATGCGTCCCGATGGAGGAGGCGGAGCCTAGCCGCTACGTGACCCAGCTGAGGGCGGAGTTTGACGGCTGCGATTCGACGGCGACGGGCTTCCTGGACCGAGAGGAGCTGACCGAGCTGAGCAGGAAGCTGCAGCTGGACGCACACCTGCCGCTGCTGCTGGACACGCTGCTGGGAGAACGGCCCCACGGCAGGGTAACCGGTTCTACTGGACCAGAACTATTGGTTCTGCAGGGTTCTGCAGGGTTCTGCCGGGCTCAGTCCAGGTTCTGTTTGTGTTCCAGGTGAACTTTGAGGAGTTTAAGAACGGCTTGGTGGTGGTTCTGTCCCACTCTCTGGACTTCAGCACCTCAGAGGACGACAGCAGCTACCTGGAGCCAGGTGAGACACTGCAGGGTCCGGTAGTCAGTGGTTCTGGTTCTGGCCCAGCCAGATGACTTTCCCCTCCTCTTCTTCCTCCTGCAGCCGTCCCGCAGGAGGTAAAGCCAAAGTTTGTGAAGGGAGTAAAGCGTTATGGCCGCCGCTCTCGACCCGAAACCCAGTCCAGTACCAGCCTGGACTCGACCCCAACCAGAACCAAACCCGTGGACCTGAACCTGGACTCATCTCCGCCCAGTGTCCGCAGGGCCAAACTGAGACGGTCCACGTCTTTGGAGAGCGTGGAGGTGAGCAGGTCGAGGTTTATTATTAGCCTCTGTTATTCTGTGTTATGCTAACCGTAGCATCCTGACTGATGCTACGGTTAGCATATATTACACACACACACACACACACACGCACACACACACACACACACACATGAACAAATACACACACTGAACAAACACACATTGAACACACCACACACTGAACACACACACACTGAAGAAATACACACTGAACACACACACTAACACACACACACACTGAACACACACACTGAACACACACACTGAACACACACACTGAACACACACTGATTCCTCTCAGCTCCATGTTTTCTCTGCAGAGCCTGAAATCTGATGAAGAGACAGGAAGCAGCAGGGTGGACCAGCAGGTCTTTCACAATAAAGGTAGACTGCATCAGAAATCGGAACCAGAACCGGTTCTGACTTAAAGCTGCAGTGTTTTTCCATGTTTGTTAAAATTGTCTCCATATTGTGACAGATTGTAATGAGAACAGATCGATTCATCTGAAGAAATGCATCAAAAACAACCAATCAGAGCCAAGAGGCAGGGCTTAGGACTGCCAGTCATCCTCATGTACTCGCTGCTAAATGTGCTAATGGTGGAGAAACAACTGTTTATCCGCATTCATGCTTACAGACTAGCCATAGGATTCATAACAGGCTATGCTAGCTACAATTAGCATGGAGGACGATTGACAGCACTAAGACACAACTCCTGGCTCTGATTGGTTGTTTCTATTTAGCAGTGGAAAGGCAGAGATCGATCTGTCTTATGACAAACTGGAGACGAATTGAACCGATACGGAAAAACATTTTCTATAAAAGTTACACAATGCAGCTTTAAATGCTGCCCTCTCTGCAGCAGATCAGCAGCAGGACGCAGGAGGAAGAGCAGGAGGATGTGATGTGGTTGCAGTGTGTGATCACCTGGAACTGCAGGTAGCTGGACCTCCAGACCCAGAACCAGAACCAGCTGAACCAATCCTGATGATCCCCCTGTGTCTGCAGGATGCTCTGCTCCAGAGATTAGATGCTAACCTGGACGCTAACCGGGATGGACGGGTTACCGTCAGGAAGGTTCTGTGGAGCTCCGCCCTCACGCGAAGCTCCAGCCCCATCCAGTCAGCTGACCTGCAGAGGGCGCCACTCTGGGTAAAATTATGTTCTAAGAATATTCTGTTCAGACACGAGGAATTGAAAATAAACTGATAGTTCAACTAGTTCGACTAACAATTGTTGATGTTGAACCATTAAACAATCTGAAACTGAAGAATAAATCGTTTAATGGTTATAAAAACACCTGGAGTAACTTTTGCATGTTTTTCTTTGTTCCACTATAGTCTGTAAAACTCTAGATAGGAGTTTAGAGCCCCCTTGCAGCCCCCTTGCAGCCCCCTCTGTGTTACGGCCCTGCTGCAGCTTCTGCTGCAGCTTCTGCTGCAGCTCCTCCTGCGGCACCACCAATCAGATGGCTGCACAGATTAGTGACGTTTAAATTAACATTAATGATTCTAATGACGTTCAGTTGCGTAACTTTATGAACTCGTTCATTCGTGGCTGTTTTCACTTTATTGATCATATTAGTCTCGATGATTAAAGAGTCCGACTGAAACTACCTGGATGTCAGTCAAATTCTGGGTTTATTGTGTCTCTGCTTATTTCTAAATGAGCTTCACATTCAAAAGCAAGTCCAGAAAACCAAACCGACTCATTAAATTTGCAAGTGACTTTAGAAAAAACAATGTAATAATTGGATTTGATGACAGAAACCCAAAGTAGTTTCTGTTTTTCCAGGAATGCGTGTCTCCTCCACGGTTCATGTTTCAGTGGCTGCTGCTGCATAGAAACGGCGGCGAGACGCACAGAGGAAATTAAATGAAATAGTAACGCAGTGACTCGGATCAGTAACTGTAATCTGATTACTGGATTTGAAATAGAAACGTGGTAGATTACTGACATCACTGCTGGTGATGTATTGACTTTTTCCTTTATTATTTTATTTTTGTGGTTGAACTTAGGTTCCTAAAAATCCATTTTGTTAAAGAATTATTATCAGTGAGTTCATCGGGTCGGAGCCCAGACTTCCCTCAGTTTCTCAAAGTTCAGCCCAAATTTGAGAAATTGTTGATTATTTCATTCTTCCAAAAAAACTTTATTGATCAAATGAATGAGATTTACAGAAGACGATCAGACGAAGAACCAATTAGAACCATCAGAACCAATCAGAACCATCAGAACCAAAGCAGACAGATGTCAGCTGACATCACATCCAAATGAGCGAAATGCGGCTTTCTTGCTTTGAGTTTCCATGACAGCTAGAAATACTTTGTCGTATTTCAGACGCAGGTAAAGGAATACTATGCATTTGTTGTCTTCCTGATATAAAGTGATTTTAGGTTTTCATGGATTTCCAAACGGTCCTACCAGTTAAAGCTAAAGCCGCTCAGCAAAGTTAGCAGCCTTCACTTCACTCCGGATCAGTGAAGTTCCTGTTATTTCCATGGAATCACTTCTGTATCCGTCCTGACAGAGTTTATGGGAAGAGAGAGCAGAGCAGATCCAGACAGCCGAGCAACTGATCCGCTGTACAAACCGCTGGAAACACCGTCCTGCTTCACAACAAACATGCAAAACTAATAAAACTAAATAACACAGAGACCTTCAGGAACACGGCCATATTTTTCTAAAAGCAACAACTCTGAACCCGAACAGTCAGCAAAACTAGATCTCTGTTATCAATGCTGCTCTACTGTTGAGCTCTGAGCTTCTTGTGTTTCCTCCTGGTTCAGAAGGAAAAACCGAACCGTAACCCGTTACTGGGTCTCTGACCTAAACGACAATAAACACACATAATATACTTGAAGATAAGCACAAAATAAGGTAAAACATTGTTAGAATGGATTAAAATGTTTAGATACTTAAATAGCAGATTTTTGCCTGAGAGTATTGCCTACTAGCAAAAGCTAAAGCTAATGTTAGCCACAATGAGCTAAAGACAATGTTATCCACAATGAGCCAAAGCCAATTTTAGCCACAATGAGCTAAAGCTAAAGACAATGTTAGCCACAATGAGCTAAAGCTAATGTTATCCACAATGAGCTAAAGACCATTTTAGCCATAATGAGCTATATTCTCATGATAGCCACAATGAGCTAAAGCTAATGTTAGCCACTATGAGCTAAAGCTAATGTCAGCCACAATGAGCTAAAGCCGATTTTAGACACAATGAGCTAAAGACAATGTTAGCCACAATGAGCTAAAGCTAATGTCAGCCACAATGAGCTAAAGCTAATGTCATCCACAATGAGTTAAATGCTCAAGTTAGCCAAAATGAGATAAAGATAATGTTAGCCACAATAAGCTACAGCTAACATTATCCACAATGAACTTAATGCTCATGTTAGCCACAATGAGCTAAATGCAAATTTTAGCCACAATGAGCAAAAGCTAATGTTAGCCACAATGAGCTAAAGCTACTGTTAGCCACAAAGTTTAAGGAAAGTAAAACTCACCTTCGTATCTGTGAATGTGAGGCGAACATCTTAAAACCTTCCTCCAGCTTATTGTTGGGGCTTTGGATGCATGTTCATCATTAACGGTTAGCTTTGACAAGCCCTGAAGCACCGAGAGTAAAATGACATTTTCATCAGACTGGAAACGACCGAACCGCTTTTCCCCAAACGCGGAAGCTGACCTGCAAAGAGCCTGTTAGACTAAAGTTCTGGTCTGGTTTAGATTCCTGATCCAGAACCTTTCTAACCCGGTTAAGAGATATAAATGTTTCATTGTGGTCCAGTTTGACCTGATGCTCCTGAAGGCAGCACCGCCTGCTGACCAATCAGCAGCTGGCAGTGCTGAGCAGTTGGGCGGGGCCAGAAGGAGAGCTGCAGGTGAACAGGTGTTTCTCCTCAGGCAGCTGCAGTCTGTGATGTTCTGCAGAACCGGGCTGGTAACCCAACGGGTCAGCATGGACCAGAGTCAGGTGATTTTCCGGGCCCAGAACCAGAGGTTCTCCTCAGTGTTTGGGCCGTCGATTTAAATGGGTTCTGTAGAATCAGTTGGATTCAATCAGGCGGTTCTGGTTGGGATAATCCAGATTAGCAGATTTTATTCCTTCCTCTCTCTCTCCATCCAGAACCAGCAGCTGGTACCGGACGGCCCGGTCCACTCCCTGCTGACAGCCACTGTGGGCCCCAGGGTTCTGACCCGGTTGGACGACGGGTCGGGCGGCACCAGCCCGGAGCGCGTGGCGGCACTGTGGGCCGAGGCGGGCATCAGGAACAGCCACCAGATCCTTCAGGTGGGTCCAGACCCGGTTCTGTTGGATTACACCGGACTCAGAAGAAGAGGAGTCCCAGAACACTCTGTCTGGTTCTGGTTCTGGTTGCTTGCTGACCTGATCCAGACCGTGATCAGAACCTCAGATCACTCACATTCTAGTCAGACCGGGTCGGGTCGGTACCAGAAGTGTCCATATTCATCCATGATTGATTTGGAAAAACTTCACTGCTGAACTGATGCTGATAATTTTAGATCTATAGAAAATGCTAATAGAATAGAGAACAGGTGTCAAACTCCAGTCCTGGAGGCCGCTTGCTGTCCTGCAACCTTTAGCTGAGCCTCTGCTGCAGCACCTGAATAGAATAATTGGGTCATTAAGCCTCTGGAGATCTGATCCACACCAGGAGGAGGTAATGAAGCCGTTTCATTCCTGTGTTTTGTACCTGTGGCACATTTAAAAACAGCCAGAGGCTCTGGAGGACTGGAGTTTCACACCCCTGGAATAGAAGGTCGTTCTTCCGTCGCTCTTTTCTTTTCAATGTATTTTCTGGGTAAATAACTTTATATATTTGTTACATTTAATGGAGACAGTCGGTGATCAACTGGAGGTTAGAGAACACACAGCAGAACCAGAACCGGGTCAGATGAACTGATGTTGCATCATTTCTGATGTTCATGAAAATAGAAACAGCAGGAGAGGGAGAGCGATCAGGTGATGGCAGCATCATGTCAGCCGCCTCCAGCAAGGAATCAGCCAATCAGAACCCAGAGAGAAAATAACAGGAAATGAAAAGTTACAATGACAGCAAACGGTGCAAACTGGAGAGTCGTAGAAGAAAAAAGAGAGAGGGAGAGGCCAGGTAGTGCTGCAGCCAGGTAGTGCTGCAGCCATGTAGTGCTGCAGCCTGGTAGTGCTGCAGCCTGGTAGTGCTGCAGCCTGGTAGTGCTGCAGCCGGTAGTGCTGCAGCCAGGTAGTGCTGCAGCAGCCAGCAGCATCATGACTGCAGGAGGAGCTCAGGATGACCCCGGCCAGCAGGTCAGGAAGGTTTTAACACCACGAATATTCAGGGTGTCTTTATTATTATGAACATCTCTAGAGACTCATTGTCAACAACAAATAACATAAAAACAATAATAATAATAATCTGATAAACGGCCTCAGACTAAAACTGGCAGCAGGTTTTCATTTCCTGTCTGTAATCCTGACAGATTAGATTAATCTGGATTTATGGAAATATCTGAATATCACTAGCAGTGATCCTGTCTGCTGAACTGGGCCAAGCCCAGAGCCCAGTGGGACTCCACCAGTAACCCAGCAGTCTGAAGAACGTTTATCATTCAGGAACAAACTGGGATCAGATGGGACTAAACCAGTTTACTGCTGTTCCCTTCAGACCAACATGATGCAGATGTTCTGTCCTAGATCAGATCAGCTATGGATCTGTGATTATCGGTTATGGATCTGTGATTATCGGTTATGGATCTGTGATTATCGGCTATGGATCTGTGATTATCGGTTATGGATCTGTGATTATCGGTTATGGATCTGTGATTATCGGTTATGGATCTGTGATTATCGGTTATGGATCTGTGATTATCGGTTATGGATCTGTGATTATCGGTTATGGATCTGTGATTATCGGCTATGGATCTGTGATTATCGGTTATGGATCTGTGATTATCGGCTATGGATCTGTGATTATCGGCTATGGATCTGTGATTATCGGTTATGGATCTGTGATTTATTGGATGAGCTGACAAGAGAAGTGCATGAGATTAAATCCAGCCTGCAGTTTACACAGAAGGCTGATAAGCAGAAGGCGTTCAGCGAGCGAATGAGGCGACTCGCTGCAGTGTGGCGTATTTAGAGTTTGTGACGGCCTGTTGGCGTTTAACAGTATTCACAGTATTCACTATCTGAACCCCATTTAGAGAAACAAATCACTGATATTGTGAATAAATGTAAACGGAAAGCCTCCACTGACTGATGATCTCACATGAAAACCATTAAAATAGTGACTGAGGGAATCTAAACACTTACGTTTGTAATTTATTGTTTCCCAACAAAATGAAAATAGCAAAGATCAAACTAAAGCAAATTGGTCAACATCACCAGCCTTCATCATGCATGTTAGCTCTAAAGCTTCTGAGCTAGGTAGTTAACGAAGAAGCTAGCTCAGACATCGAAGCTAGAATAGAAACTAACGGTGTGAGCTAGCCCTGCAGCTACATTCAGGCTAACAGCATCAGAGTCAATGTGAAGGTTAAAGGTCCCACCATGATGATCTGATCAGGATTTATCAATAAATCAAATAAACTCGATCCAATAATCGATTTCAGCTGGACAAACCTGCATCCAAAACCTCCAATCTGCAGCATTAGTCTGAGCAGCGCCCCCTGCTGGTAGGAGGTCTGGTTCTGTAAAGCTGTGTGTGTGTGTGTGTGTGTGTGTGTGTGTGTGTGTGTGTGTGTGTGTGTGTGTGTGTGTGTGTGTGTGTGTGTGTGTGTGCATGCAGAGCCTGGACTTCCCCCTGGAGGAACCGCTCAGCCTATCGGACCTGACCCTGGTTCTGGACAACGAGCTGCTGCTGAGCTCTAACTCTGTCCACCAGGCGGCGCTCATCTCCTACAGGACCGAGATCCAGCACCTGCAGTAGGCTCCAGAACCGGCTAGCCCGAGTTGGCCCGCTCGGACCCGGTTCTGACGCCTCCTGTCTTCCAGGGAGGCGTTGGAGCAGGCCAGCAGGGAGCGGGACAAGCTGAGGTCCGATCTCGACCGGGCCGACCAGCAGAACCTGCAGCTTGTCCGGGAGGCGGACGACCGGCACGCCAGCATGGAGGCGCTCAACCAGGACCGGATCAGGTAGGACTCGGTTCTGAAGCCGGACGGGTCAGAACGCCGCTGGTTCTGTATGTGACCCGCAGTCAGAGGAGGTTCTGTAAAGTTCTGACCCATAAAGCGTGTGCGGGAGACGAAGGTCGGTTCTGATGGAGCCGTTCTGACCCAACAGGGATCTGGAATCGGACTTCAGGCGCCGAGCTGCGGCGCTGCGGCTGCAAGCGGAGCAGGAGAGCGAGGTGCTGCTGCAGCAGGGCGAGCGAGAGCGCAGCGCGCTGCGGCAGGAGCTGCAGCTGCTGCGGGCCAAGGAGGCGGAGCTTCAGGAGGAGCTGGATGCCGTCACACAGGTTGGTTCTGCTGGTTCTGACCCAGTTCTGCTGGTTCTGACCCAGTTCTGCTGGTTCTGACCCAGTTCTGCTGGTTCTGTGCTCCAGGAGAAGCAGCGCCAGCAGCAGGACCTCTGCGCCTTGCAGTCGGCGCTGAGGGAAGCAGATGGTTCTGTTCAGAGGTTGCAGGCGGATCTGGACCAGCTGCTGCTGCACAAGGTGACCAGAACAGGCCCGGCCCGATCCGGTCCGGGTTTCCTCTCCGTAGCTCTGATCCGGTCCAGGTGCTCCGGGCCGGGTGTTAGTGAAACCCAGCCGGGTCCGGTTTCGTTTCCGACTGTCCTGATGAATGTTTGATGAGCCCGTGTCTCTGCTGCGAACGGATCAGAACCGCTGGGCCGCTCCGCTGACTGCTCTGCTCTGAATGTTCTGACAGCTTGGTGGTTTGGACCCGGCCGGCGCCGGCCTGAGCCATGAGGAACGGTTCTGTGAGCTGCTCCGAGAGTCCCAGCGCCAGTGCAGGGTAGGTCCGGTACCGGTCCAACCTGGCAGAACCCCCAGGCTGTCTGTGTGTCCGCGGTGCGTTCAGGAGCTGCAGGACCGAAACGACGAGCTGAGCTCAGAGCTGCTGGAGGCCCAGAGGAGCAGCAGAAGGTCCTCCAGGCCATCAGGGGGCGCCGGCAGCCAGCACCACGCAGCAGGTACCACAGCAGCCCGGCCGGGTCAGAACCAGAACCTGTTCCCTGCTCTCTGATTAGCTGATGAAGGAACTAGAACTTTACCCGTCCCGGTTACGGTTCTGATCCATTTTTCCATCCGTTCCTCCAGAACCTTCAGCTCAGCGTGATGATGGTTCTGGTTCTGACCCGATCAAACATTCAGAACCTTCTGGACTTGAGGAGTTCCTCCTTCCTGGTTTCTGTCCAATCAGAGAGCTGCATGTTTCTCTCCCTCCAAGTGGGTCTGGTTCTGATTGGTTCTGATTGGTTCTGGTTGGTTCCGGAGGGTCTGGACCTGGAGGTTCTGTTGACCCAGAATCATAAGGAACCAGAAGGTTCTGATGCTTTCAGGCTCCGATTCTTGTCCAATCAGGAATGATGTGATGGGACAGAATCACCATAGCAATGGGGGAAGGTTCTGGAAGCTTTGGAACCGGGAGAACGGGTCGGACCGAGCCGCTGAGTCACAGGCTGCCAGAACCTGCAGGTCTGGCTAAGCCCCGCCCACCAACACACACCTGCAGAGCAGCAGAGTGTGTGTTGGTGTGTGAGCGGCACCATGTCTCTCAGTGAGTTCCTGTTCTCTTCTGGGTTTGGTTCTGGTTCTGGTTCTGACCCGGTCTCTCCTCTTCAGGCGACCCAGACATGAGGAGCATCCAGTCGGAGCTGGCGCTGCAGCAGCTGAAGGAGAGCCACCAGGAGGCGCTGCAGCAGCTACACATCCAGCTGGAGACCCAGGTATCGGTTCTGCTGCTGGCTCGGTGGTACCGGTTCTGGCCCAGCAGAACCTCTGACTTTTCTTCCTCCTCTCCCTCAGATGAACTACTACGAGCGGCAGCTGGACATGATGAAGCAGAACATGGAGGTGGAGAGGAAGGACATCTGCCAGGCCTTCAAGGTGAGCCAGACCAGAACCAGAACCAGAACCAGAGGTCCAGCTGCTGCTGAGGATGATGATGTTGTTTCTTCATCAGATGGAGATCAGTGAGCTGGAGGAGCAGAAGGTCCAGGTGGAGCAGCAGCTGAAGGAGGCGCTGACCCGCCTCCAGAACCAGCAGGGGGCGGGGCTTACCGCTGAGGAGCAGCGCAGGTCTGCCGCCTGCTGGTTCCCGTGGGTTCTGTTGGGTCAGGACGCCACAGTGACCCGGTTCCGGTTCTGTTCAGGGTGCAGCGAGAGCGGGCCGAGTTGGAGCAGAACTACGCCAGAGAGATCAGCAACCTGGTGCAGAAGCTGAGCGCCGAGAAGGAGCAGCTGGAGGCGGAGCTTAAGCTGCACACACAACAGGAAGTGATGCGCGTCAGGTAAGTGGAGCAATCACAGACCGGCGTCACAAAGCGTCCCGCAGCCAATCACAGCCGAGCTGCCGCTGTGAGCAGGAGGGAAGAGGCGGCCCCACGGTCCGGCCAATCGCAGGCCAGCCTGGAGGGGGCGGAGCCAGTGGAGCAGCAGGAAGTTCTGCTCTTCAGAACCGGGTCGGACTCCCTAGATCGGATCAGGAGCGTTGAGATGGCCCTGGGGGAAGCGCTGCAGGAGCAGCAGAACCGGACCTCCCTGCTGCAGGAGGAGGCGACCCGGTTGGGCCAGGAGAACAGAACCTACATGGTTCTGGTGGACCAGCTGTCCTCCCAGATCGTGGAGATGGAGGAGGAGCTGTGCTCTCTCAGCGCCGCCTCCAGAACCTCGGAGCGGATCGACCTGCTGCAACGGGCCCTGCTGGACTCCCAGAACCAGCTGAGCAGAACCCAACAGAACTTTGACACAGAGAAGAGGAGGCTGGCCCGGCAGCTGGTGGAGTTGGAGAACCTGGTTCTGGAGCTGGAGGTCCGGACCGACTGGGAGGACCAGGCCAACCAGACCGGACCTCACAGGTTTGTCAGCGAACCGGCCACTCAGAACGCACGGCTCCATCTCTAACCGGCCAATCAGAACGCACGGCTCCATCTCTAACCGGCCAATCAGAACGCACGGCTCCATCTCTAACCGGCCAATCAGAACGCACGGCTCCATCTCTAACCGGCCAATTCTCTTAACTGCATGAATTTCATGGACCAATCAGATCCTTTCTATGTGAACCAACTGCTCGGTTCTGGTTCTGATTCAGGTTGTGTATCTTCAGGTTCTGTTGGGTTCTGTCCTGCAGGGCACAGCTGGAGGCAGTCCGGTTGGAGAATGCGGCTCTGCAGGAGAGGCTGAAGGTTCTGCAGCAGACGGTCCAGAACCTGGAGGATGAGTCTGAGAAGAGGAGGTGAGTCCGGCTCCAGGTCCGGGTTCTGATCTGCTACTGGTTCTGGAGGAGTCTGACCCGGTCCGCTGTTCTGCTGACAGGAGGAGGCAGCAGGAGGTGGAGGAGGAGCAGCAGAGGACCATGGAGGAGGAGGAGCGGCTCCACAGAGAGGTTCTGACCCGGCCCACAAGAGCTGTCAGACTGTCAGACTTTCACAATAAAGGTTCTGGAGGCTCCCAGTGAGGCATCAGAGAACTTTACTATGTTCTTCTGAGCTGGGAGGCATCAGAACCTCCTGGTTCGGGTCGGTGTTGATCCAGAATCTGCTGGTTCTGGTATCGGAGGTGGTTCAGAACCGGCCTCCAGACACCTGACCCGCCTTCTCCCGCTGCAGAACTCCCGGTACCGTGAGGAGGTCCTGGACCTGAGTGGCAGGAACCTACGGCTCAGCAGCGACAACGGCAACCTTAGCAACCGTCTTCATAGCGAGCAGGAGACGGTGCGGATGCTGCAGGAGCGCCTAGCAACCGTTACCAAGGAACAGGAAGAGGAGGGGGCTGCTGTGAGTCTGGCGGATAAGGCAGAGTTCAAAGGTAAAAGCTGTTGGCACTGACAGGTGCTGTTGTTTCAGGTGAGGCAGCTGGAGGCGGAGCTTAGCAATGTGAAGGCGGAGCTTAGCGGGGTGAGGGCGGAGCTGCAGAAGGTGGAGGAGGAGAGGGAGGATCTGCAGAAAGACCAGGAGCAGCAGAAATGCAACGTAAGATATGCAACCTGCAGCTGGCGGGCAGAACCCGCCTTACAGTAAGACACGCCCCTTTACTCAGAGACACACCCCTTTAATAAGAGACACGCCCCTTTACTATGAGACACCCCCCTTTAATCAGAGACACGCCCCTTTAATAGAGACACGCCCCTTTACTATGAGACACGCCCCTTTAATAAGAGACACGCCCCTTTTGTAGTATGAGCAACAGAACTGCTTAGAGCTTCTGTTCCAGAAGCTTCGTTTGCAGAATCGTGTCATTGTGTAACTAAATAATTTTCACTCGATGTTTTCTATCAGCAGTGAAAGATGACAGGATGGTTCTTCAGTGAAGTCAAAGAAATGCTTCATAATAATAGTAATAAATATGAGTTTTACCTAAAGTCTAATGATCAAGAACAGCCATTCTGTCCAGTCCAACATTAGAGCATCTCCCCCTGCTGGAGTCAGGCTGTAGCTGCAGCGTCTTGTCCTGCAGGTGGAGCAGGTGCAGCAGCGTGTCGCCGCCCGGCAGGCGGAGATCGAGCTGCTGCGCTGCCAGCTGCTGGCCGCCACGCAGGAGAAGCTGGGCTGTGCCCAGGAAGTGTCGGAGCTCCACAGGAAGCTGAGGGAAGCGCTCAGTAAGGTGAGCTCTGCTGCAGCCGTTATGATTGACCCGGTTCTGATTGGTTCTGACCCGGTTCAGATTGGATGTCTTGGCTGCAGGTGGAGGAGCAACAGGCTGAGGCCCAGAGGTTGATGGAGGAGAAGGCAGAGCTGCAGCAGAACCTGCAGACCCACAAACTGGCAGTCCAGAACCAGGAGCTGCAGCACCAGGTACCAGGGGGCGGGGTTTCACGATTGACCACCAGAACCTGTAGAACCGAGCCCGAACTGGACCCATAATGACGTGACTGGTTCTGTTTGGGTCCAGAACCTGAACCAGGAGCAACAGAACCTGAAGTCCAGACTGGACCAGGCGGAGACGGCGCGGACACAGGCAGAGGAGCAGGTCAGAACCGGACTGGAACTGTGTTAGAACCGGACCAGAATCAGATGAGACAGAGCAGAAGGTCCATCAGCAAGGTCGGAGGAGAGAGCTGAGCTAACAGTCAGGCTAATGTTCTGAGCTAACAGTCAGGCTAATGTTCTGAGCTAACAGTCAGGCTAACACCATCAGACCATAAAGTTCATGATGATCTGATTAAAGACCATCTAGATTTAAACAACAAGCTCAAGCGATTTTAGCGGAGTTGCTGCTCCACCTCACCTAGAGCAGAAGAACAGTGTCAGAACCGGGTCAGAACCCAGGTGTGTGTTTGCAGGCGCAGCGCGCGGATGCGGAATTAGGCGTGGCCAAGGCGCAGCAGCTGCGGCGGCTGCAGCAGCTGCAGGAGCATGCGGGCAGCAGGCAGCTGCTAGAGCAGCTGCAGGCGGAGCTGCTGGCGGAGCGGGGACGGAGCCAGCAGCGACAGGCGCAGCTGGAGCTGCAGCTGCAGCAGAGCAGGTCCCAGGCCACACTGAAGCAGGTGGGTTCAGAACCAGAACCGGCCCAGCTGTACAGGTTCTGGTTCTGAAGGCTGCCTCTGTGCTCCCTTCAGGAACAGTTTGACACAGCGGCGGCGGCGCTGCAGCAGCGGGCCGCCAGCCTGGAGGTGCAAGTCAAGGTGCTGCGCAGCGTGCTGCAGGACAATGTGCAGCAGCTGAAGGAGCAGGTGAGTCTGTGATTCTGCTGGCGCCCACTTGCCAGCCCATTCTGACCTCGGATTCTGACCTTTGGTTCTGTCCAGATGGAGCGGAGCAACAAGATGAGCGGCGCGCTGAAGGAGCTGCACCTGCAGAATGCGCAGCTGTTGGTGGCGCTGCAGGTCACAGAGCTGCGCCAGAAACAGGCAGAGAAGAAGAATGATCAGCTGGAGGACAAAGTCACAGCACTGGGGGTGCTACTGAGGGAGGTGGTGGCCGCCGCCGTGACCTCCAGCTGACCTCTAGCTGGGCGCTGATGACCTTCAGCAAGGATGCTTCCAATCAGAGCTCATCTCCTGGCGTTTTTAGCTGCTCTGGTTCCACGCAGACATTTGAAGCTGATTTTCTTTTTTTTTTATTTTCTTCAGATTGTTTTCTTTCTGAAATTATTCAGCTTTAATTTTATAGAAAAACTGATTATTTGTAATAAACGTTTTTTAATATAATTTTATGTGAAATATTTTAAATTCGATAAAATTTCTTTTAAAGTTTTCTAACCTGTCGGCCCTGTGTGTGAACTGTTGGGCGTGGCCTCCCCACCTGGACAGGTGCTAGGTTTTTACCTCAGAGTGAGACCTCCTGTTCTGGGTTAAAATGAGGATTTCACCTGAATCTGTGAAATCTGCCCGGCAACACACTTGACTCTGTTACAACTCAAAAGAAGGAACAAAACAACTTTATTTGTAAAAAAGCAAACATGGCTGCCGAGATGCCGTCTGTCTCCTGGACGTTATGACATCACATGCTCCAGAACGCCCTGGCGAATCAGCTGCTCACATTTCCACCGTGGCAGGAAGTGCTGTGGACAAAAACCACTTCCTGTCAGAATGAGGCAGAACATGGGCCACCTGTTCACTTCCTGTCTTAGCAGGAAGCAGCTGCACTCCCAGGACTTCCAGTTACATCCCATTAAAGCACCAGCAAGACCGTCGTCATAGCAACTGTTGTGCTTCTCATCACTGTCATGGAGTCTGTTCTCACCTGGCTGTTCTTCTTCAGCAGGATCACCGTTCCGTCGTCGATCTCGAACTCACCGTGATCCTTCAGGCACCTGACCTGGAAACGCACAGGGATGTCAGCGGGGTCAGGCTGCAGGTCAGAGGTCAGAGGTCAGACTCACCTGGATGTAGAGGCTCTTTGGAGGCTTCATGTCCTGCGTGATGTCCAGTCCCTCCTGTGCTCCGATGGACCGCATGAAGGAGGCCAGGGACTTTTTATACTGGCCAAACCACTGCACCTGAACACACCACGCACACAGGTGCTCTCAGCCTTCAGGTGAACCAGCAGAGACCCCCAGCAGGAAATGATGTCACTGACCTCCTCTGCCGACATGTGGAAGCGGACGTTGGGGGGCAAAACGCTGCCGCACTCCCAGCGTAGCGCGCGGATCCTCAGCAGACGGTCGTACCTGCAAACGGCAGGTCAAAGGTCAGCATCAGAGGTCACACGACCCGGACCTGCAGGTCACATGACTGCGGATGGAGTTACAGGTAGGCCACGACGCAGCGCTGGTTCCTCAGCAGGCAGCAGTGGCGCAGCTTGATGGAGGGGATGAGGTCAGCGCGGCCGGCGGCCTTCGCCTCCGACCTGCAGGAGACGGAGAGGTCAGGTCAGACGGAGCGCAACCGGTTCTGGACCGGTACCAGGGAATGGTTCCCTTAAAGGGCCAGTATTATGTTTTATAGCACAATCAGCAACTGTGTCGCCTTCTGATGTTAAAAAATTGCTGTTCATATCAAATATGATCTAAAAGATATTTGACTTCCGGTCTTAACGCCCTTTAACCTTTTAATATTTTTACCAGCGTTGCTCTGAGCAGCAGTTGTTTACTAATTGCTTCTGGCTAGTCTGAAGGGGGACAAGGTCCAACAAGGCGTTTTGCACAGCTGAATGGTTGCCATGGAAACTAATGGATGAAACCCTGTAGGTTTGTTGATGAGGAACATGATGAGTTCACAGGATACTGGCCCTTTAACTGTGAGCTACGGGTCAGAGGTTGGTTCTGAAAACCATCTGAAGCCAACAGGACCTTAAACCCAACCGAACCAGAACCAACCTGGACCCTGTAGAACCGTGCAGTGGGTCGGTACTCACACATCAGCCTGGTTCTGTATGTACAGATCCTCCATCTCCTGCAGAACCTGCCGCAGTGCGTCCTCCTGGAACCAAGAACTGATTCCAATTAATTTCTCTTCATAATTTGAAACTTTCAATCATGAGTTAAACTGAACTCTCAGTTTAACCTTTTAGACCGATAAGTTGTTCTTCAGTAGAATAACTAGAAATCCGACATTGGGCGCAGGGCTGCAGCACAACCCACAGATGGAGGCCTCAGTCCTCGACGCGGCTGTCGCGGGTTCGATTCCCGGCCTGGTGACCGCATGTCTTCCCTTCTCATCTTTCCTGTCAATTCACCATCAAATAAAGGCCACTACGGCCGTCATTTTAAATAAATAAATTTATATATATAAAAAAAAAACTTTAGCGTGTTCATCTGAGCCGAAACGTTAAATGACGAGATTATTTTCTTCACACATTACTGTTATATCTGAGGTTTACAGTTTTCGTCTTAAATCGGCGGTCGAACCTTAAACCAGGAAGTTTCTAGGCGGAGTTCTGCTGCGGGATCCCCCCGGGATACTCACGTTGAAAGCGGGCAGCTGGCCGCCGCTCGCCCGCTGCAGCTCCCGGATCAGCTCCAGGGCTTTCTCACAGAACATCCTGGGGGTCGGAACCGAACAGAACCGGGATTGACTGTCCCTGAAGGCCGAGATGCAGCTTCGCGGGAAAATTCTTTGTTGTGGTCACGTGATTCGGTGACGTAATTGTCCGGAAGCCGCAGAGGGACAAACAGAAGCAGCTCCAGCGCCGATGTGGTGAAACCGGCCGGAGTTTCCTACCGGGTAGGAATCTTTATTTATTGATGAATTATTGGTGATTTATGCACGTTTTGTTGTTGCTGATGTTTCTCAACAAAACCAATCAGTTTGGCTCCAAGATCATTGACTTCACCTGCGACAATACTTCCGGTTCAGGGC
The DNA here is from genome assembly GCA_911649635.1 of Poeciliopsis gracilis. Taxonomy (NCBI): domain Eukaryota; kingdom Metazoa; phylum Chordata; class Actinopteri; order Cyprinodontiformes; family Poeciliidae; genus Poeciliopsis; species Poeciliopsis gracilis. Next base: position 31,989 of record CAJVRI010000114.1, read on the forward strand.
CGCGTTAAAACCAATTCAGATTAGATCAAATATTTTTTCAGTTCAGCCTGAGGTTCGGCCGAACCCAACAGAACCAACCAGAAACTGGTTCGAGCTTCGCTATGAAGGTTTTACTGGTCTGTGCCGTTTTCCGTCACGTGACCTTCCGAGCCCAGTTTTAGGAAGCGGGTCATCAAACTGAGTGACCCCACCTGTGGACAGGGGTGAGTCACCATGGCAACGGGAGGAAACGTGAAGCCTGAACGGGCATTTCACACCAAAACAATTAGAAATGTTACTTGAAGAAAATCAAAACATGTGAAACAATAAAAGCAACAGATTTAAAGTCCTAAAACTGAAACATCAAATTTTGTTTGCTTCGACAAATCAGATCAAATCTCAGGTGGACAGCCCGCCCTCACCTGGGGGAGACCAGCTCCTGATTGGTCGGCTTTATGGAGGCGAGCAGCTGCTGTTTGAGCTCTGAACACTGGGGGGAGCAGTCGAGATTTAATCATAATTACATTAAAACATGCTTTTAATCTGAAAACCTACCTGCCTCAGTGAGGCGTTCAGGGACATACGGTTAAATAGAAAGCTTTTGGCTGTTTCAGAATAACAACAGGAAGATCTGGAGTCGCTTTGTTGTCTGAAGGTTTCATGAAGATTTTATGAATAAACTTCATAAAAACATTTTAAATATTCTTCACGCAAACTGTTAAAACGCGTCACATGTGATTTATTAATCTTCTTTATTAAATTGCATGCATGTTTCAATTATTAATTTGTTTTAATGAGCGTTAAATCTATTAAAATTTCCGAGCTGTGCCTCAACGCAACGCTGGTTTTGTTTTGGAAGCCATTGTTCCGACGCTTCCCCAGAGACCATGAAGGCAGCACCGCTCTGACCACGTGGTTCGCAGCCTGCCTCCCGATTGGCTGGGGCAGACCCGGCTCTGATCAGCTGTTCTCTGCGGATGTCAGTGCGGCTCCAGCGGGCGCTCGGTCTGGCTACTACCGCCTCTCAGCGCTCCCACGCCGCCCAGAACGAGGCCTCCTCACCGCGGACCGGGCCCGCTTTTCGGCCACCTTCCCTCGGGTAACGAGCCGTCTCTCTGCCGCTTCCAGTGATGCGGCGGCGGAGCTCCCTGACCGCGGAGAAGGACAGCGACCCGGAGCTGAAGCAGCGACCCGGCAGAGCGGCGGCGCATCCGGCGACCCGAGGCCGACAGGGCCCGGGAGAGGAGCCGGGGATGGGGAAGAGACCGTTCAGGAGGTGAGCACCGGGGAAACAGGTGGGGGAGGGGAGTCTAGAGAAAATGGTGAAAAACATAAACTGAATAATTAAATAAAAAGATTAAAGTCTTTAAGGTTTTGAAGTTTGGGTGGGACCTCAGAGGACAAAGACACTGTCCCTGGCAAGACTGGTCCGACTGGTTCCAGTGAGACTGTTGAGCTGGTTGGACTGGAAGGTCAGACTGGAGACACTGGAGGACATTTAGAAACACTGGAGGACATTTGGAGACAGGACCACATGTTTCTACGTCTTGATGTTGACACTGAGGTGCTCAGACCAAAGATGCGGTTCTGAGCTGATTTGGACCATCTGGACCGGGCCGGCTGGTTCTGTGCAGACGGAGCAGTGACCTCAGAGGCTCAGGAGGTCACGTGATCCTCCTCCTGTCCTCCTGAAGCTGATCTCAGATCAGGGCGCTGCAGAACCTTCTGGACGAATCTGACCCGGTTCTGGTTGGTTCCAGAACCGGGTCAGAATATCTGGACCTGAGCAGCCTGGGCCAGAATCTGACCCGGTGCAGGAAGCGAAATTGAGCAGAACAGGAAGTCTGGAGTCTGACTCGGCGTCATGTGACCCTGAACGCAGCTGCTGTGATGCGTTCACTGACCGCTTGGCCCAGCCCCTCCTCATAACCCCAGTCAGAACCACCAGATCTGGACCGGTCCATCTGGCTGTGGACGGGCCAGTGCACGGTTCTGATACCGACCCAGAACCTTTGACCTCAGTAAAATACATCCAGGTTCTGGTGACCAAAGAGTCTTCATCTGGCCAGAACCAGAACCCTCCAGCAGGTCTGACCCAGTAAATCCTCCTCATTGTTCTGGAGTCCGTCAGAACCGGTTCTGACTGGTATCAGTCGGGCAGCAGGGATCCGAACCTCAGCATCTGGCAGCATCAGGTCCAAACAGAACCGCAGTCTGGCTCGGCTTACTGGTTCTGTGCAGATCCGGTCTCTGGTTCTGGTTACCAGAAACTGGATCTGAACAGTTTCTGGTAACCAGACAGGTCGGTCCCGGATGACTCGCCGTTGGATCCCAACAGAACCGTTCTGGACCCGTTCAGCCCAGTCCAGTAACTCTTTGTGGACAGAGCGGCTGTTCCAGTGCACAGAACCAGAACCAGTTCAGAACTGGACCCAGTCCTCCTCAGAACCATCCTGCTGGTCTTTCTGTCTTCCTCCATGAATTATTGATCTGTTCTGAGCGCGCTCAGAACAGATCTGGGTCGGGTCGGGTTTCGCCGGGTCGCTCCATCAGAACCATCAGAACCACCTGAACCTGCTGGCCTGACAGAGATTGTGTCTGAGGAGAGATGTTCACTCTGTCCGGCCGCAGCGGCGCTGGTTCCGTCTGATTGGCTGTTCTCTCCTCAGGCTGGGGCTGCTGGGAAAGATGAAGAGGATGATGATGGTGCTGCTCTTCGTCTACGTCTCCATCCCCTTCATCATCAAGCTCTTCCCCTCCATCCAGGCCAAACTCGTCTTCCTCAACTTCGGTGAGTTTCAGTCGGACCTGAACTGAGCTGTGATTGGCCGGTTCAGCGCTGCATGGCAGCCAGCAGGGGGCGGTGAAGGACAGCCGTTTCACCCAGCATGCACTGCTCCAAGATGGAGCGCAGCCTTCATCCATCTGGTGAACTCCTTCCTGTTTCCTGTGCTGCCTTAAGGCAGCGTGGGACATCAGAGTTCTGCAGCTTCAGCTGAACAGAACCAATCAGAACCTGCTGCTCATAACACAGAAACAAACGGACCAATGGGGAGCTGCCAGAGAGGTCATGTGACCTGTGTGTGCTTTTTGTCCCAGTGAGGATGCCGTACTTCATCGACCTGAAGCGACCTCTGGATCAGGGGCTGAACCACACACACAACTTCTACCTGGAGCCTGAGGCGGGCCTGAAGATCGGAGTCTGGTACCAGAACCACACAGAACCTACAGAACCACACAGAACCTACAGAACCTACAGAACCACACAGAACCTACAGAACCACACAGAACCTACAGAACCACACAGAACCTACAGAACCTACAGAACCACACAGAACCTACAGAACCTACAGAACCTACAGAACCTACAGAACCTACAGAACCTACAGAACCCTCCCTATTAATCAGCCTTATAGATTTTTTTGCAGCTCTTCTAATATTTCAATAGTTGTTTAATTTCATTTCTGAAAAATAAGAGAAATAATGCAGAACCACAGAGGAATAAATAATATACAAGCCTTTAACATTTATTAAATCTTTTATTTTAAACAATACTCTACAATATTTTTGCAACTTTGTTTCTAATATATTGTATATGAGGCTTTCAACTAAGTTTATTGTCTATAATGATCCCTAAACATTTTGTCTCATAAACTCTTTCAATTTCAACTCCATTTATGCATAAATGTACATTATTATCATAATGTACATTATTATGATCAGTTGCAGTGTTAAGCATCTCTATAAACTATCATAAATATGACCTATGACCTCGGTCATGTCCAGTGTCTCCGCCCGCTGAAGTCGTTCTGTCAGGAGGAACTGGCTCAACGCAATGCATTATGGGATTGGTAATTCAGTTCTGGAGGCACAAAATGGCTGATACCGAGCGGCTGTAGTTCTGATGAGAGAAATGAGTCCGAGTGAGGCTCTCCACCAAACAAAGTTCAGGAATAGCAGGTACTTTGACTAGGCCAGTCACAGTATCAGGTCTAGTCATCCAGAAACGTCTGGTGTTTCAGGCACACGGTTCCCGCTCAGATGTGGAGGAACGCTCAGGGCAAAGATGGCGACTGGTACCGCTCCACCTTTAGCTCTGCCCACCCTGTCATCCTCTATCTCCATGGCAACGCAGGGACCAGAGGCGGCGACCACCGGGTGCAGCTGTACAAGGTGATGAAGAGCTGAATGCCTCCTGATTGGCTGAGAGGAAACCACCTGACCCCTGTCTGTCCTCCTTCAGGTCCTCAGTTCACTGGGATACCATGTGGTGACCTTCGACTACAGAGGTCAGAGGTCACACCACGGCAGAAAGGATGGAGACCAAGCGGCTGGATTGAAGCTGACAGCTGTTTGTGTGTGTGTGTGTGTGTGTGTGTGTGTGTGTGTGTGTGTGTGTGTGTGACCAGGGTGGGGCGACTCAGACGGATCGCCATCAGAGCGAGGGATGACATCAGACGCTCTTTTCGTCTACGATTGGCTGAGACAGAGGATGGAGAAAACTCTGCCGCTCTACATCTGGGGCCACTCTCTGGGGACCGGGTAACACACACACATCCACGCACGCACACACACACACACACACACACACACACACACACACACACACCAGGACATAAAAACCAGGTTCACACACTTCAGTGAATCTGAACTTTCTGTTTCAGAGTCGCAACGAACCTGGTGAGACGGCTGTCTGAGCGAGGTGAGACACACACACAGAGAAACACACACACACACCCTGAAACACACAGAAAAACACACACTCTGTGACGCTGTCTTCCTGTCTGAACAGGAAGTCCTCCTGACGCACTCATCCTGGAGTCTCCCTTCACCAACATCAGGGAGGAGGCCAGGAGCCACCCCTTCTCCATGGTAACTATGACCACGCCCCCTGGCCTATGTAGCCCCGCCCCTGGCATCTGTAGCCCCGCCCCTTGGCCTCTTTGCCCCCCCTGGTATCTGTGCCCCCGCCCCCAGGCATCTGTGGCCCAGCAGGTGGTCTCAATGTGGGTTTGTGTTTCAGGTGTACCGCTTCCTGCCCGGCTTCGACTGGTTCTTTCTGGACTCCATCACCGCCAACAACATCCGCTTCGCCAGCGACGAGAAGTAGGTTCTGACCCATTTGAATGGTTCTGACCTGGTTAGCTGGTTCTGGAGCTTTGTCTGTGTCTGAATGTTTGAGTGGCTCCAGAACCTGCGGATCGGGTGTGATCGGACCCGGTCCGGTTGGTGCAGCAGCGGCACCTGGTGGCGGCCGCAGGAAGTGCTGGTTGTCATGGTTACCGTCTGTTTTCAGTGTGGACCACATTTCCTGTCCGGTTCTGATTCTACACGCCGAGGACGACGGAGTGGTTCCGTTCCAACTGGGCAAAAAGGTACGAGGTTCGAACGGTCAGACCTTTACAGTCTGAAACTGGGACCAAATGATTTGGTTAGGACGTTTACAGAGAAATGTTTTAAATAAGGTCAGGTAGAAAGTTAAGGAATTGGAATGATCTGGAGTTCATAGATCTAAAGATTTCCTCTGAACAGTTCCTCTGAGCAGTTCCTCTGAACAGTTCCTCTGAACAGTTCCTCTGAACAGTTCCTCTGAACAGTTCCCTCTGAACAGTTCCTCTGAGCAGTTCCTCTGACAGTTCCTCTGAACAGTTCCTCTGAACAGTTCCTCTGAACAGTTCCTCTGAGCAGTTCCTCTGAACAGTTCCTCTGAGCAGTTCCTCTGAACAGTTCCTCTGAACAGTTCCTCTGAGCAGTTCCTCTGAACAGTTCCTCTGAGCAGTTCCTCTGAACAGTTCCTCTGAGCAGTTCCTCTGAACAGTTCCTCTGAGCAGTTCCTCTGAACAGTTCTCTGTCCTGCAGCTCTACAGTCTGGCGTCTCGCTCCAGCAGCCTGAGTGACCATAAGGTTCAGTTCGTGGCGTTCCCAGCGGCTCTCGCCTTCAGACACAAGTACATCTACAGGAGCCCGGAGCTGCCAAACATCCTCAGGTAGGTTCTGATCCCAGCCCGAGGGTCTGACTGGATCCTGGTTCTGTTTGGTTCTGACCCGTTCTGATTGGTTCCAGTGACTTCCTGGGAGCGTCTCACCCCGCCGTGGCGTGACGACGGCTCGTCTTGATGGACTGAACATTCCTGTTAGCATTCCAGACGTCCCGGCTGACGGTACGGCTGCCACGGTTACCACGGCTACCACTGTTATCATGGTTACCAGGGTGACCGTGCCCCATGGGCTGCAGAGCGGAGGTTTTATTTCTCACCTTCGTGGTTCGCTACTCCTCACCGTCGGCAGGAAACTGTTTTCCTGTTCTGACTTGAAATATGAATTAAATCTGGTTTTATGTCGCTGAGCCTCCTTCTCTGACCTCTGGGTGGTTCTGGTTCTGGTTCTGGTCAAACCAGACCTTATCATTCCTCCAGAACCTCCAGATGTTCAGCAGATTCTCTCCTCTCAACAGTTCTGGTTCTCTAGTTCCGCAGGATTGAAGCAGCCAGTCCGGTTCTGGTACCAATTGCACAGCAGCAGGAAACAGGAAGTGATGTCATCCTTCCTGAACGTCTAGCTGATGAAGAAGCTAACCTGATCCAGCGCTGGGTTCTGGTGGTAGAACCCGACTGGTGCTGGTCTTTAACTGGTTCTGACCAGGAATGTGTACGCTTATGTTAATAGTGGAGCTAAATGTTAGCTTAGCATTTAGACTTTTTGCTAACTTTGTAAACATTTAGCACACTTAGTTTCCCTTAAATTAATTATTCATTAATTTACTCTTTTCGTATCAACTGCTAAAAATTCTTCCAGTTAGATGGGTATATTCATGCTCTTATTTTGAAGGGGTTGACACAGTTCTGTTGTCTTACCTCACGTCTCTCGTTTTTAAGAATTTTGTTGAGCAAACAGGAAGTAAACAAAAGAACAAAGCAAGAATTCAATCAGGATATTTAACAACTACGCTAGCTACTAGCATTTTAGCTTCTGCTAAACGCCATGTTGACGTAGCGCTTTAGCATCAACCAAACTAATGGGTATGACTGCTGCTTGAGGGTTAGCGAGCTAGCTTTTTAGCTAGCAGTCCCATCACTGGTCTGGTGCGTTGACCTTTAGACGACCTGACGGTTCTTCATGCTGAAGCTCAGAACGTTTTCTGATTTGGTCCCAAACGGACTCTGAAGGTTCTAAGCCGTCTGCTGTTTTACAGAACCAGTACCAGTTTAAAACTGGACCCGGTTTGACCTCAGAGCTGGATTCTTCAGTGAACCTATAAAACCTGAACAGAACCAGTCAGGATTCATGACAGGTTCACAGGTTCATGAGTCCAGAACCAGTGGAGGTTCTGAACAAGTGGAGGTTCTGGACAAGTGGAGGTTCTGGACCAGTGGAGGTTCTGGACCTCTGTTTGACCCCAGATTCTGGAGTCAAACTAAGCAGAACCACAGAACCTTTGTTCTAGTTTAAAAAGTAATTTTATTCTACTGGACCAATCAGAACATGTTGGCGGTTCTGGAGAGATGTTCTTCTCCAGAGGAACCAACAGCGGTTCTGGCCAGGTCACATTCAAACTGTGCACTGATGCATTCTGGGAAAATCAGACTACAAAATGTGACATCGCCCTGGTTTGTGTTCAGTTTATTTTATTTTTTCAACAAAATTATAAGTGGGAACAGAGAGGAGCAAAGTTGAGCTGAGCGGTTCTGATCCGTGTGGAGGGAAATCTACAGTCTCTGGATCGAGGTTCTCCGTGAAAATGGGTCAAAGTATCAGAGCTGGAGGACGAACTTTCAGCCAGTTTCACTTTAGAAATGTAATAAATGTTTGTTTTATGATCAACTCTGATCTGAATAATTGTAAGTTTAATTTCACAGTTTTAAAGTTGGGGGGTAAAATCTGGGTTTCAGATTGTTCCTGAAAGCATCATTCCATCCTCTGCTGAACATGAACAGGTTTGCAGGTCACTGACATGAGGGACGTTATTAACTCAATGATTTGGCTGAAAACCAAACACTGAAATATTGAACTTGCTAATAAACACTTTAGTTAGCTAGTTAGCTCATTAGATTGCTAATGCTTAGCTCAGAAACTAAATAACTGAATAATGTGGTGAAAACATGAAACTTGTGCTTTTCACTGATGGATTAAATTATTTAAATTATTGCAGCTAAATTTGAACTGTTAACTTTAGAAACAAGTTTCCAGCTGATCCCCATGGAGCTACGAACTGCTCCTAAATCTATCACAAAACAGAAACATGCTTTAAAAACATTCAAATCTTTATGTGATATATATAAATGTCCCACATTAATAATAAATAATTAACCAGAGAAGTTATTATGTTTTCCTGAAAAACTTCCACAGACTGAAACTTTAGTCATTCGAGGTTCAGGTCTGCAGCAATGTCAACTGGTTCACCTGGGAGCCGCGGGGCCCAAACTGCAAACAACACAGAGAGAAGAAAATATCCCAGTAGGATCATAAACATGAGCGCAGACCTATGGTTCAGAAATAAATCCTGGGTCGATTCTGGAGGGAAACCCAGTGGGTCAGAACCGGCAAAGGCAGCTGAATCCATGGAAACGTAAAAATGAATTATTTTGATGTTTATGAGATAGAATTAACTTTGTTCCCGAACAGAACCAGGAGAATGTTCTCTGACTGTTGGAATTTAAGAATCAACGATTCATAGGGTTAGGAGTTAGGGTGCCTGGGGCCCCGGAGGAGGAGGGAACCTGGGGCCCCGGAGGAGGAGGGAACCTGGGGCCCCGGAGGAGGAGGGAACCTGGGGCCCCGGAGGAGGAGAGAACCTGGGGGCCCCGGAGGAGGAGGGAACCTGGGGCCCCGGAGGAGGAGGGAACCTGGGGCCCCGGAGGAGGAGGGAACCTGGGGCCCCGGAGGAGGAGAGAACCTGGGGCCCCGGAGGAGGAGAGAACCTGGGGCCCCGGAGGAGGAAGGAACCTGGGGCCCCGGAGGAGGAGGGAACCTGGGGCCCCGGGTTCTGGTCCTCCGTATTGGACATGAACGTTCAGGAGTCTAACCCTAACCGGGGCCTCCGGTTCCCGGAGCGGGAAGACACTCAGGCTCCGCCCACTGGGAGGAAGGGCGGGGCTATCAGTGGAACAAAGACTGAGCAGCGCAGGGAGAGGTCTCATTCTGCTGGTTTTCCCAGGAACGTTTGTCTGAATCCTGAGTTTAAACGGGATCTACATCCTCAGTGACGCCAAAGAAAGATGGTTAATGAGTTGAACTTATTGATTTCCAATCATTATGACCAACAAAATGCTTTTACACTGTGGGTGTTTAGCAGCGGCAGGCGAAGAGTCCATGTTGGGCATCCAACATGTTTATGCTGATATAAGGCCAAATCTGCAGCCTTGATAAATGCTCATTTTGTGGAAAGAACACAAACAATAAATTGTGTTTTCTAAAGGAAACAAATCCCATCAAATATCTTTGGAATAATGTGGATCAAACCAAACATTAAAGTTCCTGAATCTGTTTCTGGAGGTACAACAACATTTGGTTCTTCTAGAAAAATAAAGCTGTGTTGTAATCTTATAATGTAACATTTTGTCTGGTGAAATTCTTTATTCTCAAACAGAAGTGCTCATCAGAGCGCTCATCTGCTCTGAACCCCAGTTTCACCTTAAATCTCTAATTATTCAAATGTGAAGAGCTGAGAAATATTAATACAATCATCCATCAATGCCTGTCATTCTAAAACATGTTCTTCCTTATTTCTGGTGTTCATTAAATCGTTTCCCAGCCTGCGGCTCGGGACGCGCGGCTCGGGACGCGCGGCTCGGGACTCGCGTGTTTCTTGCTGCCTGCGTGTTTCTTGCTGCCTGCGTGTTTCTTGCTGCCTGCGTGTTTCTTGCTGCCTTGCGTGTTTTTCCTTCAGGTGTTTCTCGCTTCAGTCCAGATGATTTCTGCTGATCACATTAATGCAGGGAAACTGAACAGAACCGGGCAGCGAACACGAACTGTTGAGAGATTTGCACATGACAGGTTTGGAAATGTTTTGGTAAATTAAGTTAAAAAAATAAAACGTTTGATCAAATCCTGAGCGTAAATTAGATTTTGATGAGGTCAAAGGTCAAACCGGGTTAGAACCCGGCCAGAACCGCAGCTGCGAATCATCTGACCGCAGGGATCGAACCACACCTGCAGACTGGACCCAAACGGTTCCGCGGGTCCAAAAGCTCGGAGTGACCCATCTCCTCTCAGAGCAGCTGTGACTCTGTGCGTCATGACGTCAGCGGCAGAGCGTCAGCCACCCTGCTGAATAAAGCGCCTCTCTGTCAGATGTTCTGGGTTTCGGGTCCGGACGAACTTCCAGCGGGGTTCTGAGTCCAGGTGAGTCAGTCCGTTCGGAACCGCTCCGGTTCCGCGTCACGTGATCCCAGCTGGTTCTGACGTGATTCGCAGTAAGGAGTCGTTTTCATGCGGTTCGTGTTTCCGAACCGGGTCGGTCTGGTCTGAGCTGCGGAGTCGCTAAACGGGAACATATTTTTACCCAAACGAGTAAAAAGTATCGGTCCAGAAAGTGTTTGGTACCAAGTACTGAGAGCATCATCAGAACTTCAGTCATTTAATATTTTAAATGACGTCATCATCAGACGCCAGAATGCAGAGTGATGCAGAAATATTCAGTTCATCCAGTGAGCAGAAAATCCACAAACTTCATCAGTGGAGAGTAAAAATAATTCACTATAAAATCAAGTAAAAGTTCAAGGTAGCTTCATCATGCATGTATCATGTATGATGAAGCTTTGGAAGAAGAGCATCATGTTTGTGACGAGTCAGGTTCTACAGTTCTAGAACATAAGGTCAAAGGTTAATGAGGAAGAATCGTTCTGTCTTCATGAGAGGGGGACGACTGAAGCTAACGGTGTGAGCTAGCGCTGAAGCTAACGGTGTGAGCTAGCGCTGAAGCTAACGGTGTGAGCTAGCGCTGAAGCTACATTCAGGCTAACAGCATCAGAGTGATTGTGAAGGTTAAAGTTCCCACCATGATGATCTGCTCAGGATTTACCAATAAGTCAGATAAATTTGATCCAATAATCAGATGAGGGAGGCTAAGAATGGGGTTAATTACACCTGAATCAAAGATGGCTGCTCTGAGCTGGGACGAATGTGAAAACTGAAATAATTGGAATCTAATCCTGCAGCAGCCAGAATGAATCAATCTGAATCAGAACTATGAACCGGACTGGTTCTGGTTCTGCTGACGGCCATCTTGTTTCAGTCAGGATGTCGACGACGTCTCAGAAACACCGCAACTTTGTATCGGAGCCGATGGCAGACAAACCGGTCACGGCGCTGGCCGGGATCGGAGACAGACTGGGCCACAGCCTGATGGAGCAGGGCTACGATAAGGTAGAACCCGACAGAACCGCCGACCCACTTAAATAGGCACTGCGCATTAAGTACTTGACCCGGTTTGACCCCTAGTGCTGGTTCTGAACCATCAGTGTCTGCAGGGATCAGAACCATCACTCACTGCATCAGGTCCAAATGGGTCAGCTCTGAGCTGAACCTGGTTCTGTTTCCAGGCCTACGTGGTTCTGGGTCAGTTCCTGCTGCTGAGGAAAGACTCAGAGCTGTTCTGCTATTGGCTGAAGGACGTCACTGCAGCCAGTAGCAAGCAGGCTGAAGACTGCGCCCAGTGCCTGAAGGAGTGGTGCGACGCCTTCCTGTGAGGACGCCCCGCCCAGCACACAGAGGCCCCGCCCAGCACACAGGCCCCGCCCAGCACACAGAGGCCCCGCCCAGCACACAGAGGCCCCCGCCCAGCACACAGAGGCCCCCGCCCAGCACACAGAGGCCCCGCCCAGCACACAGAGGCCCCGCCCAGCACACAGAGGCCCCGCCCACTACACAGAGGCCCTGCCCAGCACACATAGGCCCCGCCCAGCACACAGAGGCTCCGCCCCTACTGTTCCCGCTCTACGTTGCTGTTCTGAGCTGCCAGATTTTCTCCTCCTTATTCTGTAAAAGTTTGTCATTAAATCTCTTTGCCCAGATGTTTGTCTGATTCCTGATGAAAGTTCGTCTGAGCTGCAGGTGAGGGGATCCCTGACAGGCTTGGATCAGAGTTCTGCTCCAAAGTTTCAGAACCGTCTGGAAGTAAGGAGCCTCAGAACGGACTGAAGGTTCTGGCGCTCCTCCTTCGGTCCCAGAACCTTCTAGATCAGGGGTCTCCCAGTCCCGTCCTCAAGGGCTGCCACTAGCAGCTTCTAGCTCTCATCCAGATGTTTTGAGCAGAGCCTCAACACGGTGGCCCCTGAGGACTGGATTGGGAGACCCCAGAGTTCAGCAGGAGGTCGAGTCTGGCCGCAGGGAGCTAAGCTAGCATTAATGCTAGCACCAAAAGTGTTAGCTTAGCAATAAAGCTAACTCCATCAGAGTCAACGTGACGTTAAAGTATCCCGATAACGATCTGATCAATATTTACCAATAAATCAGATCTAAACTTTAGTGAGAAACTAAACAGACTGCAGCTGGGGTCAAAGTTCACAGCTTTATTCACAAAGAAAACCCAAAAGAACCAGAACCAGTCCAAGAGTCCAATTCAGGGATGGACAACTTCAAGCCTGAAGTTGTCCTGCAACTTTTAGATGTGTCTCTTCTTCAACACACCTGAGTCAAATAATGATCATTAGCAGAACTGGAGGACCGGACCGGACCGGACCGGACCCGGGAGGTGATTCAGCGACTTGATTCAAGTGTGTTGGACCAGGGAGACGTCCAAGAGTTGTAGGCCACCGACCCTCAAGGACCAGGAGTCCATCCCTGGTCCAATTAGTACCGTTCAGAACCAGACCTGGACCTGTCAGTACCGCTCAGCGGTTCTGGTCCAGAACAACCCAGAATGTAAGGTTATAGGTCACAGCTTTTGTAGGTCTCCATGGCGTCTTGACGATCCAGCTGCAGGTCAGAGGTCACCTGGATCAGAACAGGATGTTGTGTGGAGCCCTTCAGAATAAAAGCATCAGTGTTTCCTGAGGGCCTCCAGGTGTTGGAAGATGGCGCCGAGGGCCCAGCTGGCCTCCACTTGGCGGACGGTCCGGGCCAGCTGCAGAACCAGAGCACAGGACAGATCAGTTCCGGGTCAGAACCAGGTCAGACGGTTCTGGAGGTCCAGACTCACCCTGAGCTGCTTGTGGGCCGGGAAGCCAAGCTCCTGCAGCAGAACCGAGATGTAGACCAGGTCCAGACACAGGAACGGGTTCTGGAGGTCCGGTGGGCCGCGGCACACTGCAGACAGCCGACCAATCAGAGACGGTCAGCGGGTCACATGACTTCCTGGAGGCTTTTTATATGAAGTGATGTATTTTAACAAATTCATCTGGTGTTTTAGGAAATGAGTTTCTGTATTTAATAAGATAAAAATGTTTTTACATTTGATATAAAAAGGTTTGGCAACATTTTAATATAAATGTTTAACATTCTGTAAAAATCTGATCTGGAAGAACCTCCAGGTTCTGGTTCTGCTGGACCGGACTCCTAAATCTGATGAAGTTAGCAGCAGGGAGTGGAAGCTGCCGCCAGGGGGCGCCCTCTCACCTCTCTCTGCAGCCTGGCCGTAGTCTGACACTCTGATGGTTCCGCCCGCCGCCTCATCTGCAGAACCAGAACCACAACGTGAGAAACCAGCACTCAGGTTCTGATCCAAACAGAACCAGAACCTGTCTCATCTTGGGTCTGTAGTAAACACAGGAGGTCTGGTCCTCTCCAGCCTGACCTCTGACCTCTGTGCACCACCATGGCTCTGCGCCTCCTGTCTGTTGTCCTGACCAATCAGAGCGCAGCGTGCTGTAACCAGGGGAAACGGCTCCGAGTCTGATCAGGACCAACCAGGTGAAACTGATTCTGAAGAGTTTTAATCCTGGAAGCTGATTGGCCAGAAGCAGCCGCGTTGGTTGTCAACCAATCAGCAGCCAGTTTAACCACTCAGCCTGTTGCTGCTTTACTGGTTTTCAAATGTACCCAGAAAATATCAAATCGCTTATCAACAGGGTTTAATAATAAGTTTATGAGAAGCTGCTTATCCAGTTATTGTAGATCCTCAGAGACTAATTAAAAAGATTAGATTGAAATATTTATATTTTCCAAAATAAAGGAAATGCAATTTAAAATTATAAACAAAATTGATCCACCTGATGATTTCCTGGATTTGGATAAATGTGAACTGTAAAAAAAGCAACTAAAGATTTATATAATCTGTTTTTCACATGTGAAATTGTTTGATGTTTCTATAAAGATCTGCAGTCACCGTTTACAAGAGTTTAATCAATGATCAGATCATTATTATATAAACAATGTTTTATTAGCCAAACATCACATACATAAACTAATACTGTACCTAATTTTATACAGTGGAAGAATGAGTTAAATTTGTTTTATAATGTTTGTTTGGTGAAGTAGAAAAATCTTTTTTGAAAACTTTCATACTTTAATGAACCGCCCTGTTTTATTTATTAGTTTGTTTTTCTTCATGTTGTTTTTTCATGTAAATTCAGCAGCACTAAAGTCCTGCTGTATTCAAGCTGTTTTCGTTCTGTTGGCCTTTATGTTTCCTGTGAATTCATAATGTCAACATGATGGTCCCTTAATCAACTTCACTTTATGTGTTTGTACAAATTATGATAAAGTTTCACCAGTTGCCCTGCTAGCTAACCAACATGTAGCGATGGATGCTAATGCTAGCTAACCGCTCAGAAACCATCTGGAAGCCGAGACTAAATCAGATCCATCGCTGCAAACTGAGAATCAATAATCCAAACAGTTATTGATTTCTAATAACTGATTTCTGTAACTGTTTCATCAGCTGCTCCACTGATCACAGACTGATACATCAGAGCTCTGGACTCTTCAAAGCTCACCAGGACATTATGGCGATAACAGTTCCAGCTAAATGCAGTTTGATCAGCAGACATCACTAGCCGAGCCGGAGCTGCAGCTGCTCTCCGTACCGATGGCCTGAAGGTCGACGGCGCGGTCGTAGTAGAAGGAGAAGGCGTAGAAGTCGACGTCCGCCGCCTCAGGCGCCGCGCTCAGCTTCCTGTACAGAACCTTCTGGACTTTGTTCAGGCACGCCTCGTAAACTGGCTCCCCTGGAAACGCAGACAGAGAACCAGACAGTTCCTACCCGTTGCAAGCTAGGAAATGTCACAGACCAGTCAGATGCCTCGACCTTCTTTCTGGCCCTTCAGGGTGTAGACGACGTCAGCATGTTCCCAGCTGCCAGAGAACCCTGGAGCAAGGCAGGGGCTAACCCGCTCAGTGCTGCCCCCTGCTGCAGGAGCACAGAAACACATGCTAGCCTTTAGCTACAGGAAGCAATGCCAGGCACTTCCTGTTTCCTGTTCCAGCCTGAAAACACACCTAGCCACAGGAAGTCAGACAGGAAACACAGAACCAGGTTCTGGATCAACATGGGTCATTTCAACACCCAGTTTACAGAACCAGAACCGGACCCAAAAATGACTCATGACTTAAGGCCAGGTCAAAGGTCAGATACTTACAGGGGTGAACGTCCACGCCCCCGAGGACAGCGAGCCGAGCCGACATCAGACCCAAACCCAGATAGCTGCAGACAGACAGGAAGTCACTGACCGATGGCTCCAGGTAGACGGTGTGTGTGTAGACGGTGTGTGTGTACACGGTGTGTGTGTGTGTGTGTGTACACGGTGTGTGTGTACCTGTGTGTGTACACGGTGTGTGTACGATTGAACATCTGGACGGATCTGATGTCATTAATCGGCGACGTCTGGATGGTTTTCTGTAATGAAGAGAAAACATCAGGTTCTGGTTCTGGTTCTGGTTCTGGTTCTGGCTCAGGTTCCGGGTTGGAGACCAGCTGGCCTGTGACCAGAACCGTCCTCACCTCATGGCGGGGGCTGAAGGTGATCTGGGTCGAGCCGCCGCCGAGGTCCAACATCCCAACGGTGGGCCGGTCCAAACCCTGCAGCCCGCCTGGAACCAGAGCACAGCTTTAACAGAACCGGGCCAGAACCAGGACCTCTGGCCCGGTTCTCTGCTGGTCCAGAACCGGTTCAAGACAGGTTCTACCTGCTCCCCTCCAGAGAACAGAACCGATCTGGACCGACCGGCCCGGTTCTTCAGAACCACCGGTCCTCCATGCGTCGGATCAGAACTTCCTGTTTTTGCTCACCTGTCAGGAAGTTGATGGTGATCCAGGCTGAGATCCCTGAGGAGAGAAGAACCGGGTCAGGTTCTGAAACATCACCACAACCCATCCAGACTCTGCCTCTTGGTTCTGAAGGTTCTGACTGAAGATGGAGGCAGAACCTGGTATCGGGTCGGTTCTGTAGTTGACCTGGAGCATTTGGCTCTCAGCTGGACTGGACCAGAACCATTCATCCAGGTTCGGGGGGTTCTGGACGTTCCGACCTCCTGGTCCAGAACCTAACTCGGTAACCCCCGGTTCTGGAATCGGGCCAGTTCTCCAGAACCTGATCCTTTTAAAGGCGTTCATAAGCAGTCCATGTGGGTCAGAACCGAGTTCAGAACCGGGTTCACCGTCCATTCGTCTGGGCTCACATAGCTCCTCCAGCACCGGTACCACCGGTACCGACCCAGATCACCAGGGCCTCCTACTAAACGATGTTCGGTCCGGTCCGGTCCAGTCCGCTAACGGACCTGCTCTGGATCCCAGACCCGGTCTAATCTGAGGTCCAGATCATCAGGCTGAGGTTCTGATAGAACCTGACTGACCCGGTTGGGTCGGGTCGTGTTGCTTGGAGACGGATCAGGGTTTACAGAAGATGCAGCAGGGTCAAAGGTCACGGCTGAAAGGCTCCAACAGCGACCCCACGGAGGGACCTGCTGGTTCTGTTCGGTGAATGTTCTGATGGACCAGGACCCATTTCCCACCTGCTGACCCGCTGATCCGACCCGGTTCTGGAGCAGACGTACCTTCGTCGGTTCCGTCCATGATGGACACGCTGTCCTCCGTGGACAGGAAGGGAGACTCCTGGAACAGCGCCCTCACCTGGACAACGAGAGAACCGGGTCAGAACCGAACCAGACAGAACCTGCATGGTTCTACCAGAACCTCCCAACCAAAGCTTCTGGGTCAAACAGAACCGAGTCAGGTTCTGACCCGGTCCAGCAGCTGCTCGGCCTTGTCGCCAGGCAGCAGCCTCAGGCCGGCCGTGGCCTTCAGAACCACCGGGGTTCTGGTCCACTGGGACGGGGGGACGACGGACCGGGCCAGGTCCAACAGCGCCACGATGCCGGCGGAGCACTGCAGAGACGAGACGACGCGTCACCAATCAGAACCAGAACCGGACCCGGGTTGACCCGGTTTCCCCTCTGACCTTCTGTGGGTCGTCGGCGTACGCGGACAGGCCCGGTTCTATGGCCCGGAACGTCTCCCGGTCCAGACTTGGAAACCCTGAGGAGGGGGAACAAACCCAGTTTAGCACGACCAGAACCAGAACCTCAGTTTGTCCCAGTTAACAGCGGTTAGAACCTTCAGAACCACCAGAACCCGGTACCTGGGTTCTCCATCTGGAACCGGAACACGTGGACTCTGGTCCCAGTGCTCCCAGCATCAAACATGACTCCGTACTGGAGTCCGTCTCCTTCAGAGGAACCGGGCCGGTCCGGTCCGGTTCTGTGTGAGGCGGGTCGGTGAGGCGGCGGCCGGTAGGAGGAGGAGGAGAACCGCTGGAGGAAGAGGAGCAGAACCAGAACCAGGAGGAGGAACAGGGCGGCCATCTTGGATCGCATCCTGGAACCACACAGAACCTTCAGCAAGCGCAGAACCCGACCCGGTACCACGTCTCTGGTTCTGGTTCTGCTTGGACGGGAACCGGTCCCAGAACCTCTTCACCGGTCCGGTCTCTTGCTGGTTCTGGACGGTTCTGCTCTTGACCAGTTTAATCAGTCTGATGACCCGGTTCTGGTTCAGCTCCAGGTTTTGGGTCAGAACCACCAGAATGGAACCGGTCCGGAATCTGAAAAGTTCTGCTTTAGTTTCATCTGACCCGGTTCTGGGTCCAGATGTCCTCCAGGAGGTTCTGGCTCAGTTTATCTGATCTGTTTGGTTCTGAGCGGATCGGTCCAGAACCAGAACCTTTATGGTTACCAGCTGGTTCTGGTTACCTGAAGCTTTATGATGAACCGAACCGGGTCAGGGAGCAGAACCAGAACCTCCTGACCATCAGAAAGAGGGAAGCAGAACTCACCTGGTTCCGAAGGGACACAGCTGGCTGAATTCGAGCCCAGGTTCCGATTCGGTTCTGATGATGATGGCGTGCCGAACCGGGTCAGCTGGACTCCAGCAGGACCTACCGGTACCGACCCGGCCAGGTTCCGGATAAACTACATTCCTCTGTTTACAATCGGCGCGCGATGATGACGTCAGGCCACGCTCGGTGACGTAGCCGGTCATACGTCGTTATAAATTTCTTACATCCATAATGGAGATTTAATTCATGAGTTTCCTGTAAAATATTCATTTCTATTTATGAATAAACGTGATTTCAGCTGTTAGGTTACAAATAAAACAGAAAACATGAAAGCTGTGAGAGCCAGCAGGAACTACGGAGGCCTGCAGGGGACATGCGCGTTTTCTTTTTTGCAATAATCTGCTGATCAGTTATGCGGCATAATTAAATCCCGTGAGCCTTTCTGACAGGTTTCTGCTTTAATAAAAGGTTTTCCATGAATGTTAATGTCTCTTTGTGAAAAATCTAAATATTTAAAATCTTTTCCAAAAACCTGATATCAACAGAAACTTTCTGAAAGCAGGAAAGAAATGAAAATAAACCCCAATTTAAATTATTTCTGAGTTATTATCGCGGGTAATAAATCATCTGTCAGTTTTGATCGTCTCTGTTTTCTAGTCTGAATGGTTTTCATGTTCAGCTCCATCTCAACCTTAACAAACATAAACATGCAATAAATAAATTGATTTTCAATCAGTTTTTTCACCAAACACTAATAATAATAAACATGTTTCCCTGAGGCTTTGGCAGAGCCATATGAATGAAATAAGTAATTATTGATATGACAGCAGCAGAGGCTTTTACACCTGGCGGTGGGCGTGTCCACGTGGGCGTGTCCACGTGGGCGTGTCCACGTGGGCGTGTCCACGTGGGCGTGTCCACGTGGGCGTGTCCACGTGGGCGTGTCCACGTGGGCGTGTCCACTTGCCTGAGCACCTGCCCCTTTTGCTCCATGACCCCAAGTGCCCTTTTGGTCTTTTTAAAAATTTATTTCTGACACGTGTACTACAATTATTATTATTATTATTATTATTATTATTATTATTATTATTATTATTATTATTATTATTATTATTATTATTATTATTATTATTATTATTATTATTATTATTATTATTATTTCATTTTATTTTTTATTTTGCAAGAAAAACAACACAATAAGCCCTCCGGTCACATTGTTAGCTTTGAACTTTGGCCCGTGACCCACGACGCACCTGCCTGTCGCACAGTGAGATAAGGCGGCTAACTGCGGAGCTCAAGCTAGCGAACGTCCCAGAGATTACAGAACAGTTTTTGGTGAATTAAAAAAGATCATTTTTGGTGAAAAAGCTGGAGTCGGCTTGCTACTGTCAGAAACGGAAAACCTTGAACGTTGTATCGTTTCTCCTTCAGCACGGAGTGGCGGTTTCAGTAGAGAGGTTATGAAATATAACAAGACAGGCGGAGGAAAATATAGGGCGCTCTCTAAGTCCGCCTTTCTCTAAGATCTGCTGAGCGGGAGGAAACAGCCAGGTGAGGCAGCAGGTGAGGAAAAGCTGTTCTTATCTATCGATCCAGTATTTTTATCATACAGACATCACGCTGTTGTTGTGCTATGAGCTAGCTACTAGCTAATGACTTTGCTAGCATAGCAAGATAACTAAAAGTTTCCCTGTATTGTTAATGACAGCAGTCATTCTGCAGTATTACTGATGCTATAGCGGCACATCGCCCGTCCAGAACCAGAATCAGCTCCATCATGGATATATGTCCGATTTTCTCATTTTCTTTGGTGAATGATGTACATTGCATTTATTCTAGTGTTAGGTAAATGTATCTTGAAGGAGATAAAAGTCCAACAAGGACATTCATTTAGAATGAAAAATAACTCATCCTGAACTACCATGATAGATATAATGGATGTAATAATCAAACTGCTTCTGTCATTAATGAAGGGGCAAACATAAATTTGCACACATCAGAAATCTTTGGTTTGATTTCAGGCTCTGCCAAAGACATCATGTGAGAATCACAAGCAAAACTTTGAATAGCAAGCAAAGATTTCTGACATGCACAAATAAGTTTGTTTGTTTTGCAAATCATTTTTTTAAGTCATGAGAAAAAAATTTGTGATTTCAGTTTTTAAAAAAAATGAAGCTAAACATTTTTTTGTTGGAAAAAATGTTACAATTCAAAAAGTCTTGATCACAATTTTATATGATTTAATTGAGGTTAGTATTAGGGTGTATTAGGGTGTCCAGGGTGACCTGGACAGGTCACCCTGGACAGGTCGCCTGGACAGGTCACCTGGACAGGTCGCCTGGACAGGTCACCCTGGACAGGTCGCCTGGACAGGTCACCCTGGACAGGTCACCAGTCTGTCGCAGGGCAACACAGAGAGACAAACAGGACAAACAACCATGCACACACACACACACACACACCTAAGGAGAATCTGGAAAGCCCAATCAACCTGACAGTCATGTTTCTGGACTGTGGGAGGAAGCCGGAGAACCCGGAGAGAACCCACGCATGCACAGGGAGAACATGCAAACTCTGCAGAAAGACCCCGGGAATCGAACCCAGGACCTTCTTGCTGCAAGGCAACAGCGCTACCCACTGCGCCACTGTGCAGCCCCACAAAACATCAACAAAACAAACAAACAAACAAAACAAAAACAAACAAACAAACAACATTCACTCCAAACATGAGTGAAACACTCTCATGGTCCTTGGTTAGAAGCTGGCCAGCAAAACAAAGAAATATTGTTCATGTATGTTTGGCAGTCGCGTCCGCAGACACAGGAAGTTCACAGCCTCCCTCTAGGAACACGAACAGCTTCCTGATGTTCAGCCACAGTAACAATGATGCTAGCAGGAAAACATGAGGCAGATCATGCAGGGAGGATCAGAACTTGTTCTGTTGCAATCAGAAAGATGTGCCAATCGTTCACAGTGAGGTTATTAACATTTTTCAACACATGACCAACAGAAAACTGCTGCTGTGAACAAGAGAACAAAAATAGCACAAATGAAAAGTTCAATGTTGGATAATAATCTTAGATTCAGTTTGGGGGAAGAAAAGCAAGAGACCAAAATAAGTCAGACGTTTTCAGTCAACACAGAGAAGACGAGACAATGAGGAAGAAAAGAAGCAAAGATTGAAGCAAATGTATGAAGATTCTGACAAAATACACTAAGACACAAGCAGTCGGCTTTTCTCATAGGGACATGCATTAATTACATTTTTACTTTTGTTTCTGCATTTCTGAATGGACCGACTTCATCTCTGCAGTTTCCTTTTCTATAGATCACAGTAGAATAGATTTACATTTACATCTAATGTTTACATTTTCAACAGGGTAATTCTGTGAAGACAAAATATGTCTGCTGGTCCAGCTCTGATCTACATATTCAGCTGAATATTGTAATAGTTTCCTGTAACAAAACAGACGTGCAGAAAAAATGACTAATAAAATATTAGACATTTGCATAATGCATGTTCTATGTAGAGATTTTCCTTGGCTTTGATTGAATGTCTCACAATTTTCTGATTCATCATTGTCTACTGGTTTTACTGGTTTTACTGGTTCTCCTGGTTTTACTGGTTTCTCCTGGTTTTGGTTTTACTGGTTTCTCCTGGTTCCTGCTGGTTCTTACTGGTTCCTGCTGGTTCTTACTGGTTCCTGCTGGTGTGAACTGGTGCCGCGGGTTTCATGGCTTTTCCAGAATCTGACCCGACACATTAAACCAGTACAGAAACTCCAGCTGAATGTCAGGAGTTCAACTTTTACTTAAGATAAAAATATGAGATAATAAGTGGCTCCGCCCCCTCATTAACTCATTAATCTGCAGCAGCCAATCAGATCCTTGCTGCTCTGCTGCCAGCCTGATGCTGAGCTTCATCTCCTCCTCCTCCTCCTCCTCCTCCTCCTCCTCCTGTCATGGCGGCCTAAGCCTCTAATGGCTGTTTATCAGTTAATGGCGGCTCTGACCTTAATGGTTCTGTAATCTGCTGCTGCTTTCATTTCATCTCTCTGATGGTTCAGAACAAAACCTGAGTGCTTCCTAATCGGCCTCAGATTTACACACGAATCACCGAGACGCCGATCACACGCCGTCTCCATGGCGACGCAAGCAGCCGGGGAACGTCTGGGTAAAGTGGGCCGGTTCCGGTTCCGGTCTGCAGACCTCGGCTGGTTGCCTTGGTGATCCACCGGATCTCTGGGAGGAAGAGGATCCACTCAGCATCCCACGTGCTGACAGGAAGTGGGTTGGTTCTGGCATGCTGGGTTCGGACCGGCTGGTCCAGCAGAACCACGCAGTGAGCCCGCGGCGGTAAGTGGGTCATGTGACCATCAGCGGGATTATTAGGACTAATGGAGGATTTCTGCTGCCATAATTCAGCTTCATAACTGCAGGAAGACGGAGCTGGATTAGACATCTGGACCGAACTTCTGATCCTGATTAGAACCACAACGATTATCATCTGGAGGAACACGGCAGGCAGCTGCAGCACCTGCTGGCTCCTGCAGCACCTGCTGGCTCCTGCAGCACCTGCTGGCTCCTGCAGCACCTGCTGGCTCCTGCAGCAGGTATGTTGCTGCAGCAGGTGAACACCTGACTCAGGTCCACAGCAGCATCGAGATCACACCTGACTCAGGTCCACAGCAGCATCGAGATCAGAACTGAAACTCCGGTTCAACCTCAAGCTGCAGCAACGCGCTGCCGCGCCACAGCAGCTGCAGCAGTGGCAGCTGCAGCACAGCACTAGCGGCAGCAGCAGCGCCGCAGCAGCGCTGCAGCAGCGCCCCTCCCTGATTGATGTTATTGGATTAGTTACATCGCCCTCAACATGATTGTGGCTCAGAAATGAAATTAAAATGTGTGTTGAATGGGATTTTCCAGGAAAGTCCTGTAAAAACCACGACGGTAATAAGGAACGACTAATTCTCCTAAAGTCGATTAAACACCATCTCATCCCAGGAAGACGTGCTTGGATTAGGCCACATTAGGACGAAGATTAAACTGTTTTCATCAGCTCTGTTATTATTCTGCAGCATGTTCCTGTCCGGAGATTAACTGCTCCAAAAACAAGCCATTAGACACTGCAGATTACTGGAGGGCGGCTCCCGGGGGCCGCATGGGGCCCCAGGGGGCCGCATGGGCTGCAGGGGGCCCCAGGGGGCCCACCGGCGGCCCGAACCCAGAGACGCCTGTTCACTGGCGGCGCTGCAGCGTCTCTAAACTGTTGATCCATTTTCCTCCAGCTTGTTTCAGACGCAGCCTGAACAGAACCGCCGCCTTCATTATATAATGACGCAATATAATAATATTAATGGGATAATTTAATGCAATTTTCTTTATTTGATGCAGCCTGACTCTGCAGCTAATCTGGAGGCTTTGTTTAAAAATGATTGAAAAATGAAAGGAGTCCGAGCGGCTAATCCTCCACCGAGGTCAGACTGACTGAGGAAGAGGAGGAGGAGGAGGAAGAGGAGCATCCTCAGATTCTCAAGCTGCTTATTGAACGTCAAACAGAAGCACAAGATGATCAGAAACCTGAGACAATGAGTGTCTCACATGGGCCCTCCAAGGGCCTCCGACTGGAGCCTCTGAGCAGAACCGATCCAGCAGCTAATGGCTGCTGATCAATAACCAATTTCTCCTTTTTACTGGTTGAAATTCATCCTGAACCTACAGTGTGAACAGAATCCATGGTGTCTCCAGCTGCCCCATCGGGGCAGAACCAACGGGCCCATCGGGGCAGAACCAACGGCCCCATCGGGGCAGAACCAACGGCCCCATCGGGGCAGAACCAACGGGCCCATGTGAGCGCTCGGCATTCTGGGAGATTTGTGCGCATGAGACAGGAAGTGACGATTCATTTTGGTTTGGGAGATCCAGGAGTCAGACATGCAGGTTTGACCCTTTGACCTCATGATTTCACCTGATCGGATCAGAACCAGCAGGTCAGCAGTGAAAACACGCAGCAGAACGGCTTTCTGGGTAATATGCATCTAAAAAGGTTTTAATCAGGGCAAGTGGTACCGCAGGCTGGTTCTGCTGTGGTGGGCCGGGTTCCTCTGGACCGGACCGAACCAGACCGGACCGGACCGAACCAGACCGGACCGAACCAGACCGGACCGGACCGAACCAGACCGGACCGGACCGGACCGGACCGGCTGGCTGCAGGGAGAGTTTCTGACCTCCTGATGAGGAGATGAATCTGACAATCAGGAACATATTGTGTTTAAGTCCATCTGATGAATCTGACGGTTTAATCCGGCCCGTCAGAACCGCCCTGGATTACATATTGTCCGTCAGAACCTCATTTCGGACCCGAATTGTTCAATCTGCTGCTCACATGTTGGAGCCGATCAGGTCCAATCAAACGCCACCAGGGATTAAAGTGGGTCGGTTCTGGTTCTGAGAGTCCACTGCTCCGTTTGGAACTGTTGCTGGGGTCCAAACTGTTCCTGGACCCCAGCAACAGTTTGGGTTATTATGGTCTGCCTGGGATGGCAACCGCACTGTCACGTTACCATGGTTACCAGAGGACGTTACCACATGACCACGTTCTCCTCCCCAGAGACGACCAAGATCAGGGAACACCTGGATGACCCTCACCTGGATGACCCTCACCTGGATGACCCTCACCTGGATGACCCTCACCTGGCCCACAGTGGACCCTGGGGGCCCAGCAGAGTTCTGACCCGCAGTAATCTGGGTCTGGATCACACAGAACCATCTGGTGTTCTGATCTTTTATTAAAGCGAGTCGATGAACGGCGGCTTAGGATCAACAGAGCGGCGGCGGCGAGGAGGAGGACGCCGCGCTCTGATTGGAGGATTAGAGCAGGAGCTTCCAGCAGCTACAGATGTTCTGGTCGACCCGGATGAGAAGTTCTGGGATGAGCCCGGTCCAAACGGCCCACAGAACCACCACTTCCTCCTAACAGCAACAGGGATCCTGAAGGAGACGAGCCTCTGAGGTTCGTCTGGTCCGGTTCCGGAGTTCTACGGGTCCGGTTCTACTGGGTGCTCCGGTACTGTTTTCATAGAAAGATGTTCTGCCCATCATGCTGGTACCGGGACTGGTTCTGGTCCGACAGACAGAATCCGGCCTCCAGCCGTTTACTCTCTGACTGGGAGCCTTTATGGAGCGCCACCTTAAATACGCTGCAGCATTAAATACGCTGCAGCATTAAATACGCTGCAGCATTAAATACGCTGCAGCATTAAATACGCTGCAGCATTAAATACGCTGCAGCATTAAATACGCTGCAGCATTAAATACGCTGCAGCATTAAATACGCTGCAGCATTAAATACGCTGCAGCAATAAATACGCTGCAGCATTAAATGCGCTGCAGCATTAAATACGCTGCAGCATTAAATACGCTGCAGCAAGAAATACGCTGCAGCAATAAATACGCTGCAGCATTAAATACGCTGCAGCATTAAATACGCTGCAGCAATAAATACGCTGCAGCATTAAATACGCTGCAGCAATAAACTTTGATCTGCTGCTTGGTTCTCTCTTGATGCTCCAATTTGCTGTTTCCTTCTTTCTGCTTTCGACCTTTTAAACACAGGGACCACAGGGGCCACAGGGGCCACAGGGGCCACAGGGGCCACAGGGGCCACAGGGCCCACAGGGGCCACAGGGGCGTCCCATAATTCCACTGAAACAACCAGAAGCTGCAGGAGGAGCTTCAGGTTGCACACACACACACACACACACACACACACACACACACACACACACACACACACACACATGCTGCTTTTCTCTGTCTATGAAATCTTCCAAATCTGGAGCATCAATGTTCATATGTTGGGTTTGTTTCAGCTCGTACTGTGACGTCACTTCCTGTGTAGCTGTAGCGTGTTTTCTGAATCAGACTCCCAACAGGAACCAGAACCAGAACCAGGTGTTTTCTGTGTCCTTATTACATCCGGTGCTGGAAAACCTGCTGACATGAGGAAAATCTTATGGAGCAACAGAACCAGTTCTCTGAACCGGTTCCTTTTTATCGGGGTTCCTGCTGTTGGCAGGACGGCGTCTTAAAGGGGATGGTGGTATCCCTTTAAGGCGGCGCCTGTTGGCCGGATCTTACTGCTGATTAAGGTGCGCTCTGATTGGCTGCCTCCCTGCAGCTCAGCCACTCACAGATAACCAGGATTTCACTGATTAAAAATAATCTCAACAGTTTATTTTAAGCAGAAATAAATCTCAGTTGACATCATCAGAAAGAAAAAGGAGAACAGAGACGGATTAAAAACATCAGCCTCAAATTTGCTTTAATTATCTCTGATAAGCAGATTCCTCCAAACTAATTGCTTTTTAAACCCGCTGACCATTTTTACCTTCTTCCACGCAGACACACGCGGAGCTGCCAGCCTGCCAGTCAATCCCCAGGGATTAAACTGCAACTTGGCCCTAATTTTGTCCGACTTTCACCAGGAGGCAACAATCAGCTGGTTCCTCCAGCTGGAGGTCAGCGGCTCCTGTTAGCCTGTTAGCCTGTTAGCTCACCACACAACACTTAGGATCAAAACTGTTCCATCTACATTATTTGAATTATCTGTCAATTTTATTTTGAAAAGCCACAGGTGTTCTGGGTGTGGTTTCAGAAAAAGAGTTAGCCTAGCATGAGGTGGATGAATTAAACAGCTAGCAGCTAGCTAGGACTTACAACCTAAAGCTGATATGTAGTTAGCACTAATGCTAACATCAAGCTAATGCTAACAACTAACAATTATCTAGCTGTTGCTAACAGCTAATTCCTGTTACCAGGCAGCTAAATCATGCTAACTGCTGAGCCTCTGATTGGTCCAGAGCCAGTCTGTGCGCAGCTTTTAGTCCGGGTCCAAACGGGTCCAAACGGGTCCAAACGGGTCCAAACGGGTCCAAACGGGTCCAAACGGGTCCAAACGGGTCCAAACGGGTCCAAATAAATGTTTTTATAGTGTAATTTGGTCAAACCGACCAGATAAAAACTAAATCCGGCTCTTTTTGGTTCCTGCTGCTGTAATTGTGAGTCTGCAGATGATTATTGATCGGTGGAGTTGATCAGACAGCAGATTAGGAAGCAGAACATCAGATGAAGAGTCTGGATTAAATCAATACTGTGGATTACCTTCATATGACGGAGCAGATTGATTGATTATAATAATCTTCAGATTATCTCTGATCTTTTCATCCACTCTTCATCTCGTTCATCATCATCGTCGTTTCTCTTCGACCTTCTGTAATTAATGTGCAGACGTCAGGGGTCAGAGGTCACGGCTGTAATCTGCATGTCGCATCAACTCAATTATTCTGGATCCATTCAAGGCCTGAGCTTCAGACGCAGCAAATGGACAACGTTCAGGTCCAACCGGGTCCAACCGGGTCCAACCGGGTCCAACCGGGTCCGGTTGTGACCCGGTCCAACAAACTACTCAGGACAAAAATGTGCAGAGGACCTTCGGGTCAGAACCAGGACTGGACCTCAGAGGAAATGTCAGCTGTTCTCCAGGCCATGATGCTACCACCACCATGCTTCACTGAAAGCCCGGTGTGTTCTGCAGAACCTTTTCCTCACTGGAACCAGCAGAACCTTTCCAGAGGTTCTGGAAGGTCCAGTTGGGTTTCCTCCTGAAGGTAAAGCAGCAGCTGGTCGTCGTAGAGACGAGACCCTGATGGTTCTGATGCACCGGGTCCAAAAGAAACAATCGGAACCATCCAGTCAGCTGCTGTTCTGACCCATTGTTGTGTTTCAACAGTTTGCCCCGTTTGCCCCGTTTGCCCCCGTTTGCCCCACATGTCCCACTAATTATTCATAAATTCACATTTATGCTAATAGATTGACCTCAATCAGCCAAACGGCTCCAGGATTAAACTGCTTCAACTAAGCGCCACCTTAAATACACTGCAGCATTAAATACACAGTCCGGACCCGGACCCGGCATGGACCCGGACCCGGCATGGACCCAGGACCCGGCATGGACCCGGACCCGGCCGGACCCGGACCCGGACCTGGACCCGGACCCGGACCCGGCATGGACCCGGACCCGGACCCGGCATGGACCTGGACCCGGACCCGGCATGGACCCGGTCCCGGACCCGGACCCGGACCCGGTCCGGACCCGGACCCGGGTGACGGTGAGCACCGGGCCGGTTCTGATGGCCCGGTCCACTCTGGAGATCTTCCCAGTTCTGAGACGTTTCAGACTCTGGGTCTGCTGAGGATCTGCTGACAGAACCTCAGGTCCGGTTAGAACCTGACCAGAACCTGCCCGGTTCGGACCGGGTCTCCGGTGTCAGCTGAACTGAAGAACCAATTCTGGATGATCTGGACCGGCCCAACAGAACCACGTACCGGCTGGTCATCATCATCATCATCATCATCATCATCATCATCATCATCATCATCATCATCATCATCATCTCCAAATGATGAAGATCAGAGAAAAAGAAACGGATCTGCAGGTTTGTGCTGATTATTGATCATTGGTTATTGATTATAATTAATTAGAAATTGTTACTCATCATCATTCTGTTGAAAATAACAAATTGAACTATAATTATTATTATTATTAATAAACATGTTTTTAGAATAAAATTCTCTTATATTTAGGAGTTTTAATCAATGTGATGAAGTTAAAATGAGACGTGTGAGTGTGTCCAGAGGAACTCTCCTCCTGTCTCTCTCTGTCTGTCTGTCCTCCTGTCTCTCTGTCCTCCTGTCTCTCTGTCCTCCTGTCTCTCTGTCCTCCTGTCTTCTGTCCTCCTGTCTCTCTGTCCTCCTGTCTCTCTGTCCTCCTGTCTCTTATTGATCCTGGCTTCTTCTTCTCTCTGATTCTGTTAAAAGTTTTAAACTTTGACCTCTCCTGGCTCTGGGACGCGGTTGCCATGGTAACCCCTGCAGCTCGGCGATGAAGAGAAGATCTGGGTCCGATCAAAGATCAACAAACTAAACCTTCCTCCTCCTCCTCTTCCTCCGGCCACTAAATCCAGATCGGATTGGAGGGAAATTGGTGGCAATTAATCCTCTGGGATTGAGAGGAGACCCCCCCCCCTCCTCTCCCCCCCCCCTCCTCTCCTCTCCCCCCCCTCCTCTTCCCCCCGCTGGTTCTGGCTCCTGATTGGCTGCCGCCGCGGACCCGGGGGCCCGGGGCCGCATAAATTCCCCCCGCCGGGTCCCGGTCCCGTTTTTCCGACCTTCATCACTCCTCTTCCTCAGCATGACCGGCCGGGAGGAGCTCAGCGAGGACAAGCCCAGGGTTCGGATGCTCTCCCCGGGGTTCGGCATCGACAAGGCCCGGCTGCACGGCTCCGGGTTCCGGTCCAAAGGCTTCGCCATCACCGACCTGCTGGGCCTGGAGTCGGACCTGGCGGCGCGGCAGCAGCCCTCCGGGCCGCCGGGCTCCGGGCCGCCCGCCGCGGGCTCCGGGCCCGCCGCGGAGCCTCCGGGCCCGGCCGGCGGCCTCGGCGGCTTCTCGTTCCCGGGCGGGTCGCTGCCGCTCGGCCTGGGCTTCCTGTGCAGCCTGGCGGCGCAGCAGCCCGCCGGGGCGCCGTGCTTCCTGCCGGGACACCTGCCGCTGCTGCAGGCGCGGCCAGACGGACACTACCTGCAGAACCTGGAGGCCCAGCGGGAGCAGTACTCCGGTACGGACCGGTCCGGTTCGGTTCTGGAGTGGCCCGGTTCCACCGCGGCCTGGTTCTGATGTTCTGGTTCTGGTTCTGTTCTGCAGATGAAGACTGTCTGTCGGACCGAAACGACTCGAAAAGCTCCGGAAACTCGCAGAAGAGGAAGAAGAGGAGACACCGGTGAGGAAGATCTTCATCCGGAAACAAGTTTGAAAAGAACAGAAATGAAAGAAATTCAGAAAATGAAATGAATTGAAGTTGGAGGATTCATTTTCCTCTGAGTTTGAAATGTGCGGCTCGGTTCCGATGGACCAGCAGCTCCGGAACTTTGAGCTGAAAAATCCTCATGAAAATATTTAGATATAAAAAACTAAATATGAAATGAAACCAAATTATATTTTTATGAATGGTTTCTAATTATTTCAAATGAATCCTCATCGACTTGATCGATTCTAAATCAATAACAGTGAAATATAGTTAAAATATATTGAAACTGATTTTCTTTCATTGAGTCAGAAAATATGAAAATAGAAAAATGTGGAGCTTCGAAAGATATTTTTCATTAAATCAGCAAAACATTGAACATTTAATGCACTAAAGATGAAATAATAATAATGATGATTTTTTTTTATTAAAAATAAAAATAAAATAATAATAATAATAATAATAATAATAATAAATACAGCAGCTGGATTAAACCATGTGAACAGAACCGGTTCTGAAACTGCGGCTCTGCGAATTCCGACCTGATTTTGACTTTTCCTCCACCTCTTCCTCATCTTCCTCTTCCTCATCTTCCTCTTCCTCCACCTCTTCCTCATCTTCCTCTTCCTCCTCCTCCTCTTCCTCAGCACCGTCTTCACCTCCCACCAGCTGGAGGAGTTGGAGAAGGCCTTCCATGAGGCTCACTATCCGGACGTTTACGCCCGGGAGATGTTGGCCATGAAGACGGAGCTTCCGGAGGACCGGATCCAGGTGAGACCGCGGTCCGGTCCGGTCCGGTCCGGTCCGGTCCGGTCCGGTTTTGTGTCTTGTTTGTTTTGTTTGTGTCTGAACTTATTCAGTAATAATATAAACACTGATATTTATTAAATTATTCCTCTTGTGTATAGAAATATAGAAACTAAAATAAAACAATGTGACATATATTCATAAATTATTTAGATATTTAAAATAATTATTTTTATTTTTATTAATAATTAGAAAGAATTTATCAGCATTAATATAAGGGTTATTTCATTTTAATTTAATAAAGTCATTAAATATTTAGTTATATTTACATGAAACTATATAAACTATAGTTTATAAATAAATTATAAATAAAACAAAATGACATTCATCAATTATTATTTAATTCTCAAATGTATTAAAATATGACACAAACACATTATTATTATTATACTTTATTATAACTTGATAATAATATGTGTGGAATATTAAAGGAGGCCAGAAAGAAATGATTTGATTTAAAAAACAGAAAGTTGGACCAGGTGAGCCGATCCACAGGGGCCCGACCAGAACCAGAACCAGAACCGGAACCAGAACCGGAACCAGAACCAGAACCGGAACCAGAACCAGAACCAGAACCAGAACCGGAACCGGACTCACATTTTATTTTTTAATAAACTTTATTTATTACAATAAACATCCATACAATCGTACTGTGAATAGAGACAATAATAATAATTGTGCATTAATATAAAATATAATCCAACAAGTTGATTCAAAGCCGTTTTGTTGATTTCGCTTTTGGTTGGTTGAGGATTGAATTATTCATAAATAATGTTTAAGTTCGATCAAAAAAACTGAAAAGTTTGTTTTTTTCTTCAAAACTTTGCATTTCTGTAGGTGAAAATTGTCGTAATAATTATTAAATGATCAGGAAACTTTTCACATTCATTCCTCCGTTTGGTTGAAATCTGAATAAGACATTTTTCCAATATAACTGAAATCCTGCTGATATTATGGAAACAATAAAGTTACCAAAATGTTACCAAAATACTTTAGAATGAGGACAAAACCAGAACAAATGAGTGACCTCCAGAAACAGGGATCTGATACGAGGAGAAGGATTCAGTAAAATATTTTGCCAACAGGAGAATGTTTGGCAGATCGAAACAAAGAAATTCCTCATAACTCAACAGCAGACCATCACTGTACACAACTGGTCAACCAGAACCGGAACCGGAACCGGAACCAGAACCGGAACCGAACCAGAACACCAGAACCAGAACCAGAACCGGAACCGGACTCACAACAACCCGCCAACAGCCTCGACTTCTCACCATCAATTTAATGAATTAGCAACAATAAGAAAATATATTAAAAACCGAAAAGTCATTAGAATAAAGTCTTTAAACAAAACCATGTAGAAAGAGACAAAGATAATTATAATGTGCAAAATCATTATTATATTTATATAATAACCAATTAGCTGTTAGAACAGTTTATTGATGAACATTCAGATCATTAAAGGGATTTTATTTAATTTAAACGTTTAATAGCAGGAAGCTTAGCAACCAGTTCTGTCTGGTTCTGACCCGGTCCACATGTCTCGGTTCTGTCTGGTTCTGTCTGGTTCTGACCCGGTCCACATGTCCCGGTTCTGTCTGGTTCGTCTGGTTCTGACCCGGTCCACATGTCCCGGTTCTGTCTGGTTCTGCCGGTCCCTGCCCGTTCCTGGTTCGTCTGGTTCTGACCCGGTCCACATGTCCCGGTTCTGCTGGTCCAGGTGTGGTTCCAGAACCGGCGGGCGAAGTGGCGGAAGCGTGAGAAGTGCTGGGGCCGCAGCAGCGTCATGGCGGAGTACGGTCTGTACGGCGCCATGGTCCGCCACTCCATCCCGCTGCCGGAGTCCATCCTCAACTCGGCCAAGAACGGCATGATGGGTTCCTGCGCCCCCTGGCTGCTCGGTGAGCCGCATGCACGTCAGTGCCACGCACACGCACACCGCCAGTAATACACACGCGCTCGCTCACGGCGCCCCCTGCTGGCCGCCTCCCTGCTGACCTGATCTGGTTTGGCTCCGCCCACTCAGGTATGCACAAGAAGTCCCTGGAGATGGCCAAGAAATGCTCCAGCCCGCCGCCGCCAGACCGGTTCTGCGACGCCCCGGAGCGGCGCGCCGAGGGGGCGGAGCTTGTTGAGGGGGAGGAGACAGAGGAGGAAGAGGAGGAAGAGGAAGAGGCCATCGACCTGTCCAGCTCCGCCAAACAGCCGCAGCAGGAAGAGGGCGGGGCCTCTGCAAGGACCGCCCCCTCACCACAGCAGGGGAGCAGTGGCGAATCAGAGGAACACAGCTGAAGGTGGGCGGGGCCTGCTCAGACAGTAATCTGATTGGCTCTTCCTTCATGAGGAAGCGTCTTCTGTTGCCGTGCCAACCTGCTGCATGAAGGCGGAGTTCGTTTATTATGTGGCGGAAGTGCAGCAGGGCAGCCCCACCCAGGAACCAATCAGAGGAGAGTGGGCGGGGCTAGAGGAGAGGCTAAAGGTTCTGCAGAACATGGAGAACTTCACTGGACTGGGTTGGACTCCACAACTCCAGAACTCCAGGATCCGTTTGGTTCTGTTACCCATTTTCTACCAGGAAACTTCCTGTCTGTTTGTGTTTGGAGATCAGAATGTAAAATATAAACTATACTTATGTTTATGGTTGTTGTTCAATGTCTGTACAGCCATTGGTCACCAGAGTAAAAAATAAAAATAAGATATTTTTGGAGCATCTGAGACTTTGTGTCATAAATCATGATGAAAAACCAAGAAACTGATGGATGATGGATGGATGGATGATGGATGGATGGATGGATGGATGGATGGATGGATGGATGGATGATGGATGGATGGATGGATGGATGGGGATGGATGGATGGATGGATGGATGGATGGATGGATGGATGGATGGATGGATGGATGGATGGATGGATGATGGATGGATGGATGGATGGATGGATGGATGGATGGATGGATGGATGATGGATGATGGATGGATGGATGGATGGATGGATGGATGGATGGATGGATGGATGATGGATGGATGATGGATGGATGATGGATGGATGGATGATGGATGGATGAGTCCTGTAGGATGTCCATCCAGCATCCTTCTGTCCCAAATCTCCATGGCAACCATCAGGCATGTTGCTTTCCACTCTATTAAAACATCTTCAGGATGTCTGCAGCAGCAGGTGTTCAGATTACCCATAGTCATGCTAGCCATCAGTGCCGCTGCCACGTTGCCATGGAGATGGTAAAGAAAGGAGGAGTCCAGCTGCGGCGCAGCTGTTGGTGACGTTCAGCAGCGTTTCCTGGATTATTGTTATTGTTTTCATGTTTCTCTCTATTAATGACAGCAGATTTTCCACAACAAAAGGATTAAAAATTGAAATGTGAAAAAAAAAAATTGTGTGTCGGTCAATCTTTCTGTTATCTGTCAGAACCGGTCAACAACCAGATAGACCTGGCTCTGTTCTGGTTCTGTTCAGGTGACTGGATCCTGTGGAGACGACGATGCACCGAAGGATCTCCCATAAAATCAACCCTGAGCATCAGACTGCCTTCAGTCAGAGGCTTCTTCTCACCTCCTGTGACTCAGACTGCTGCAGGAAACCCTTTCTGCCCACAGAATCTATAAGAGTTGCAACATTTAGTAATAATGTTTTTCTGAATAAAGAATCTGTGTCTCCTGGAGGATCAGAGCCAGAAAATTTAATTCTGACTTAAAATTTTAATTCTGAGAAAAAAGTCAGAATTTCCTTCGATTTATTATGAAATAATAATAAATGAATGAATCTGGCTAAAATGAATCATTACATGTTTATGATTTTTGTTTTCTAAAGGAAACGGAAGAGCCACTGGACGAGTTACTACGTCACTTCCTGTCCCGCTGTTCAGCCGCTTGCCAACCCGAAACTGACCGCGGCCCAGAATGGCGGATGTAGCCGCCGTCCGGAGCCAAGTGGTTCTGGTCGTGAACAGCCTGGGCCGAACCCTGCTGGCCCAGCTGAGGGAGGCGGAGCGTGGGAGCATCCGCGAGCGCCGCTCTCAGGTGAAGCTAACCGGGGCTAACTGCAACACTTCCGGCTCCAGCGGCGCCTGTCGGTGACGTCACGGTCCTCGTGGGCTGCAGCGAGTTTAACTTTATTTATTATCAAGTAACAAAGCTAATAACAGCAACGCAGGACGATAGGATGTAAACTGTAGAAAACAAACTAGAATCTGTTCATAATCTAAATATTTTCTCTCATTCCGCTGCTGAGTCCATTTAATGTCGGTTCAGTTGCACTGAATCTGATTAACTGCGTCGCTTTGCTCACGATCCCAAAATGTAACGAACAAAATGATATTTTCTCATAAATGATGACAGAAAATTCACAGGACCTGAGAAATGTCTAGAAAAATAACAGTTTTCCTTCCAGCCTTACTAATTAACCACAGAGTGAGAAGTTCCACTTCCTAAATATAACATCTGAAAAATGAAACCATATTGAATGTTTTAAGCCATTTTTCCTCAGCGCAACTGCAACAGTTGCTTTATGTAGCGGTGCAATGGGGAAACGGCGCCCCCTGTCTGTGTGGCGGTTACATGCTGCTGGTCTCAGAGCCAGACTGAAAGCTGCACCAGAGGCCAGTTTCAATCTTCAGCACACAGTAGAAAAGTGTTAGCAACACACGAAACATCATGTTTATTAACTTAGACAAATAGAGTAATGAATATTTACTAGATGTGTCCGTGGCACAATATTGTAAAACATATCATCTGCTGAAGGAGCTGCGGGAAGCTCAGTGGTTGCACTGATTCCAAGCCGCTAGGCTCTCATTCAGGAAATAAACTGCCAGAAACTCCTAGACTTCATTAACAAACTGCACCACGCAGTGCAGGGGTTACTTGGGCCCGGTGGGGGGGCGGCGGCCAGGTGGGGGGCGGCGGCCCGTTGGAGGGCGGCCCGGTGTGAGGGCGGCGGCCCAGTGTGAGGCGGCGGCCCGGTGGAGGGGCGGCCCGGTGTGAGGGCGCGGCGGCGGCCCGGTGGGCGGCGGCCCGGTGGGGGGCGGCGGCCCGGTCGAGGGGCGGCCCGGTGGGGGGGTGGCCCGGTGGGGGGGGCGGCAGCTCAACCTTCTGATGTCATCAATTAATCGGGACTTTTAACAAAAACGTTTCTTTCTGTTTCATTCATAAACATTTAACTTCATTCTGGACTCTGACGAAATGCTTTGATGTGTTCAGTAATGAATGAAAAAAATCTCATTTCTAACCTTAAATCTGAGGAATGATTCTGAGGGCAGAGACAAGCACTGGATGGTTTTTGTTTGTTTTGATCTTGTTATTGATTTGAAGCGTTAATAACTGAGTCGTGTGATAAACAGTGTAATACCAAAAGCTTCGCTGGATCTTAAATCTAGAGCGGAGTCCTGGATTTATGGAAACTGAGCTATAAATAGAGCAGCTCAAAGATAATCCCCTGAACTTTGCAGCATCTCAGAGAGGAACGTCCAGGTGTGTGAAATCCAACCTGACGGGACGTTAATGAAGGCTGATAGTTGAATCTCTCAGTTGTGTTCAGTCTGAGCAGAAACCTGAGCTAACATTTTATAATCATACACAGAGATGTTCTGATTATAAACATCCATTAGATGTTTATTAGGTTTGGGGATTAAACTGATAATCCCTGTTTTATTGCATCAGGGAGATTACCTGTCAGGATATGTTCTAGAAAGGCTTTGAACAACATCTCTAATACTTCCATAAAAACCTGCAGAATGCTGTTGTTTGTGGCCTGGTGATTATCTCTTTAGTGGCCGGACTCTCTCTGAACCGTTTGTACCACCATCCCAGTAAACGGCAGGCAGAGCCTCCAGTCTGTCACTGGTTCACCTGGTCGACATTAGCTTCCTCAGCGAACTCAACGTCTGGATGCTTTGGATGAACTCCATAGGAGGAAAGCCAGACCATCGTTCCTCATGCTTTAACTCAGCTGTAATTATTCCAGAGACCAAGCGTCACGACTTGTAGAGTTTCAGCCGCCGCGCCGACGTCCACCATGATGAAATGCTTCGAGAGGCGAAGGCCCCGTCCACACTGCCTCCATCATCTGACCCAGTCCAGTTTGGATAACGGCTCCACGGAGGACGCCACCCGCCGGGAACACCTTGGTACCGGCGCCGTCCAGATCCATCATCCTCTAGGATCTGCTGACTGGTCCCACTGGGACTCAACTGGACTTCCTCACTGACAGCTCAGGCCTCATGTCTCTGAACACCGGCGGCCCCAAGTTGGACTGGTGAACGACCGGCCAGCCGCACGCCTCAACAACGGCTCCAAGTTCCTGGATCTGCACGTTGCAGACACCCAGCTGGACGCTTCATATCGCTCCATGGGGCAGAAGGTGGAGCGGCGGCTCTCCTCTCACTGGGAACACTGGGTGACCGGCAGCGCCGCCCTCTGGACTGGGAAGACTGGTGAAGAGGATCATTGGGATCCAGTCCCCATCATGAACATCTCAGACAGACACTGCTCAGCCAGAGCCAACCAGATCCTCTGATCCATTGATCCTCTGATTCATTGATCCTCTGATCCTCTGATCCTCTGATCCATTGATCCTCTGATTCACTCTGATCCATTGATCCTCTGATCCATTGATCCTCTGATCCATTGATCCTGTGATTCATTGATTCATTGATCCTCTGATCGTCCGTCTGGCAGGAGGTTTCCTTCGTTGTTGAACAGCCAGACTCAAGTTGCTCAACAATCTCTCACTGTGATTGTCTGAAACTCAAAGTTCTTTCCATCATGATTTGTATATTTTGTATTTCCTGGTTCTTTTCCTGGTTCTTTTCCTGGTTCTTTTCCTGGGGGTTTTCTGTGCCTTCCCAAGCTCTGGATCATTTCCTGGGCCAGCTGGCCTCAGATCATCAGGCTTCCTGGTTCTGGATCCAGAATCAGATTATTAACCCGGATCTGGATCCTCCCGACTCCCCTGCATGATCCAAACGCACCAAAATAAAACACTTGATTTTTATTGATGGTCAGGAATGTTCTGCAGGTAATTAGAGGAAAACCAGGAGAGATGCAGTTAGTTTTCCTGAAGGGAACAGTCAGTAAATAACCTGGTAATAAAACATAACTTATCATTAAACATCTGGATTCATTTGGACCAAAGTTACTGAGATGTTCTTTGGAGGATCTGTAGAATCCTGGTTCTGTTCCAGTTTGGGCCCAGTCAGAAGACACTGGTTCTTCCAGTCTGTGAATGAGTGATGGAGGTTTACTGGTTTCCTCAGGAGGAACTGGGAGTGGCGGTGGACAGGCTGTGTCTGGAAGCTGCCGATCAAATCCTGAAGATCCTGGAAACCAGCATGATGAGGCAGGAAGAGGCTCCGCCCACACCGGCTGACACCTGTGGAGGCTTAATGAAGAGCCAGACAGGTGCAGGTGAGTCTGCAGGACAAAGATTTTTAGATGTTAAATCTGTTTCCCACAGATTTAACATTTAAAAATGCTGATTTGATTTGCAATCAGCACAGGAAGAAATCTGCAGAGAGACGAATATTTAGAGGTAGAACAGAGATGAAGGATTAGTTAGAGACACTGGGAGGAGCTTTAGACAGAACCCTGGGGAACACCGTCAGGTAACCCAGTTAGTAGACGGATCCCAGGCCAGGATCGGCTCATAAACACGACTCAGGTGAGCAGAAGGTCAGTGTCTGCGTTTGGTGTGAACCAGGTGAAAATCGTTGTGTTTCTGAGTTTCAGGTGAGCCGGAGCCCGGCCCAGGCCACGCCTACTTCCTGTACAGAGTCAGTGACGGACCGGCTGCAGAGCAATCGCTGACCATGTTTCCTTTTCTGAGCGCTGCTGGTGACGCCAGACGCCTGCTGGTGGCGCTGCAGAGCGCTCAGGGTGAGTCTACCTGCTGCTGTGAGGAGGACGGAGCCCTGAGGAGCTCCTGCTGGGTCAGCTGCTGCAGCGCCCTCTGCTGCTCATCAGATGAACTGCGTCTGTGTTCCAGGTGGCAGCAGAAGCAGCGCGTCTAATCTCACAGGCGAGGAGTTGCAGGTGCGCCCCGCCTCTGCCTCCCCTCCGACCGATGACCATGACTACGCCCGGCCCCCAGCGCCACCTGCCGGCGGGGCCGAACGCTGCGGGCGGAGGCCGGCAGAGGCCACGGCGAGCGGGGAGCTTCACCTGCGGTGCTGGCGCTGCAGCAGGCTGTTCCCCAGCGCCGAGCGGCTGGCCGACCACCACAGGAAGTCCCACCCGCTGTGCTCGGTGTGCGGCGCGGCGTTCAGCGGCGTCCTGAAGCTCCGGGAACACCAGCTGGAGGAGCACGGCCTCCTGCCGTTCGCCTGCGGCTTCTGCCCCAAAAGCTTCAACCACAAGACGCACCGCGACCTGCACGTCAAGACGCGACACACCGGCGACAAGAGCTGCCGCTGCGACATCTGCGGGAAGGGCTACTCCTGCGTCGGTGCGCTAAAGACGCACCGGGTCACGCACTTCAGCAAGACCTTGATGTGCGAAGTCTGCGGCAAGGCCTTCTACCACGCCTCCCACCTGACGCGACACACGCTGGTGCACCAGGAGCCGCGCCCGTTCAGCTGCTCCACCTGCGGGCGGCGCTTCACGCAGGCCGCCAACCTGCGCAGCCACCAGGCCACGCACACCGGAGAGAAGCAGCTCTGCTCCGTCTGCGGCAAGAGCTTCCGCTGCCTGAGGAACCACATGATCAGCCGACACGCCCAGGAGGCGGCGGCGGCCGGCCTGCAGCCGCCGGCCGTCACCTGCCAGGTCTGCGGGAAGAAGTTCCCCAACCCGTCGCAGCACCGGGCGCACCAGCGCAGCCACACGGGGGACAAGCCGTTCCACTGCGATGTGTGCGGGAGGAGCTACCAGCTGCAGGAGCTGCTGCAGGACCACCGCAGCCTCCACAGCGGCCACGCGCCGCACAGCTGCCAGCGCTGCGGGAAGCACTTCCGGCTGCGCAGCTTCCTCCGGGCTCACCTGCAGACCAAAGCTCACCTGAGGCGGATGCAGCAGAGCCTTTAATCCCAGATTAGCAGCTGGGATGGACGGTCTGGTTCCTTCCTTGACTGTAATCTGTCACTACACAGAAACACAGAGCAGGTTACAGAGTTGGAAGTTTTAAATCCCGGCTCCAGAGCGGAGCCCTGAGGGACACCAGCTGGACGAGTTTCTGACCCGGTCCAGAGCCTGTTAATCCCAGCTGCCGGTTCTGGACCAGCTCTCTGCAGCAGGGCACTGGTTTGACTGGTTTCCAGTTGAGCAGCTTGAGGGAGTCCAGTAAATCCAGATGATGATGTGTAATCCAGCAGACCTGCGGTCAGATTAAGGGCCGTGTCCAGGCGATAATCCCACCTCGGTGTTTCCACCATAATCTGCGGTTTGTTTACGTTCCAGATGCTAATCAGGACCACAACATGTTTGTTTCATCGTTATGATCATGTGACAATCAGAAGATCAGATTATCAGCTTCTAGGATCCGTCAGACACACCAGAGGTCAGAGGTCACAGGCCGTTTCTTCCACCATTTCATTCATTTATTAAAGTCGGTTTCAAAATAAACAAATGAAGATTTTTCAGCAGCAACTTTACTAACAGCCCCATAGAGGCGTTGTCATAGCAACCTCAGAAAGAACCTGTTACTTTGACTAGGACCTTCAATCCCATATTAAACAACCTTCTAATGTTTCCTTCCTTCTGCTCCAGATTATTAGATTATCCAACAGAAACCAGCAGCTCTATAATCTATATATCTATAATATAGAATCCTTAATTATATCTACAGCCATTGATAATATTAGTTATTGATTGCAGATAAAATATGGATTTATTAATCATATTTATCTATAATTAATAATAATCCAGGAAAATGTTTCAAATCTTCATAATTTTGCAACAGATTAAAAATCGGAACCAAACCAGAACCACCAGCTCCAATCTGGATCCAGATCCGGTTCTGCTTCATCAGATGAAACCTCCCGGTCCAGTCTCTGATCCCGCCCGGACCAGAACCAGGACGGTGTCGGTTCGGCCCGCTCCACTCTGACATGGCTCCTCGCAGGGAACCGGACTCTTCTGGGTCCTCCCGGGCCGGCGCGGCTCGTCTGGACCGAACCGAACCGGTTCTGGGGCGCCGCAGCCGCCAACAGGCTCCACTGGGCCGAAC
Organism: Poeciliopsis gracilis; assembly: GCA_911649635.1. Classification (NCBI taxonomy): domain Eukaryota; kingdom Metazoa; phylum Chordata; class Actinopteri; order Cyprinodontiformes; family Poeciliidae; genus Poeciliopsis; species Poeciliopsis gracilis. The sequence continues at coordinate 73,014 of CAJVRI010000114.1, forward strand.
CGTTCTGGAACCGGGCCTGGATCCACTGGTTCCTGGGCGGGAACGTGCCGGTTCGGTCCGGTCCGGTTCGGTCCGGTTTCTGAATCTTATCCTGTTGGTTCGGGTCAGGAGTTCAAGCTCGGGTCAAGGTTCGGCTGAACGTGTGTGGATCAGTCGGTTCCGTTCTGACAAACGGTAGAAAGGTTGATTAGGCGACCAGAACCAGAACCATGTTTGGACCAGAGCATCAGAATGTTTTAGATTTCCTGCTGTGGGTTTGGACCAATCAGAACCACCAAGCGGGTCCAGAACTTGCAGAGTCCCAACCTGTGGGGAGCGGGCCTCACAGGGCCGGCAGGTGGACATGAGACCGGTTCTGATCCGCAGCCACAGCAGGTTCTGATGTGACTCTGGTTCCCGCCATGGAGGACAGGTTCTGGTTGTTGGTTCTGGTTCTCCAGCACTGCTCCAGTCCAGACCTCTGGTGGTTCTGGACCAGGACCCGGTACCAGGTCCAGATGGTTGTCAGATTTTCATCCTCTGCCTTGTTTGTGTGTCGGATTATAATCCAATTATAATCCAATAACGGCGGCGGGATGATTGGTTCCCACCAGGTCCGATACGGGATCAGCTCTCCGTTACGTAAACGGGTTCTGCGGCGCTGCTGCGTGCCACTCCGGCCCGGCCCGGCCCGGCCCGCTGCCTCTAAATCCACTTCAGGATTAATGTTCAATCAGAGTCCTGCCGGGTCGGGCTGATGATCCGCTCGGCGCCGCCGCGGCTCACACTGGGGAGGAGGTTCTGATTGGACCGGAGTACCATCCGAATCTCTCTAGGGGTAGCTGATGTTCTCCAGAACCTTCAGAACCGGTCTCGCTCCTCAGGCTTTTTAAACTCTGTTTCCATGGTAACATCACCAGGCCTTCAGAAGAGAGTTCCCTCCTGATCCGGGTTCTGCTGATCCGGTTCCCTCCTGATCCGGGTTCTGCTGATCCAGGTTCTGCTGATCCGGGTTCTGCTGATCCGGGTTCTGCTGAGCGGTTCCCATGTGGATGCTCATCGGACCAGGCGGCTCTGATCTGGGAGCGGGACGAACCCGGCACCGAGGTCAAGGTCTCCTGCTGCATCACACACCTGATACCTGCTGCAGCCATGGAGACGGTCGGAGCGTCTCCATGGCTGCAGCAGAGACGCCGCGTCCAGGATCCGGCTTCGTCCAGAGAAAATCTCCACCAGATTTCTAATCTGATTCTCCTGGAAATGTTTCAGAGCCAAAGCAGGAAATTCTGGTTGTAAATCTCACCATCATCTGCGTAGAGCAGCAGGTCAGCATAAAGCTAAACAAACCATCTAACTCCCGACAGAACAACAGGAAGTGGTTTTCTGGTCCCGTTTCTCCCTCGGAGCTTCTGCAGACGACCTGCCGCTTTGCCAATAAAGTGCAATAAATGGATGATTGCAGTAACAAAGAAGCGGCCTGGAGTGAATTGAAGCGCGTCTGACAGCTCAAAGTTCACCGAGTCACCCAGTGCAGCCGTCTCCATCACCTCAACTGATGGTCCTCATAGCTTCACAGCAGGGGTCTCAAACTCCAGTCCTGCCGTTTGTAGATGTAGCACAGGAACAAAACGCTGGAATGAAATGGCTTAATGACCTCCTCTCCTCCCTGTGCAGATCAGATCTCCAGATCTTAATGATCTACTTGTTCTCTGCAGCTGGTGCAGCAGAGGCTCATCTAAAAGTTCAGCACTGCGGCCCTCGAGCCTGGAGTTTGATGCTTTACAGCATCTTCCAGGTCCAAAGGTTCTTCCTGAACCCAACTGCCTGAAAACAAACAGAACCTTCAGAGAAATCTGGATGTTCATTAACGAGTCTTTATTGACTCCTGGTCCAACAAACTGATCTAATTACCTTCATCCTGTCCAACTGCATCTTTAGGTTCTGCTGCTGTTAGTCACAGTTTTCTGTCTCTAAATACGGGACATGTTTCCACAGCAGACCCTCATCAGAGCTGAAATTCTGTCCAATAACAAAAGAACCTAAAGACAAGAGACTGAGCTCTACTGTCTTAACTTTGACCGTCAAAATGCTGACCTGCAGTCAAAGGTTACCGCGTCATTATGACAGTTAAGCAGGTCTGAATGTTCTCTGCTCAGATTAACTCCTGGTTTCAGATGTTGTTGGACCCAGAGAACATTCCTGAGGAATCACTGGAACCGAGGTGTGAGGGGAGACCGAGTCATCGAGCTTGGATGGAGGTTGGATGGAGGTTGGATGGAGGTTGGATGGAGGGTTGGATGGGGTTGGATGGGGTTGGATGGAGGTTGGATGGAGGTTGGATGGAGGTTGGATGGAGGTTGGATGGGGTTGGATGGGGGTTGGATGGAGGTTGGATGGGGGTTGGATGGAGGTTGGATGGGGAGTTGGATGGAGGTTGGATGGAGGTTGGATGGAGGGTTGGATGGGGTTGGATGGAGGTTGGATGGAGGTTGGATGGAGGGTTGGATGGAGGTTGGATGGGGGGGTTGGATGGGGGTTGGATGGAGGTTGGACGGAGGTTGGATGGGGGTTGGATGGAGGTTGGATGGAGGTTGGATGGGAGGGTTGGATGGAGGTTGGATGGAGGTTGGATGGGGGTTGGATGGAGGTTGGATGGGAGGTTGGGGAGGTTGGATGGAGGTTGGATGGAGGTTGGATGGGGGGTTGGATGGAGGTTGGATGGGGGTTGGATGGAGGTTGGATGGCGGTTGGATGGAGGTTGGATGGGGTTGGATGGAGGTTGGATGGGGGTTGGATGGGGGGTTGGATGGAGGGGGGTTGGATGGAGGTTGGATGGGGGTTGGATGGGGGTTGGATGGAGGTTGGATGGGGGTTGGATGGAGGTTGGATGGGGGTTGGATGGAGGTTGGATGGGGCATCAGCAGCAGATCTACGTGTCTGAACTCAGGACGTCACTGACGGAACCGCTAATCTAGTCTAGGTGACATAAAGTCATGACATCACTTCCTGGCAGCTGGAGACCAGAATGTCATCATCAGCAGATATCACTAGGAAGTGATGTCATGGCTGCCTTTGGCCCAGGATTGGTCGGTGATGCTGCTTATCTGGTTGTCCACAGTGGTTGGACCCATCAGGCCTGGTACCGGTTCCACAGCGTGGTGATGGAGGGATGCTGCCCCCTGGAGGACACCTGGTTGCAAACGGGCACAGCTACATATTTTAGAGGTGGAGGTGAACATGTCACCGCCATTTTGTTCGCATGTTTAAGTTTTTCCTGCACAATCCGAACAAACGTTTCTAATGTTGAAAAATAAACAGTTTCTCTTCACAAAACTCATTAATTATGAATCTGTTTATGACTTGTGGTTTAAATTGCCATTGATATTATTTTGGGTCTCAGGATGACCGAGGGATGAAGAGACTGGTTCTGGTTCTGTAGCTTCTGACGGGTCAGCGGTTCCTGTCCTGACCCATTCTGTCTGGTACCAAACTGGGCCTGAATATCAGCGACAGATTTATCATTAATACCTATGAATCACCGTCTCCCTGCCGTCTGTGTCTCTGCCAGAGGCTCATTCTAAGGACGGTGTAGTTTCATCGGTGGACATTTTAAAGAGACGGCTCACTGCGGCTGCGCACCGTCCGTCTCTAGGCAACCGTGGCAACCTAGCTTAAGCTAACCCAGCTTAAGCCTTTCTGCTGTCTCTGGAGGTCAGAGGTCATGGAGGTCCGTTAGCTCCTGCAACATCTGGTTCTGGTTCTGGTTCTGGAAGCTGACCCGACATTAAGTCCTACTGATTTTGTCTTTGCAGCAGTTTAAACCTAATTGGAACGATGAGCAGCAGAACATCTGCAGCTCATCGGACAATTAACAACCAAGCAACCCCACCCTACTGCCTCCACCCTACTGCCTCCACCCTACTGCCTCCACCCTACTGCCCCCCCCCCTCCACCCTACTGCCCCCACCCTACTCCTCCACCCTACTGCCTCCACCCCTCCACCCTACTGCCCCCACCCTACTGCCTCCACCCTACTGCCCCCCACCCCTCCACCCTACTGCCCCCACCCCTACTGCCCTGAGACTCCTGATTGAGCCGGTCCGACTGACCGGACGGAACCAGAACTGCGGCCGTGGTACCAGTGGTGAGGATCGTGGTTGTGTCCAACACCGGTTCTGGACCAAGTTAGGGTCAGGTTGCTGCGGAAAAGAGCAGCAGAACCAGTTTGGATCAGAACCTTTCCCTGATGACCCGGCCTGTTCCGGGTCAGTGAGGTTCTGGGATTCCCCGGAGAACTTCAGGCTGTGAGCTCACGGTTCCCTCTGCAGGACGGAGCCTTCCGGTCCGAGGACGGGTTCTACCAGGTAACGGGTCGGATGGACGACGTCATCAACGTAAGCGGACACGGCCGAGATGGAGGACGGTCTGGTGAGAACCGGGTCCAGAACCAGATTCTCAGGAGTTCTCCAGGTGGTGGATGGGATGCAAACAGAGATGGAACCGGTTTGGGTCCAGTTAGAATCCTGGACTGGGTCACCGAGCCCAGAACAGAACCTTAATAAGTAAAAGGTCCAACTGATGAGGAAAAAAAGACCTTCATCCAGAATGCAGAGGTGGGATAAATGTGTCCCACCTGGTTTCCATGGCGACCCCACCTGGTTTTATGGGCCCATCGTGGCTCCCTGGATAGAAAAGATCAAAAAATAACTTAAGAGCAGCTGGAGAGACCTCGAGGAACCAGAACCAGAACCGGGTCAGCCCATTGAACGGGTCAGGAAGCAGAACCTCCTGTTGGGTAGAAGGAGGTTCTGAGGTTCTGACTCGGTGTGAACATGGAGCAGCAGCGCCCTCTGGTGGCCGTTGGACTGAACAGAACCGGCCGGGTTGAGGAACCGGACCTGTTCATCCAGCGGGTCCAGAATCGGCGGTGATCGGAACGCCGCATGAAATCAAAGGAGAAGGTGAGACACACCTGGGCCCTTTCACAATAAAAGCCTCTTCTGGTAGAAACAGAACCGGCAGAACCAGCTGGTCTGGTTCTGCAGAACCTCAGCTTAAAAGATTCTTGCAGTTAGAGATTTTGCTGCCCCCTGCTGGTCATTGAGCGCAGCTTCAAGTCACACAGACCCAACTGAGAGTGTGTGTGTTAGTGTGAGTTAGTGTGTTTTAGTGTGAGTTAGTGTGTGTGAGTGTTAGTGTGTGAGTGTGTGTGTATGTGTGAGTTAGTGTGTGTGAGTTAGTGTTGTGTGAGTTAGTGTGTGTTAGTGTTAGTGTGTATGTTAGTGTGTGTCTGTGTGTGTGTCTGTGTGTGTGTGTTGACCTGCTCAGTCCTGTTGGCCTTCGTGGTTCTGAAAGAGGATATTTAACTTTTTAGGAAAATTCTGATTTTCTTAAATGCATCATCTCTTTGTTTCTCAGGATTTCATTCCACGTTTGAGACGTTTCCTTCAGTTTTGTTGGAAATCATTGAGTTCAGCTCGTCCTGATGTCTGGATCTCCTTCAGGAAGTTCTGATCCGATGCAGATCCAAACATCAGCGTTAACAAACCTCCCTGGCAAAAACACAGCAGAACTTATGGAACTAAATTAGTGTCACAAAGTGCAGCGTGACTCCTAGATGAGAACGCCACGCTTAGCATTCACTCAGAGAAACAATCAATTCTTGTTTTTGGTGAGACTTTCTTACCTGTGGGATTTGCAGGTGAGATGATGCGTTCAAGGCCGGTGGGACATCCTGAAACATCCTGAGGAACCTGCAGGAGATGCTGTGCAGGTGGAGGCAAAGTGGGAGGCGGAGCTTCGTTTAAAATATTTTATTTTCTTTAAAATATACATCATCGTTTCAAACTGAGAAAATAAAACCAGTTTAACAGTCAGAGATTTCTCTGGAGCAGAAACCGCTGAGCTCAGACAGGTGAGAGCAGCACCTGGAGGAGGTGGGGCTTAAGTCCCCTGATCAGTGTCCACTTGAGTCCAGGTGACCCCAGGTGAGTCCGGGTGAGTCCAGGTGACCCCAGGTGAGTCCGGGTGAGTCCGGGTGAGTCTAGGTGAGTCCAGGTGAGTCCAGGTGAGTCCGGGTGAGTCCAGGTGAGTCCAGGTGAGTCCAGGTGAGTCCAGGTGAGTCCGGGAGGTGAGTCCGGTGACTCCAGGTGAGTCCAGGTGACTTCACCGGTGACTTCAGGTGAGGGCCTCGGCTCTGAGGGTCCGACTAAGCTTGATTCAGTGTCAGAGTGGAGAAAAACACTGATGGCACCCGAACGCATCAGGAGACGCCCGAACACACCGCTTCACTTCATATATCAGGTATCAGTTTATATCAGGTTCTGCAGAATCTCCATGGAGACCAGGTCAAAGGGAGGCTATAAAATGATTCAAACCGAGTTCTGACCTGCAGACTCCCAGAACCAGAACTTCCCGACCCAGATCACTAACTGAAGTGGTTCTGATGGAACTCAGGTCAATCGATTCGGACGCAGCAGAACCGGATCATTCTGGTGCTGATCAGATGAATTTCAGTCTGATTGTTAATATATATATTAATCTGAGAAAAAGTTCAAACGGATCTTTGACACACTGGTTCAAGGAGGACAGGAAGGTTCTGGTTCCTGTCAGCGTTCCTCAGGGTCATGACCTCAGTCCTCCGCTGAGGTCAGTGGATCTGATAACAGCCTCAGAACCAATCCAGAACCAAAGGTTGTGGTCCAGAAGGTTCTGATCCTTCATCAGATTGAATAATTAAATCTTAGTGATATTCAATAGGAGAATATCACTGATAGTCAGGAGGTCAGAGGTCAAACAAATGGAGGGTGGGGGAGAGAAGGGATTATGAAGGTGAGCCTGACTGGTTCTGTTCATGAGGAAGGACACACACACACACACACACTCCCACTAACACACACTAACACACACTAACACAGACACACAGACACACACACAGACACACACACACACACTCACACTAACACACACACAACTAACACACACACACTAACACACACACACACACACACACACTCACACTAACACACTCACACACACTAACACACACTCACACACACTCACACTAACACACACACACACACACTGGTCTTCCAGCCTCGTGGGGCTCATGAGATATTAAGCACACGGTCAGTCGGGTCAATGTGTAGCTGAAGTTCTGCTGGTTCTGGTTCTAACCCAGAAACAGCTCAGATTCATACTGGACAGAACCTCCTGCATGCGACCCGGTGGCTCACAACCAACCCAAACCCTCAGAACCAGCAGAACCGAACAAGATGGAAAAGAGTGAATCATTGATCCGCAGCTGATGAAGAGAAGGAAGAGAAGGGTCTGATTCTCTGCAGCAAAACCTTATTGTCTAGTTTTGTTTGGGTCAACCGGTTCTGATTCCTGCCTCCAGAACCGATCCAGCTCCGGTTCTGGTACTGGATCCGGTTCTATCCGGGCTCCAACCCAATAAGCTCTGTTGGTGACTGGGTTCTAAATCCAGATGTGTTTGGACCAGAACTCAGCAGCTCACAGACCAGACCTCAGAACTGAGCAGCAGAACTTTCTGCTATCGTCAGATGGAAATGGGTCTCAGGAACTGGGCCAGAATCTGGGTCAGAACCTGGGCCAGAACCTGGGTCAGATCTGGGTTGCTGAGTTCTTCAGGATTACGAACCCAAACCCTCAGAGTAAACAGAGGTTCTGATCAGATCTGGACAAGAAACTGGACCCAAAAGGTTTAAGTGTGAAGTTGTAACTGGGTCAGAACCGCCGGTTTGTTCCAGAACCGCTGACTGAAGGAGCAAACATTCAACCAGAATCAAAATAAACCAAATATTTCAGTTTTTATGAAAATAATTTCTGAACATTCAGTAACGGATCCGGCCAGAACCGCTCATCAGAACATTCAGTGATCGGCTGGTTGGCCGGTGAGCCACAATCAGCACTGTGAGGAGGCGGGTCCACATTGGGACCGGCGCCGCAGAGGCCCAGCGCCGGTGGCTATGGAAGCCCTGAGGCGCCAAAAACAGAGCTGCACTTCCTCCCGTCACCACCAGGAGGAGCTTCAGCCATGTTTTGGCACTAACAGGATGCCGTAGAAATCATAAAGCAAATCAAACTCAGTGGTGACCAATCAGAAAGTCAGATTTCATAAGCAAAATGGTGATGTCACATTCCAAGTGAGCTGGAGCTCCGCCCACTGCCCCGCCCCCTGTGAGACAATCAGTGTGGAGGGGGCGGGGACAAACAGCAGCCAATCACCTGCCTGGACACACGACAGGAAACCAGCAGCTACAAATATCAAAATAAAATCCTTTAACTTGAGCCCAGCATCAAACTCACAACCTCAGGGAAAGGAAGTGATGGAGGCACTGAGAATCTGAGGTGTCCAATTTGTTCTTTCAAAGTAAAAGCATCTGTTTGGGGAAATGAGACATTTCTGGGCTTCCAACATTGATTCAGAACCACACTGATAATCAGGAACCGGGTCAGCCTGGACCTTAGGTCAAAGTTCACCTTCTAACACTGATGACGGTTTCCTGATGATGACGTCGCATCACAAAACAGGAAGTAAAATAAAAAACCGCTGGGTCACCTGGTGGAGCGACTCTGGATCGCCAAATTAAAGGATGGCCAATTTTTCTGGATCCTGTCTGTTTGTGTAAACAGGAAGTGGAATCGGTCAGCTGATGGACGCCAGACGGCGTTCTCGGCAGCGTACGTCAGGTATGGCTATTTTCTGGGCAGGGCCTGCGGCTAGGTTCCCGTGGCGACGGTCAGTCCAGCAGCGTGCCTTGCTCCTGGGCTCGAGTCAGGCTGTCCTTGCGGTGCAGGTGGTGCACGCCCATCCTCTTGGGGCTCCTGATTGGCCGCTGTGGGCCAGGCATGGGGTCGAACTCCAGGAGGCGGGGCGAGATGGCGGGCAGCTCGCGTGGAAGAATGTCTCTCTCTTCGGCCGAGCTGTCGTCCTCCACGGTCGTCCCGTGGGCGTCTGTGGTCGTCAGGTGACGGCAGTCCGCGCTGCCGGTTTCGTCCTCCAGGTCCATCAGCAGCTCCGCCTCCTCTGGGCTGTTCCCGGCGCCGTAGCGCCTCCTGCCGGGTTGCGGTTCCGTGTCGGTGTCCGTGTCCAGACTGGAGCCGCGGCTCGGCGTCCAGCTGCGTGCCGACGAGCCTTCCTCTCCGTCCGAGTACGCCGTCCTGTGGCGCTCTGAGCTGGCCCCGCCCCCAGCCGTGTGCCGCCGCCTCTGCAGCTCCTGTGCCGTCTGGCTGCTGAACGAGGTGCGGTGCATCACGGAGCCCTCGCTAGAGGGCGCCATCTTCTCCACGAACATCCGCTGCCAGTTGGCAAGCAGATCTTCCTCGGAGCTGGCGGAGCTGCCCGGGACGCTCGGCGCCTGCAGGGTCATGTGATTAGAGGTTAGCATTAGCATTAGCCTGGACCAGCACCACAGAAGAAGAATGACCAACAGAACTTCTATTCTAAACACTTGACTTAAACAAAGCAGGAACTGCAGCCAGTGGGAAGCAAAGCCCAGTCTCCCATAAGGTCCAGGGTGGATTAAATGACATCTGGGAACAGAAAATGAAAAAACCTGTGGGGCTAACCAAAGGTCACAGGGTCACGGTGTGGTGGTCCCCTGAAAATGCCATCCCTTGTAGAGTTCAGAATTTTAACACCCACAGTGACCCCGTGAGTGTTGGCCAAACTCACGGCCAAAGTTCACCAAAAAATAGATTAATTAATCCTCCCTCGTGTCCTCGGTTAGGGGAAGTTCCACCAACAGCCACCGGGGGCACTGGGACATGGAGGAGGCTTTAAGGTAGGACTACTGGGAGGACTTGTCACCGGGACATTGGAGATTAAACATGGGAATTTCGGGTGGACTGAATACGGACATGGGAGAGGATTTAACATGGGGGTGGGCTGACGATGGGAACATGGAGGATGAGCCAACATGGGGAAACATGGGAGCATCCAGGAATCCAGGAGCATCAGGCACTTCATGGGGGCATGTCAGTATTATTTTTAACAGGAAATCTATATTAGGATATAAGGACTATGAACCCGGGCTGCACTGTGGCGCAGTGGGTAGCACTGTTGCCTTGCAGCAAGAAGGTCATGGGTTCGATTCCCGGCCCGGGGTCTTTCTGCAGCGAGTTTGCATGGGGGGTTCTCTCTGGGTTCCTCCCACAGTCCAAAACCCCTAACCCCTAACCCTAACACCCCCCAAAAAAAGACTGTCAGGTTAATTGGTCTTTCCGAATTCTCCCTCGGTGTGTCCAGGGTTGTCCAGGTGACCCCGCCTCTCGCCCGGAACGCAGCTGGAGAGGCACCAGCAGCTCCGGGCCCAATTGGGACAAGGCTGTTCAGAAGATGGATGGACTAGGAAGCGCTTGGCTACCAAGGATGTAGCTAAGCGCTTAGGGAACCTGCCTCCCTCCCGGATGGGGGTCCGATTGGGTCTGGAGTTGCTACAGATCCTCGTTTGGTCTAAACTGCTCCCTCGCTTGGTTCTGCTGGAGGTCCGACTGGGTCCAAACCAATCAGGAATCAGTGGAATCCTCAGAAGGTTACCATGGTACCTGAAGGTTCTGGATCCATCAGACCAGCCAAGTAAAGCGACCAGAACCAGCCCTCCATCATCAAGCCCGTGTTCTAACCTGCTCTCTGATTGGCCAGCTGTTGTTGGGAGGGTGGGCGGGGCTTACCTGGGGCGGGCTGCTGAAGGGGCTGGACTGAGCGGAGAGCGCCTCGCTGGCAGCGTCTCGTTGCGATGGCGGCGTGTGCTGGCTGGCTCCGCCCCCGCCGCCGGACGAGGAGGAAGGGGCGGGGCTTCCGGGGCCGACCCGCTCGTCGTCGTTCTGGACGAGGCTCAGGGAGATGGCCTGCCTCGTGGCGTAGGTGCAGTTGGGTAGCGGCGAGTTCTTGGGGATCTTCACCTTGTCGTCAGACGAGAACTCGATGACCTTGCGACCCGGGTAGAGCGGGTGAGGCGGTGGCGGCGGTGGGTACGGGTTGAGCTTCTCGAAGGCCGGAGCCCCGCCCGCCTCCTCGTCCAGGCTGTTCTGGCTGCGGCAGGAGCCGTTGTGCTGCGGCGCCTCCCGGCCGGCGCCGTCCTCCCGGGCCTCGGCGCCGGCCGGGTCCGTCATGTCCACGGGAAGACGTCCTCGGCCACCGGCCGGCCGCAGCTGCTGGACTGGGCCGAGTTCAGAACCAGCGGCTCGGGTTTCTCCAGGACGCGGGCGATGATGACGGAGGTCGGCACGACGTCGGCGTGCGTCAGGCTCAGCGTGTCCGGGTCCTGGCCGCCGGGGGCGGGGCTTCGCTCCGGGAGGCTGGACTTCATGTGTTTGTTGAGCATTTCCTGCAGCTCTGAGGGCAGCTGGACAGGAAGGAGAAAATGATCGATTCATAGAATAACAAGAGAAAACGTAAGAGTGAACATAAATCTGAGCAGTTTCCAGGAAGCTGAGGCTAATGGACAAGCTGCAGCCATTAACACCATCGATCGATTGATTGATCCATAGATCACTTCCTACTGGAGAGCAAACTTCTAGCCAATCAGGACAGAGGAAGTTAGAAACCTTCATGGTTCCAAACTGCAGAACTTTAACTGGGTTATCATCGGCTCAAACATGATGCATAAAATGATCATCTATGAATCCCTAAAGAACCAGAACCAGGGTGGTTCTCCAGAACCTGTTCTGGTTCCAGTCAGCAGCTTCTGGTCCTGGTGGTGAGGAAGATGAGCCTGAACTCTTCATCATGTTGTCAATGGCCGCCTTCAGTCAGGGCTCTGCCCACAGAGCCACAACATCACTGTTTATGGCAACCATTGCTGCCACAGTTGACCACAGAACCTGACCAGAACCAGCGTTTAGCCGCTAGCTGTTAGCCGCTAGCTGTTAGCCGCTAGCTGTTAGCCGCTAGCTGTTAGCCGCTAGCTGTTAGCCGCTAGCTGTTAGCCGCTCCAGGACGCGGAGCAGCTAACAGCTGTTATCTGTCCCTTGAAGAGCCACTTCCTTTATAAATCTGCCTCCTCGGCGTCTCTGGATGAGATTCCTTCTGAACTCCTGGAAAGTCCAGGAAATTTCCCTTCTGGTTTTCAGATGTTTCCAGGAAAGTTTGGGAAACGCAGGATGAGCTCTGATGCATGAAAACTGACGGGACGTTTCTGAGAGTCCTGGTAGACCCATGGTCTGAAACCCGTTCTGTTTATTCCTGGTTGCTGTTATGAAGCTGATTACGGGACAGAAATGAAGCTGCTGACTCATTCAGAACCGCCTCCTGGGTTCTGCTGGGACCCAGAACCGTCTCATGTACTTACATCAGCAAACTTGTGGTTCCTGAAGTGGGACTTGTTGCATTTGAGCAGCTGAACAGCCAAATTGCAGTCTTGCCTGTAGCGCTCCTGTACACACACACACACACACACACACACACACACACACACACACACACACACACACACACACACACACACGGCCAGCTCGTCATGTGATGCAACAGGAACTGGGTTCTACATGGTTCTGCAGGAGAGGAGCTGCTTCTCCACACCAACTAAACAATAAACACTTAAGAGTCAAAAGGAAACAACCAAATCTGATGAAAACATGAGAACCAATAGAAACCCAGATTTAACCTCACAGCCAATAAGAGGCCAATATGGTTTCCATGGAAACTCGTGACAGTAGGTTCTTACGTTGAGCTCCTCCAGGCGGTCTATGGTGTTCTTAGCATCCAGAAGTTTGTTGGTGAGCTCCACGATCTCCTGGTCCATCGTCTTTTTGTCCCTCTCCACCTTCCGTAGCTGCAAGCAGACGACATGTTGGAGCCAATCAGAAGGCAGTGCTGTTAGTGGGCGGGCTTTGCGTGGACCAATACATTCAGATCATGTGGGAATAACAGGTTAGCTCCTCCCTCAAACGGCTCCTCTCACATCCGAACACTTCCGTGGGAACGCTCCGTTTTTCCCAGATCATTTGAATGCTGCGTTAGCGAGCAGCGCTGCCTCCTGCATGATGGGACGCAGCGCCACAAGATCAATACGATCTGATTGGATATTGATCAAAGCATCAAAGCTGAAAAAAACCTGTTTAATAATCTGAATCTGCCCAAAGCAAACGAAGTTTAGCGAGAGTGCCGGCGGATCAGGACGTTCTGCGAAGACCAAGGATGGCCTTTGGGCCCAAATTCTAACCTGGCATCTAACTCACAACTTCTCACTTCAGTCTGGTTACTGTAAAGGTGGCCTTTCTGTTAGCAAGCTGAAGCTAAGGTTATGATTATATTAAGTTAATCCTAATGCCACTAGCTAACGATAAAGCTATGCTAACATTAGCATGCTAAGATTACATTAACCCTAACAACAGCATGCCAGCGTTAGGAAAAGATGAAATTAGCATGCTAGGATCTTACCAATGGTAACATCAACATGCTAAAGCTAATGTTATGCAAATAGTAGCATGCTAAGATGTTAACCCTGCCAGCATGTCAATTCTAAAGTAACACTAATATTAGCATGCCATGATGCTAACACAAACATCAGGATGTTGTAGGTAAAGTTATGCTTACATTTGCATGCTAAGATGGCAACACTATTGTCAACATGCTAAATCTGGGGTAATGTTAACATTTGCATGCTAAAGCTAAGCTAACATTAGTAGTAGTATACAGCAGCTAATACTAATATTGGAACGTTAAAGTCAGCCTGCTAACGCTGGGTTAATGCTAATATTAGCATGCTAAGGCTAAGGCCTTAAAATGGATCTACTTTTAGGAGTCTTTGATTTGAAACTGTTCAGGATAAAATGCGTCTGAATGAGTCCGTCTGGCAGAACCAGAACCGTCCTGACCCGTCTGACGAGCGACACGTTAGCAGTTCGTTTCACAGCTGAAGCTGTTCAGGTGGAACTAGAGATGGAGGAGAAGGACTCTGATCGAACACCAGGTCCTGCTACAGGTCGGCCGGTTAAAGTCCGACCCAGAAGGTTCCGAATCGTTCTGGATATTTCAATGTTCGGTTCTTAAAGGTCGACTGAGGACACGTGGTGTTCAAAAAGAGAGGAAGAGGATGGAGGGATGAGGATGAATGAAACCCAACTGCATGAACCCATGTCTGACTGACGGCAGCCTGAGGAGGATGAGGATGAGATGAAGATGAGTCCATCAGAGCAGCGTGAGGAAAGAAGAGATGAAGAAGAGTGGTCAGACATCATCATCATCATCAGTTCCACACAAACGTCACAGCAGAACCTTTTGATCCTGTCAGAACCGCCTGCTGTCAAAGCGAACCTTTGGATCCAGAACCAGCCTGAACTTGGCTCAGAGAAGGTTCTGTTTCACTACAGCTTCCCAGTTTGAGGAACCAGAGGAGAATCTGGACCAGAACCTCTGGCTGTTCAGCCTGTTTCTGTTGTGACTCGAAGCCTTTGGAGGCTCCGCCCGTCTGGACCGGATCAGAACCAGCAGCTGTTTCTGGCCACCGAGCGGTTCTGGTTTAAACGGGTCAACGCCAATGAACCCGCCCGGCCCAAACATGGCAGCTTCTGTAGCAAGACGCACCTGGAGGAAATCCCAGCAGAACCTCCTCCAGGTCCGGACCGTCACCATGGCAACCAGCCAGCTGTCAGTCGAGGCTTTTCCAGCTGATCGATACCCTCACTGAGGATCAATGAGCTCCATTCATTACTAATGAGGTCAGCCAGGCAACCAATCAGGATGCTCATTACGCGCCCGTCAACGCGACGCGACAGGAAGCGCGCAAAACGCCGACAGGATGGAGCGCCACGATCTGATGCCGTGCAGCATCAACGCATCAGAGCTTACCAGAGCGTGCAGCTTCTCCTCCAGGTCCTGATTGGCTCGCTGTGACGCCGTGTAGCTGTTCTGGAGTCTGCAGGGAGAGGTCAGAGGTTAGACACCATCAGCAGGTTCTACTGACCCTCTAACAGTAGAGGTCTGGGTCACAACACAAATAAAGACTGAACCGAGTTCCAGTAGACGGATCCGGATCAGTTCAACAATCAGAACCTCGTTAACTCAGCAGACCAGAGGATGAGGCAGCAAGACATAACCGCAACCAGGCTAATGCTAACCTACTGCTAACAACACCAGGCTAATGCTAACCTACTGCTAACAACACCAGGCTAATGCTAACCTACTGCTAACAACACCAGGCTAATGCTAACATCAATAAAATAGCACTTATACAATTCTGACATTACTATTAACATTACCAGGAGAAGGCTAACATCACTTAGCTAACATAATATTAGCTAGTTAATAGCATTGTAATAGTACAATGCTATTGTACAAAGGCTAGCACAATGCTACCGTTGGGCTAGCCAGTGGGTTTCAGTGTTTGGTGCTTTTACTGCATCACAGGCGACGTTCTGAATCCTGTCACAGTTAAATCAATAAAAAATAACATAATATAAAATAAACAACGACCATTTAAATGTTCTATAAACAGCAGCTGATCAGGTGATGAAGACACTTTGACCTCTTCATCGTCGTCTTCCTCACCTACGGAACTTGTCCCTCATCTTGTCCAGGTCGTCTCTGGTCCGGCTGAGCTCCGCCTCCATGTAGTGACGGCTGCCCTCAAACTCCGCCTCCATGGCCTCCATCTTGTGGGTGGAGCGTGACAGGCGGTGCCGCAGGTCCTCGTTCTGCTGCTGGAGGATTCTGGGTAAGGAGGCGGGACAGGAAGTGCTTTAGCCTTATCAGGATGTTGGACACTTGTAGAGAAGGGACCAGACCAACTCACCTGATCCTGTCGGAGTCCGACAGCGCCTCCTGGAACAGAGCAGAAGCAGAATTAGGCTCAGTGGACCAACAAGCCATCCTCAGACCCACGCTCTCTGAACCACAGGCAGAGCGCCGGTCCGGTCCGGTCCGGTCCGGTCCGCTCCGGTCCGCTCCGGTCCGGTCCGCTCCGGTACCGACTGCTGCAGTGGAGCCCAAAGTGGGTCCTGGAGGGCCGGCGTCCTGCGTGTTTCAGTCTCTCCCTGGTGGCAGCAACCTTCTCAGCAGGTCAATGTTCTTCTCAGGCGTCACGCGAGCCACCATTGGACCCGGGGACGTTAAACCAGAGAGAGACCAGAACACGCAGGACGCCGGCCCTCAGGGGCCCACTCTGGGCACCACTGGACTACTGGAACAGAACCGGGTCAGGGAGAACTGGAGTCAACATGAGGAGAAGAGACAGAAACTACTGAAACCAACTGGGGCAAACTGGGACCAACTGGGGCCCACTGGAGCCGACTGGGACCAACTGGGGCCGACTGGGACCACTGGAGCCACTGGGACCAACTGGGGCTCACTGGGACCAACTGGGACCGACTGGAGCCAACTGGGACCAACTGGGGCTCACTGGGACCGACTGGGGCTCACTGGGATTGACTGGGACCGATTGGGACTGACTCAGATGTATCCAGGTCTTCCATAATCTGCTCCAACTTCCTGAAATTTTCCCAGGATTCCAGATGTCCTTTCAGTCAAATAATATCCGATTCTGGAGAACCAGCTAGATCCCAGTCCGGAACCCGACAAGAAAGGGATCAGAAACCAGTTTAAAACATGATCCAAACTGGTCCAAAATCCCAGAGAAATCCAAAGACAGAACTTTGTCAAAATCAGTAGAGATGTTTCTTCCTAGGTTCCATCCAGAGATCCTGGTTCGGACCGGGTCGGATCAGAACAAGACCCAAACTAGTTAAAACCAGCAAACTGACACCAGTGAGAACCCAAACAGCAACCAGCAGGAAACCAGACGCCTTCCAGTGTCCTGTGAACCAGTTTCTGTTCATCCGGCTCCCAGCATGCAGCGGGGCATCACGGCTATCAGCCGGTACCGACCCGACCCCCTCACAGAACCAAGCTGTAGACGAGGCCAGCAGCCAAACGTTCCTGGAACGACCCAGGAACGGTTCCCCTGGAGACCCGGCCAGAGACCCAACAGAACCCGCTGAATCAGAACCTGATGATAATCCCCATCATCATGCCCGGTCCTGGACCAACCAGGTGGAGAAAACAAACGCACCTCGGGTGCTGAGGGAGAGCAGGGAAGATGAAGGGCGGGGCGTGAGGAAGAGGAGGCTGAGTGACCTGTGACCTACCTTGATGTGGGACAGCAGGGACAGATTGGACAGGGGGGGTCTGAGTTTCTGCCTGACCTCAGTCACCTTTCTAAGCTCCGCCCCACGGGTGATGTCACCGCACCCCTCCCTCGCCAGAGGCTGGTTCCAGCCGTCGTGTCGTCTTATCGACGCCACCCAGCTGTCCCAGCGCCGGGTTCGGTCTGCGGACCGTCGGCTGGCGTTGGGGCGGCGGCCGTGTTGGTGGGCGGGGCCTCTGAGATCTGCGGGCGGCCTGCCGAGCTGCGTGAGGCGGGCGGGGCTTAAGACACGGCAAGTGATCTCATCCAGGAAGCTGGAGAACCGGACCTTCTCCTCCAGAACCTGCATCCTCCAGTTCCAGGCGGTCCGGGCGGAAGAGGACGGGGCCAGCGACTGCAGCGAGGGCGGCCCGCGATGCTCCGCCCCCCGCCGCCCGTCACCCAGCAGCTCCACCGACTTTGACTTCCTGAGCGTGTCATAGGTTGGCTCCGCCCCCACAGCCGCCGGCTGCTTCAGGATGCCTTTGGGGGCGGCCCGCTGGGTCCGGCCGGGGCGGTGCCGCACCGGGGAGCGCCTCCTGGAGGGGGCGGGGCCTGGGTGACCTCCCCTGCTCTGACTCGCGGCGTGGCGTTCAGGTCGGTGGGCGGAGCTCCTGAAGGGTGGCGGCGGCGGCACGTAGAGCTCCAGGCTGGACAAGCTGGAGACGTCCGGCTCGCTGTCGGAGGGGGGCGGGGCCTGCGCGCGCCACCTCAGGGGCGGGGTTACCTGGCTGAAGTCGGGCCGCGGGGCGGGCGGCGGCGAGGCGGGGGCAGGCCGTGGCGCGTCTCGCGGTGCTGCGGCGGAGCCTTGCGGTACGGCTTCCTGGCCGGGCCGGCGCTCGCCATCCTGTCTGCTGGTTCCAGTCGGGTCTGCGGTTCTGCTGGGACAACGGGTCAAAGATCAGCTAGTCAGAGACACGATGGCGCCGCTCACCTGCCGACCGACCGCTCGCCACGACACCCCGACCCAACTGCCCATCGTCACGGCAACACTCTGCCTCTGAGTGCAGGTCGATATTCGCCCGCCCCTCACAGCTGAGTGAGAGAGAGAGAGAGAGAGTGTGTGTGTGTGTGTGTGTGTGTGTGTGTGTGTGTGTGTGTGTGTGTGTGTGTGTGTGTGTGTGTGTGTGTGTGTGTGTGTGTGTCGGCCTCGGGCCAATCATCGATCAGCTCTTGTTTCCAGAACAGGAAGTGCAGCTGGATCGATCCGGACCGCGCCGGCACTCAGAGCCACTCAGTTATCAGCAGGTGTGTGATGATGTCATACAGGTGACATCATAAGCCAGGTCATCAGAACATTTCACGGGAGGACACAAACTTGGATTAGGACAACTGGACTCATTCAGAACCACAGAACCAGAGGACAGGTAGGCCTGGACCGCAGCAAAGAAACCAAAACCAGGACCGGACCAGAAACTCTGGACCGGACCGGTTCAGGTGAACCGGTCTGGTCCGGTTAACGGTGCTGCTGCGGGGATCGGAGCCGTAATCGTGACTTTCCGCTCCATTTAGTCCGTCAGGGTCACGTGACCAGCAGCCAATCAGGGCATCGATCTGTGTGGCCCTCGCCCGTCTGTCAGGACTTCTGGGTTTCTGCTTCCTGAGCTTCCTCCAGGCATTTCTACTCATTTTATATCTACATATTTTTCCTGAAGCGGATATGAAAACATTCTGGGTTTTTCTGGAGCTTCTGGTTGTTTTGTTCGTTTTGTTTCTGATTTTGGTCAGAATCTTTTCCAGATCCTTCTCCACCGACACCCAGGATTTGGTTTTTCTGCGTTTTCCAGATCATGTTCAGGTTTTAATCTAGAAGTTGGATCTGAATCATTAAAGACGTTTATTCAGTCCACAGATATCTGGGAAAAGAAAGATATTACTATGTTTTCATCCAGACCAAAACTCTGCTAATAAAAATATGATTATTTATAAATCTTCAGACTAAAGTGGAGATTTAAACAAACGGTCTGTCGGCGCTGAGCGTTGCATTACCTGTACACAAGATAATGATATGCTGTTAAAAAAACATGGCGCCATGTTGGATTCCTAACAGGAAGTGGCGGCTGTTTAGAAGCCACCTGACTGGCTGACAGAGTTCAGCTTATTGCTACACTGCCCCCTGTGGGTGAGCGTGTTTATAGCATCGCTCAGGGCAGATCGGTTAAGGGGGATGAAAACTCGAAGCTGATCCTGCAGGTACAGTATTATTTAAACACCGTTTCCATAGCGACTCGTTTTAATATTTGTTGCTTCTCCAACCAACTTGTGTGGAATTATGTTTGTCTGGAGAACTGCACATCAAGGTCGGAGTTTAAACCCACCGCGTTGCTCTGGCTGCGCAGCTCCACCTGAACCGCAGGAATAACTTGTAGTGGCGCATTGAGAGAGCGGTGAGAACGATTTATATTTGTGGACAAAGAATTGTGAGCTTTTCAATCTCAACACGCTGCCCAGCACCCTGCTCAGTCTGCGCTGATAAAGTTCATGTCTGTGTTCCTGGTTGGCTGGAGCATTAGCAGTAACTAACCAGCGCTAAAAACAGCGCTAACCTCATCATGCAGTGCAGCAGGTTGAAGTCATCCTGCAGGGCCGGTCAGCTATAATTACAGTTTATTCATTTATATTTGTCAACAAACAGCTCAAACTCAAAGATCAAACTCACAGCATCAGATTGTTGCTATGGTAACAAAACAATCTAATTATGAATATTGTTCTTTGAACTTTTATAAAGTAAACTTGCCAGCTCCTTAAAAGTAAATTTAAATGTTAAACAATTTAAAATCTTTTAGTTTATGTTTCAACCATAACATCAAATTTAGCAGCATTGATCATCTCAATAATAAAGGTTTCATTTATGTTTCTGTGTTCAAATATGACCATTTAAGGCCCCTGAAGCCCTGGGGGCCCGAAGGAGCCGCTGCCTTCATGCGGATTGAGCAAAAGTGCAAATAATGGATATTCATGGAAAATGTGATTTGTTGTTTAGACCAGTGACGGTTGAAACAGTTTGACTCTCCATGTTTTCCTGTAATACATAATTACCCAGTAATATGTTTACATTTCCTGTCAATTGAACATCTTTACAGCAAAAACACGGCGGACCCCCCGCCGGGCTGAGCAGGTCGGCTGGTACCAGTTCACAGGTCCATCTGGTCCTCCTCCAACTGTGCTGGTCTGCAGGACCGACCCGGATTGACCCGGACCGACCCGGATTGACCCGGATTGACCCGGATTGACCCGGACCGACCCGGACCGACCCGGATTGACCCGGACCGACCCGAGACCCGGACCGACCCGGATCGACCCGGACCGACCCGGATCGACCCAGACCGACCCGGACCGACCCGGATCGACCACCACAGCCTCTCAATGAACACAACAGGAAGAGCTTTTATTATGACACTTCCAGCAGGAAATGTAATGTAGCAGCTAGCTTAGCAGCAAGAGGTCAGAGGTCAGTTACAATTTTTGGTTCAAGATTCTAGTCTTGGACTCAGACAAGTTCCCCAGGTCGTTTCCCAAATCTCCCTCCAGGTGTGTTCTGGTTCTTACCTGAGCTGTGAACTGTTGTGGAAGAGACTTCATCCATAGAAAGGGCCACACCTGGAACACAGAGCAACACTTTAAACCTTGACCTTTGACCTCCAGACCCTGTCACAGGAAGCATCGGGACCGGATGGCCCGACAATTCCTGTCAATCGGATGTGATTTCCTGTTGGAGAATTTGAGTTCATCCCAGTCCTCCATTTCCTGCTTTAGCCTTTGGGGTTGTCCGAGCCCAGCCCCTCTGCCAAACCGCGTCCAGACTTTGGCTTAATTACTCAGAATTCATTGCTGCATGTGACAATCCTAAATTAAGCTTTTAGATGATCCATCCATCCATCCATGCATCCATCCATCCATCCATCCATCCATCCATCCATCGTCTGCCGCTTATCCGAGGTCGGGTCGCGGCGGCAGCAGCTTCAGAAGGGAGGCCCAGACTTCCCGTTTCCCAGCCACTTCTTCCAGCTCCTCCGGGCGAATCCCAAGGCGTTCCCAGGCCAGCCAGGAGACATCGTCCCTCCAGCGTGTCCTGGGTCTTCCCCTGGGTCTCCTCCCAGGGATGAGAATACCTCACCAGGGAGGCGTCCAGGAGGCATCCTGACCAGATGCCTGAGCCTCAACTGGCTCCTCTCGATGTGGAGGAGCAGCGGCTCCACTCTGATCCCTCCCGGATGCCTGAGCTTCTCTCTGTAAGGGAGAGCCCAGCCACCCTACGGAGGAAACCCATTTTGGCCGCTTGTATCCGCGATCTCGTTCTTTCGGTCATGACCCAAAGCTCATGACCATAGATGAGGGTAGGAACGTAGATCGACCGGTAAATCGAGAGCTTCGCTTTTTGGCTCGGCTCTCTCTTCACCACGACACACCGGTGCAGCGCCGCTTCACGGCGGGCGCTGCACCAGTCCGCCTGTCGATCTCTCTTCTTCCCTCATTCATGAACAAGATCCCGAGATACTTGAACTCCTCCACTTGAGGCAGGACATCTCCCTCGACCCGGAGAGACACTCTACCCTTTTCCGGCTCAGGACCACGGCCTCGGACTTGGAGGCACTGATCCTCATCCCGGCCGCTTCACACTCGGCTGCGAACCGCTCCAGCGAGAGCTGCAGATCACGACCTGATGGAGCCAATAGAACCACATCGTCCGCAAAAAGCAGAGCTGCGATCCTGAGGCCACCAAAACGGATCCCCTCAACACCTTGACTGCGCCTAGAAATTCTGTCCATGAAAGTGACGAACAGAATCGGTGACAAAGGGCAGCAATGGTGGAGTCCAACCCTCACTGGGAACGAGCCCGACTTATTGCCGGCAATGCGGACCAGACTCTGACACCGGTCATACAGGGACCTGACAGCCCGTATCAAAGGGCCCGGTACCCCATACTCCCGGAGAACCCCACAGGGACACGGTCGAACGCCTTCTCCAAGTCCACCAAACACATGTAGACCGGTTGGGCGAACTCCCAGAACCCTCCAGGACCCTCTGAGGGTGTAGAGCTGGTCCAGTGTTCCACGACCAGAACCAGAACCACACTGCTCTTCTTGAATCTGCGGTTCAACTATCCAACGGACCCTCCTCTCCAGGACCCCTGAATAGACCTTGCCAGGGAGGCTTAAGAGTGTGATCCCTCTATAATTGGAGCACACTCTCCGATCCCCCTATTTAAACAGGGGGACCACCACCCCAGTCTGCCAGTCCAGGGGAACTGCCCCCAATGTCCATGCGATACTGCAGAGTCGCGTTAACCAACACAACCCTACAACATCCAGAGCCTTGAGATACTCCGGGCGAATCTCATCCACCCCCGGGGCCCGGCCACCGAGGAGCTTTTTAACCACCTCGTCCCCAGAGATTGGAGAGCCCAACCCAGAGTCCTCAGGCTCAGCTTCCTCAATGGAAGGCATGTTGGTGGGATTGAGGAGGTCTTCGAAGTACTCCGCCCACCGACCCACAACGTCCCCGAGTTGAGGTCAGCAGCACACCACCCCCCACTATAAACAGTGTTGGTGCTGCACTGCTTCCCCCTCCTGAGACGCTGGATGTGGACCAGAATCGCCTCGAAGCCATACGGAAGTCTTTCTCCATGGTCTCTCCGAACTCCTCCCACGCCCGAGTTTTTGCCTCAGCAACCACCTGAGCCGCACGCCACTTCGCCCGCCGGTACCCATCAGCTGCTTCCGGAGTCCCACAGGCCAAAAAGGCCCAATAGGACTCCTTCTTCAGCCTGACAGCATCCCTCACCAAAGGTGTCCACCAACGGGTTCGAGGGTTGCCACCACGACAGGCACCGACAACCTTGCGACCACGGCTCCGATGAGCCGCCTCGACAATGGAGACACGGAACATGGTCCACTCGGACTCAATGTCCCCCGTCTCCCCCGGGACGTGTTTGAAGCTCTGCCGGAGATGGGAGTTAAAGCTCCGTCTCACATGGGACTCCGCCAGACGTTCCCAGCAGACCCTCACAACACGTTTGGGCCTGCCAGGTCTGACCGGCATCCTCCCCCACCACCGGAGCCAACTCACCACCAGGTAGTGGTCAGTGGACAACTCCGCACCTCTCTTCACCCGAGTGTCCAAGACATATGGCCGCAGATCCGATGAAACGATGACAAAATCGATCATCGAACTGCGGCCTAGGGGTGTCCCGGTGCCAAGAGCACATATGGACACCCTTATGTCTGAACATGGTGTTCGTTATGGACAATCTGTGATGAGCACAGAAGTCCAACAACAGAACACCACTCGAGTTCAGATCGGGGGGGCCGTTCCTCCCAACCACGCCCCTCCAGGTCTCACTGTCATTGCCCATGTGAGCGTTGAAGTCCCCCAGCAGAAAAAGGGAGTCCCCAGGAAGGGCACTGTCCAGTACCCCCTCCAAGGACTCCAAAAAGGGTGGGTAACCTGAACTGTTGTTCGGCCCGTAAGCACTGTCAGAACCCGTCCCCCCACCCGAAGGCGGAGGGAAGCTACCCTCTCGTTCACCGGGGTGAACCCCAGCGTACGCTTAAAACTCTCTTAAATAAAATCATTTAACTTTGATGTGATTTTTAGGAAGCCATATAATAGAGGATTAAATCGTTAATATCATAATTTAACTCTTCATCCCTGTTGCACAAAATCTCATCATATTGAAACTTAAACATGGGAAATATTCACTTCTGAAAATTTTTCTAAAACATTCATGAACTTGAATTGAAGGTTTGTCTCAAAAGGCAGAAATTGATTTTTATTTTAAAGTTCTTTTGTAGAAAATCCTTACAGGAAAAACTTGAAACATAATAATGAAATTAATATCTTTATGGGGATGGAATGAAAACTGTTTGTTCTTATTTTCTTTAGAAATCTCAATTTTTAAACAAACATTTTCATTTCCTCATTAATTCGTTTTGGTCTATATGAAGGATTCTGAATCGGACTCGGTTCTGTTGGAGTATAAGACGAACCACAGAAGATGAACTGATGTTGGCATATTAATGAGAACCACATGGTAAAACGTTGCCATGGCGATTTCACATTAATCAGGTTTAAAATGTAAAGTTTGGAAATAATTTATGTTTCTACTGGACATGTCAATATTTTCTCATTTTTCTCTGAATTCAAAACAAAACGTCAGAACAGCCAAATCCCGAAATCCCCAGCGGCCATCTTGGATTGTGAGTCAGAGGCCTTCTATCCCAACGCACCGATCTGAACCGGTTCTGAACACACCAGGAGGACCGGGTCTAAATGGACCGGACCTTACAGTCATCCTCACCTGGAACTCTTCATCCTCTGATTGGATCCTCTTCTGTGTTCTGATCCGATAACCTGAAAAAACACAGAGTCATTAAAACCGGGTCGACTCAGTCGGAACCAGAACCAAAGAGCTGCTCCTTCATCCTTCTGGTTCTGGTTCTGCAGCCAGAGGATCGTCTGTCTAGGAGGCTGGAGTTGGGTCATGTGACCCACCTGAACACGACACCAGAACCACCAACCCGACCGGCTCATATCACACACACACACACACACACACACACACACACACACACACACACTCCGTCTCCTGTTCCTCTCCCACTGTGAACCGGATCATCCATCAGAACCGGCTCGGTCTGGTTGAAACAAAACCAAACCTCTGACATCACTTCCTGTTTTCATCCAGAACACGGAGTGCCTGCAGATTCTGATCAGAACCACTAAGGACTGACAGAATCGGAACCAGTCCTTCAAGAGCCTCCAGAACCACTGGCCCAGTTGATCCACTGACTGGCAGTACATGTCCTCAGGTTCTGGAGACCAGAAGAGTAGCGGGTTGGGCCGGGTCAGTTCAGTTTGGTCTTTGTTCAGTCAGAACATTCTGCAGAACCAGGTAGTGATCTGATGTCTGTTGGTTCTGGTCCAGTTAATCCCTCCTATCTGGAACCGAACCGGGCTGATCAAGACACCTGCAGGTTTCCAGCGTCCAATCTGGATCAGAACCAGAACCAGATAATGATCGGATCAGAACCATTTTGATCCGTAATGGAGAATCCTTTCTGATTATCCCAGCAGGAAATTACCCAGAATGCCTTGCTGGCATCCCACTCTGCTTCCTCCTGAACTGATTCCTGAACTGATTCCTGAACTGATTCCTGAACTGATTCCTGAACTGATCCGGATCCCTGGATCCCCAGCAGCCATGGGGGTGCTGGCCTCTGATTGGCCGCCTGGCTGCAGGTGTGTGTGACTCGTTGAGTGTTTTTCCACTCCGCGGTCTGTCAGGCGCAGTCACGCTGCAGCCCTGGGTTCTGTCTGCAAGGCAGTCCGGAGATAACACGACAAACCCAGCGGGGCTCCGTGTGCCGGATCCCGGCCCGAACCGCCCCAGTTTACCGCCCCGACACGTTACCCAACACACCGTCACACCGCATCAAGCTGGTCCGGTGCCGTCGCGGCTCGGACTGTGGCCCAGTTCCCCGTCTGTCGGTCCGAGCAGCCAGCCTGGCGCCGGCCGCCCGGAGCCCCGGCAGCCCGCCGTCAGCTTACCTGAGCGGCGGTCAGCGGCCCAGCGCGGCCCGGGGCGGCTCCGCCGAGGATGGACAAACTTCAGCTCGAGGTCCGCGGTCCTTCCTCCGGCTGGGAGAGCAGAGCGGGTGGCTCCGGACCGATCCGACTCCCGGTAGCGGCGCTGCGGGCAGGGCAGCCGGACGGCGGCCGGCGAGAGCAGCAGCGGCCCGGGGAGGAGCTCCGTTACTGGAGACAGAATCCGCTCAGAGCTCCGGGAAAAGTTGATCTGCTGCCATCTTTACCCGCGGGGCATGACGGGTAATCCTCAGGAATCCCGGCTCGCCTTCAAACTCCGCCCCCGCGTCATGACGTCACAGTAGACGTACAGAGAAGAAGAGATCTGAAATGTTTACAATGTTCTCAGAATGATTTCCATTAATTATTTAATGTTCCGTTCGACATACGGTTCCGTTCTGATCCGTAGAATATCACTTTGGTCCAGACTGGATCTTTTTAATGGATCAACACGACAGCCAAAAAGTTCTGAAACCAAAACTGTTTGGTTCCAAAAACCATCATAATCAATCAGTGATAGACTGAGCATCCTAACCCTAATCTCCCGGTCCCTACTGGTTCCTACCAGTACCTCCTACCAGTAGGTACTGTTAGGACTTCCTACTGGTTCCTACCAGTTCCTAACAGTTCTTTAGTACTTCTGGTAGTTTCTAATCATGTAAAGGATTTTGAAACACTTTGTTTTGAAATGTGCATAAAAGTCAAACTGCGTTGCTAAGATCAGTTTGAGCAGGAAAAGGTTTAACCTGGACTTTAATATTTTCTCTTGAAAATAAATGTCCAACTCTGACATTATTATTTCAACAGGAGATCCTGAGTTCTTCATCAAGTCGACCAATAACTGGGACACAGTAAACATCTTTCAAATTAAACTGTTTCATTTTTTATCTTCTTTCTGTCCCTAATCAGTTTGTCTCCATCTGACAGACTGAGTCCATGTCCTCCCTGGAAGAGGACATGGACCTGGGACGCTGAAGCGCCTGCAGACAGAGCCCAGGGCAGAGCAGCAGCTCGTCTTGATGTGAGATTTCATCATCCCACTTTCTCCTGCAGAATCATTAAACTTTCATCTCTGGGACAAGACGTCACATTGTTTCTGAGACCAACCGTCCTCTGAGGACTGCGCTGAGGCTGAGACATTTCATGAAGACCGCTTCCTGTGAGGGAGTGAAGGCACAAACCGGAGAACGGGCAGAACATCCTCATTAAAGAGATAGTCCCTTTCTTCCCATGTCCTCACAAATGTCCTGGAAATAAAACATCTAGCCACACTACAGAAATGTCTTCAGATTGCAGAAATGTCCTCATAAATGTCCTATGCCGATGAAGACGGTGGTTCTGGTATTTGTAGATCTGAGCCATAAATCAGGACGTGCATCAGGACGCCGTCAGCTGGTGAGTATGAATGATCTGCAGAAAAACAACAGATCACATGACACGCTGCAGCAGCTGCTGGACAGAAAGATGAAGACAATGTCCAGCTGCTGGAAAACAATTCAGCCCCACCGCCCATCCCGTCCTGCTCTGCGGCAGCTATGGTAGGAATGGAGGACAGTCTGAGTCCTGCAGCTGCTGGTGTCTCTGACCTGGTTCACCACAACCCGACCCTCTGTCCTCTGTCCCAGCACAAACAATGGAGACATCAGGGAGGGACAGGAAGGACATGCAGAGACAAAAGTAGCAAACATAAGAGTCTTTAGCCAGAACCCCATATCCGGGGGGTTAAAGGTCACCCCCTGCATAAACGGCCATTTTGGCCAGGTGTCCCAGAAGCTCCCAGTTTAGACCACAGAGGAATCCCACCTGCTGCAGGTTGGACCTTTTTCTGCATCGGAATCGACCAGAACCAACCTGAGGTCCAGAACTGACCCAGTCCTGACCAGAACTGACTGACCTCTGATTGGCCTGGTACCACTGACCAGGCTATCAGGCTACTAGGCTACTAGGCTATCAGGCTACTAGGCTATCAGGCTACTAGGCTATCAGGCTACCAGGCTTCCAGGCTATCAGGCTACTAGGCTACAGGCTACAGGCTAAGGCTACAAGGCTATCAGGCTACTAGGCTATCAGGCTATCTGGGTTCTCGCCCTCTGACCAGGGAGATGAAGTGTTTTGCCCAAGGGAAAAGGGAAACAGAATAACAGAACAGAATACGTTCTTGTGTTCCTGGCCGTACTACCGAATGAACAGTTGAACGTTCGTTCTTACCGAGTTCACAAGGAACCAGTTCGTTAGTTTTCCAATTGGAACAGGCTGTTCTCGATGATGTCATCACTCAGCTTCTGTGATTTTCAATAAATTGTCGGGTTTAACACAGGAATTAATTTAACATTTATAATTGGGACAAATGTTAACAGATATCAAACATACAACATAAGGAAATGTAATTTCTAAGTAGAAACACCTTCAAATGAATGGGATTAAGTTTTTATTATTGATTATAAAAAGCTTAAGTTAATAGAAAATAATTGTATCACCTCAAATTACTTTTCCATATTTCTGTTACCAGTGAAGCTTGAGTCTTGTTTGCCACCTTCATCAGATTATTTGCTTATAAAATATTTATCTCAAATGTCAAATAACAGATGATGGCCAGCCTGAGTCATGCAGTTAACTGATTCCTTCCTTATTCTCCAGGTTTGCAAGGATTCATTAACAGGGAAAGTTAAAACAGTTATTTCATATTTAATGTTTTACACACCTGCATCTGGCCAAAGTTCCTGTCACACAACTGGATGATTATTGTATAACTACTAAACACTGAGGGTCCAACCTGAGAATGACTGATTGATCAAAGTCGTCAAGTGACGCTGATCAATCAAGCCATTTATCAATAATACATAAAACAAAATACAAGAAAAAATTTTTTTTTCTTGTCTTGAAACATTAAATGTACATTAAATTATGGAATCATGTAAATATGTTCTTGAATAAAACACTATAAAAGTTCATCAATGTCAATATAAAAACGATCAGAATCATTTCTATCAAATAAAAACATTGTACTCTTTATTCAGAAATTCCCCAAAACAATTAAATAATCACATCAAAAGTTAGAAACTGTCTTTAGTCATTTATTTGATTACCAAATATATTAGTCTGTGTGAGAGAGAACGTGTCAGTGACAGGCAGTAACTTAAAACACTTTGTAGAACGGCACTTTCTGAAGTTCAGTCCATTTACTTGTATTAGCAAACTGGAACATAGGCCACATTCAATATGGCGGACACTGTGACGTATCGCCGCAGTGGGCCGAGCCGCTGCATGAGGCGTCTGCGTATTCATGTCTATGGATGCATCGATGCATCCTCCAGAACACATCCGGGTACTTTGAACCTTCTTGGCTGGATGCGTACTTAGAATTGGAACAGTACTTGGGCTGCTGTCAATGATGTTTCACAAGGACGTGAGAACACAAGTACAGACAAGAACGCATATTGAGAAATCCACGTGTCCATTATTGGGGAAGTCTGAGCAAAATGAGCAAAAGAATATCAATATAACAGTAACCAGAGGTTCTCTTCTGGTCCTGGTTCTGGTTCTGTAGCAGGTTGTCTGTCAGGACGAGTCCTTGTTGCAGCGGGACAAGTCTGGACCCGCTGGGACGTCAGCAGGTCCAGGTCAGAGCCAGGAACAGAACCAAGCTGGTTCTGGTACCAGCAGCAAGTCTGATGTTGGAGAAATCGCCGTCTATCTCTGCAACCAATCAACACCTGATCTCACCTGAGGCACTCTAGGAACCTGGCTCCGCCCACACACACGTCCTTTGAGAGAGAGTGTTTCTCTGTGTTTGTTTCTAATACCTTGTGGGGACCATTTTCCTGACACTACGTTGTGGGGACCTGCTGTTCCTTGTGGGGACAAAAGCCTGGTCCCCACAAGGGGAAAGGCTGTTTTTGGGTCGTGGGTCAGATTTAGGACTAAGGTGTGAATTGAGTTTTGGTTAGGGATAAGGTTAGAGTGTGGGTAAGGTGTAGGCTGTAGAAATGAATGGAAGTCAATGGAAAGTCCCCACAAAGATAGCCACACAAATGTGTGTGTGTGTGTGTGCGCGTGCGTGCGTGCGTGTGCGTGTGTGTGTGTCAATGTGTGTGTGTCGGGGTCGCGCCCAGCAGAGGGGGAGTGTTTACTGGGCGAGCGTCGACTCCTCGTCGTTCGCTTCAGATTAAAACGGACACCCTGAGGAGCAACATGCGTCAGTTTCTCTGTGTGTGTCAGAGTGCGTGTTCATGTGTGTGTGTCAGAGTGTGTGTTCATGTGCGTTAAACAGGGAGCAAACAATCTGGCCGGCGGCTGCAGATCCAGGAGGTTTTCACAGCAGCAGGAAGGAGAAACTTAGCTCAAGGTAAGAAGAGTTTCCTCTGCTACAGTTATAGTTCTGGTCCAGGTTCTGGATCTGGTTCTGATTCTGGTCCAGGTTCTGGATCTGGTTCTTGTTCTGGTCCTGGTTGTAGTTTTGGATCTGGTTCTGGATCTGGAGCTGGTTCTGGAAAGCTCCCCCTTGCCAGAGGCTGGTGGTCCTGCCAGGACGTGTTTTGAAGAGCTGAGGTTGTGATCGCAGCTCAGGTGTGTAGGAAGAAGTGGGTGAGGAGAGTTCAGCTCAGCTCTCTGATTGGTCGTACTTGAGCATCATGTGACCCGGTCTCTTCTCCGTCATTGGACAGCAGCCAGTAGAAAACACCCGTAGGTTCCTGAGAAGCACTTCAACAAGATGAAAACACCTTCATTAGTGTTTTCTGCGGCGTAGCTCCAAAAATAATCAGCTGAGTTGAACCTCCGGACCAACAGAGGGCGCTAGACGATGGGTGTGACCGTGGTTTAGCTACAGACTGTAGAACTTTCAGGTACTGAAATATTAGGCAGTTCAAACCTGGCAGAACCAAAGGATCCAGAACTCGACAGGAAGAATCGAGCTTCAGAGTTTGCTTCAGCTGCCTGACGAAAATGGAATTCCACCAGGAAACTCGTGACTTCACAATAAAACTCATAGTTTTCTAGACATCCTATTCATAACCTGGCATCCATGATTCAGTGCAAAGATGGACATCAACTGATGTTTTAATGTAGTTCTCTTTCTTTAACTTTTGACCTGAAACCTAGGACCCAGGACTTGATAACTTGGACCAAGTCCAACAGCCTTTGACCTGGTACCAGAACTTGATACCAAGATCCTTCTGAGGAAGTGAAAGACCAGATGTGACTTGGCTGATGTTCTGTCTCCATGAACTCTGAACATGAACTAGTTCACCACGGAGCTTTCCTTCTGAATTAGTTCATATTCAGGGTGGACTACCCAATCTGGAGATTTTGGAGGACCTAAATATATTTTAAAAATCACTTAACTTTACCCAAAATTGTCCCCACATGATATTAAAATATTGTTAATGGAACTGAAAATGGGTTAGGGCCAAGATGCCAAGATAGAGCACCCCTTAATGTGAGATACACCAAACCGTACGTTCTATATGTCTCACATTCTGTACATAGGTAGATCCCCTGAACTACCTAGGGCAGGTGTGTCAAACTCATTTTTGTTTTGGGCCAAATCAAGATCATGAAGGCTCTTAAAGGGCCGGTTGTGCCAGAATGTGTAGATAAAACCTGTTCACAAACTGTTAATATGTCAATGAATTCTTAAAATTACATAATATTATTGAACATATTTTCAGTCCCTTCAGGAACTAATAATAAATGTGACTGTTTATTTACTGACTGTATAAATCATGGACTATAATCATACATCAACTAAATTCTCAAGAAACTGGAGGCATTGATTGATATAAATTGACAGTAAACAGATAAAAACTGCATTGATATGATTGATAATATAATATTTCATTTATTTTACTTTTATTTATTTATTTACTTAGTGTTTAGTCTGTGGAGGGCCACATAAAAAGCTACGGCGGGCCAGATTTGGCCCCCGGGCCTTGAGTTTGACACATGTGACCTAGGGAAAAAAAGCCCTAATATTACACGGCAAAATTTGGCTCTAAGAGCAAAATTTTTTTTATTTTTTTTAAATTTTTTTTCCATTTTTGGCTATTACAAAGCCTTCCAATGGATTATGAACTACCAGCTTCATATTTGGTCAGTATGAAAGTAAAGGATGGGGGAGTAAAAGTTATCAATATCTTGAGTTTTTGAGAATGTTTGGGGGGCCAGGCAACAACTAAACTGACACACTTACAAAAAAAAACCCCAACAAAATGCTCTAACTGTGACATATGAAGGTCACACTTTTCTGAGTTAACCATGTTGGATGGCATGTGATCTAAGCACGATAAGACAAAGACCACCAGAACATCCATCCATCCATTTTGTCACACCCATATCCCATCAAGAGTGCTGGTGCCTATTTCTAGCTGTCAACAGGTGGCATCATCCTGGACATGTCATTGCAGGGCAACACAGAGATAGACAGGATAAACAACCATGCACTCACAACTAAGGAGAATTTTTACAGTCCAATTAACCAAATTTTTTTTTTTTTGGACTATGGGAGGAAGTTGGAGTACCCGGGTAAAACTTACACATGTACAAGAAGAACATACAAACTCCCTGCAGAATGACCCCAGGCTGGGAATTGAACCCAGGACCATCTAGCTGTGAGGCAACAGTGTTACCAACTGGGCCACTGTGGAGCCCCACAACAGAACATCCAGCTTGTATTTCCATTCACTTTGAGAGAGCTGAAAGAGGTGTTTGGGCTGGTGGAGCTTGTTCATCACTTCTTTACTGAAACTAAAGAAATCTGCAGCTTTGAACACTTCCATATGGTGCCTCTAGGGACATGTGGAAAATAATTTTCTTTTGTGTTACCTCACAATAAGTTTTACATTCCCTCGCAATATGCTTACTGCAATATTTGGTGGTTTATTTTATATAGTCACAAATGTCAATTTAAAATGTAAAATATATAAAGAACCTCAGTGAAAACATGTTTACTCTTAATTCTTTGGTGCAAAAAATGGTTTGAAAATCAATTTATTCACTGCATGTTTATGTCTGTTTGTGTAAGGCTGAGATGAAACTGCACATGAAAACGGTCCTTTTTCAAGTGCAGACACACAATCAAAATTGTCAGATGTCTAATTACCTCGTGATAACTCAGAAATAATCCAAATAGTTTGGATGTATTTTTTTCTTCCTTTCCTACTTATGGAAAGTTTCTATTTATATCATAAGTTTGTGATGCATTCCTATCCTAAAGAAAAAGATAACTTCAGATATTTTACAACGAGATATTAAGAAACATGAAAAAACCTGATGAAAGCCTCATATTATAGCAGAAAGTACAATGGGCACTGTGAGAAAGGCTTACAGTATTCAGTTATGTTGCATGAACCGATTAGTACATAATTGTGAGGTAACACAAAAGTTTTGCGAGGGAACCCAAAAGGAATATATTTCCCCATCTCACCTAGCGATTCAAGATTCTGTTCATCTTTGATGGCCTGGATGAGAGTCGACTTCCACTGGACTTCCACAACAATCCGATCCTGACTGATGCTACAGAGTCCAGCTCAGTGGATGTTCTGCTGACAAACCTCATCAGGGGGAAACTGCTTCCCTCTGCTCTACTCTGGATAACCACACGACCTGCAGCAGCCAATCAGATCCCACCTCAGTATGTTGGTATGGTAACAGAGGTCAGAGGGTTCACTGACCCTCAGAAGGAAGAGTACTTCAGGAAGAGATTTCAGAGATGTAGAACGAGGCCAGCAGGATCATCTCCCACATGAAGACATCACGAAGCCTCCACATCATGTGCCACATCCCAGTCTTCTGCTGGATCACTGCTACAGTTCTGGAGGATGTGATGGAGACCAGAGAGGGAGGAGAGCTGCCCAGATCCCTGACTGAGATGTACATCCACTTCCTGGTGGTTCAGACCAAAGTGAAGAAGGTCAAGTATGATGGAGGAGCTGAAACAGCTTTTCTAGTGGTGAACTCTGAACATGAACTGTTCAGTCTGAAAGAGGACAGTTTTGTTGAAGGGCAAACTTGTTTATACACTCCAGATTTTATGTCCTTAGTCCTGGTCATGTGACTGATTCTCTGCCCTCTGATCAGCTTGTGCTGCTGTGTGTGTTTACTGCAGGAGTGTTCATCAGAGGCGTGATGTAGAGTGAAGAGGAGTGAGTTTGTGGAGAGATGATGGACAATGTTTGCTCTGACTCACTCTCCTGCTAACCAACCACCTGTTGCTTTCTCTCCAGCACACACTCCCCTCATTCTTCTCTCCCCTGAGCAAACACCCTGAAAGAAAGGCTCTGAGTGTGTGTGTGTGTGTGTGTGTGTGTGTGTGTGTGTGTGTGTGTGTGTGTGTGTGTGTGTGTGTGTGTGTGTGTGTGTGTGTGTGTGTGTGTGTGTGTGTGTGTGTGTGTGCTCGCTGTGGTATGCAAGCCACACGAATGCTGTCGGTAATCCAGGCATGTCCCTTCCTGTCTCTGCAGAGGCCGTGCTCTTCCCTGGAATCTCTGGAAAAGTGATCCGCTCCTTGTGTTCCTGCCTGACAGTCGACCGTGTGGGCACAGGGATCCAGACCTCCGTCACCACGGCAACAAGACTAAAGGAAACACAGAACGGGAAGAAGAAGAGGAGGAAGAAGAACAGGTAGGTCACATGACCTGATCAGGAAGTGGAGCGTCCTGGATCATCTCCAGTCTTGTCCCTGGTGTGTAGAAGCTAAGACACACCTAGCAGCTTCAGGACAATGTCCTTTGAAGACAGGAGGACTCCTGGTATGGAGAAACATCCACTTCCTGCTGGACCAAAGGTCTGGTTGAGACAGAGGAAAAGGGTACAGTTGCTGGACAGCCCTGTCCTCTACAGAGATTAGATCGTGACCTAATCTCTGTTGTCCATGCTGGGGAACAGAGAAAGAAGGTTAAGACATTTGGAAAAATTTGACGTGAAGCACCACAGGATGCAGGACTGGAACCCAAGACACATCCCTCGGTCCGTCTGAAGTCCAGCTCACAGCGTCCTGCAGGATTGTCCCTCGCTGGCAGCTCAAGTTTCACCCTCAGTGGCGGCTCAACTTCACACGAATCGCACCGACACCTCAAACCTGCAGACATGTTGGGAAAAATCTCCTGAGCTCAGGGTCACTCTAGGACAGGAAGATGACCTCAGAGAGACCAGATCATCTCTGGGGTCTAATATCTGCAGCTGGGTATCAGGGGCCCTGCTCAACCAGGAGTAACCAGGATCCTCATGATATTTTATGGCCAAATTCTCAAGCTTCTAGTTTGAAAGTCAGAACTCTGGTTTGGAAGGTTTCTACTATTTATGACACAATGCACATGAAATCTAAGATGTCCAATATTGCTTCCAGATCCATGCACCAACTTCTGAGCTAAAACAAACAGATAGCATGCAAACACAACAAATAGCCTGCTAATGCTGCATCCCATTTACTTCAGGAATAACTAGCTGTGCTGTAGTTGGTTCTGTCCTCACAGGAGGACAGGTGGACTCACCTGGTCTCCGTCTCACCGTGTCCTCCTCCTGTAGGACGGCTTGTTGCTGCAGCCAACATGCCGGCGATCCGAGGTGCAGGCGTCCTGCTGTTGCTGAGCTGCGGGCGCCTCCTGCTCTTTGCCCCGCCCCCCTGTGCAGGTGAAGGTAGGTCACATGACCCGGGAACTCCTGAGGTTCTGCTGAAGGTTCCCAAAGGCAGAGACAGTCCAGGTGTGGAGACATGATCTGCAGACTCCTGGAGGAAACCTGGGCTTCCAAACAGGAAGTCTGGGCTTTAATGCAACGAACCGGTCATCAATAATCTTGATCGGTTCTTTATCAGGAAGCGATGTTTCTGAACAACAACCAAACTGATTAATTCACCTTGAAACCAAAAGAAAACACATTTATTATTAATGATCTATTTTAGTTCCAACAGGAATCCTTGAACTTCCTGTTTTATTCACCTTTATTGATTATCAAACTGATTTTCATGGACATAAAAATCGTTTTCTTCCTGTAACTTCCTGGCTCTGACTTCCTCCACGATGAACAAGGAAAGCTGCTCATCCTCACAATGTTCCCGTTTCTGGATTCACCAGTTTTCCTGAACCAGTTTCTGCTCCAAAGCCAGGCATTTGACCTCTGACCTCTGACAGACGACAGGTCGCGTGGCGGGCGGTGGACGGCTTGCTTTTCCCGCCGGTTGTTGTGGCACTGATCGGGTCGGATTACCGAGACGTTCCTTGGAACAATCCAGTTCCATTCCGGCCGAAACCCGATCTGGCCGGCAGCTGCACTCCAAGGCCAGAGGTCAGAGGTCACAGTCTAAACAGAGCAAACCTGTCATCAACCTCTGACAGAGTCCAACCACTCAGAGATAGAACCGGTTCTAAAGGTTCTGTTGAACCTCCACTGGAGAATCGGTTCTGAACCGGATCAGCAGCAGAACCAGGAAGCTGTTCAGAACCAGGAAGCTGTTCAGAACCAGAGCGGTTCTGGTGTGGTTCTGGAACACCTTTCCTTTAATTATTGAGACAACAGGAAAGAATTCCCAATAAATTTTGAAAATAAAATGCAGAGCCAGATTTTTCCTCTTGAGGAACAAACTTCCTGGATGAATTGAAAACGTTTCTGACTGGAGGTTCTGATCCGGCGGTTCGGGTCGCATTACCGCCTGGCAGCTGGAAGCTTCCTGGCTTCTAAATGGGATGGAAACGGATTCACATATCAGAGGCACAACTTCAGGAACGTCTTTATAATTCCTAAATTACATCCAGTGACTTCCTTGCTGCAGAGCTGAGATGTTGCAGGGAAGGATTTCCTGGACTTTTATTGTGAAAAGGTCCAGGAAGCTTCCCGGTGGTTTCCTGTGAACTTCCGGCTGTTTCCCAGTTTCAGATTCCAGTCACTGATCAGCTGTAGAACTTTAATGTGTCAGGTTCTGCTAACCCTGGACCTGGAACCATCCCAGATCAGAACTGGTTTCCCAGCAGACACTTTATTCTGATAGGATTTATCTACTTCCCATTTTCCGACCATTTCCTCTGATCGGTGCTGTTCTCTCCACAGGAAGCGACTGCAGCTGCAACGCTACCAACAGCCGCTGTGATGACTTCGGAGTCTGCAGGTAAGACATCGGAACCAGCAGGTCAAAGGTTAAATCCCGTTTCCACAGACACCAACCTGCTGAGCGCCGCAGAGCCTGGTCAGATCCTGCCTCAGTCTGGCTGCAGCCTGTAGGGCAGGGTGTCAACGTCCAGATGAGCCTCTGCTGCTCCACAGCTGAATACAATAATGACCTCATTAATGAGGTCATTAATGAGGTCATTATTGTATGGCCTCATTGTAGATCCGATCTGCACCAGGAGGTCATGAAACCTTTTCATTCCTGTGTTTTGTACCTGTGGCACATGGAAAAAACGGCAGGACAGCCGGAGGCCCTGGAGGACTGGAGTTTGACTCCCCTGC
Source organism: Poeciliopsis gracilis (assembly GCA_911649635.1). NCBI lineage: Eukaryota > Metazoa > Chordata > Actinopteri > Cyprinodontiformes > Poeciliidae > Poeciliopsis > Poeciliopsis gracilis. Next base: position 110,168 of record CAJVRI010000114.1, read on the forward strand.
TGCAGAGCAAACGGTTCACTGAGGTTAACCAACAGCTTTTATTTTGAAAGATTCACAGTTTAGTTCAGTTCTTCCAGCTGGAAACTTGAGACCAGGCTGACCTCTGACCTGAACCTTCAGAGCAACATAAAGACAGTTCCAGAGCGGACCTTCAATCAGCTGAAAACATTTCCAGGACATTCCAGGACATTCCAGGACATTCCAGGACTAATCAGAGAAACTCATCATGTTGTTTTACGGCTGCGGTGCAGAAACCACAGGAACTTTGACCTTAATTCCTCCATCTCTCCTTGAAATCTGCTGCGTGTTTCCAGGTGTGATCCAGGCTGGGACGGCGCGCTGTGCCAGCGCTGCGTGACGATGCCGGGTTGCGTCCACGGCTCCTGCCTGCAGCCGTGGCAGTGCGCGTGTCAGCCGGGCTGGGGCGGCCGATTCTGCGACAAAGGTCTCTGCGGCTAACTGACCAGTGGAAAGCCGTGGGTCGTGGTGTTTCTTGACGCCGCTGCCTGTTGTGTGTGTTTCCTGTCAGACCTCAGCGTGTGCTCCCAGCAGCCCTGCCTCAACGGCGCCACCTGTCTGCTGGAGGACAGCGGGGACTTCCGCTGCTTGTGTCCAGATGGTTTTCACGGTCCGACCTGCCGGAGGAGGAAGGGGCCGTGTCTCCAGACAAGGTGATCGGTAGCAACACGTCCACAGAGTCCGAGGGTTGAAGGGCTAAGCTAACGTTAGCATGTATCATCTCTGTTGTGATATGACTTATTGATGATCCAACATACTTTACAAGATGATTCACTAGAATCATTTAAAGTTCTTGGTCTGGACCTTAAGTCCCATCTGGTTCTGGTTCCAGGTCCCCGTGTAAAAATGGCGGCCTGTGTGAGGACGCTGACGGCTTTGCGGCAGCGCTGTTGTGCCGCTGCCTCGCCGGATTCACGGGGCCCCGCTGTGAGACCGACATCGACGACTGCTTGCTGGGGCCGTGTGCCAGTGGCGCCACCTGTGTGGATGGAGTGAACCGGTTCTCCTGCCTCTGCCCGGTCGGGTTCTCGGGCCGGTTCTGCACGGTCAACGTGGATGACTGCGCCAGCCGGCCCTGCAGAAACGGCGGCCGCTGCCTAAACCGCGCCGGATGCTTCCGCTGCCTCTGCCGGCCGGGATTCACCGGAACCACCTGCGAAACGCCGCCGAGCCCCGCCAACGCCAGCCCCCCGGTCTGGACCACGCGGGCCCGGGACACTGGTCACCATGACAACAGGAAGGTAAAGGTGACGGTGAAGGAGCACGGCGGCGGCGCCGGCCTGTCGGACCTGCAGCTCGTCGTTGTGTTGGTTCTGACCAGCGTGTCTGTGGGCGCGGTGGCGCTGACCGCCGCTCTGGTCCTCCACGCCCCCTGCCAACGCCGTGGCCACGCCCCCTGCCAACGCCGTGGCCACGCCCCCTGCTGGTTGTCCTCGTCGCCGCGCAGCAGCCAGGAAGCCGCCGAGCAGCCGGAGCAGCGGATCAGCTTCCTGAATGCAGCAGAACCACAGAAAAAGAAACTCAACATAGAGGCTGTTTAGAGAGAGGTCAGAGGTCACAGATCCACCTGCACTATGACATCATAAGTTGATCACATGGTTTGCACCGGACCTGACTGGATCAGAATTCATTCTCAGGAAGGCGTTACCATGACAACCGTTCTTCAACAGGAACATTTCTTGGATGGATCCGGATCAGGTCGGGTCATAGGTTGAACTGAGGCAGGTGGAAGTTCTGGTTCCTAGAACCGGGTTTGGACCAACTCCCCGTCTGGTTTTACTCTGAGAGCAGAACCAGAACCGGCTGCAAACCAAAATGTTCTGTAAATACTGTAAGATATTTTATTTATTGCTTCTTGTACAGATTTCATTTGACCCGTCGGACCCCGGTGGTCCAGCAGGGGGCGCCGAACATTAACAGCAGTAGTTTGAGTTCATCTCAATGCTTTTTATTCATTTATTAATGTCACCATTTCAAACTAAATATTCAGTTACAAAGCTAAATATCGCTGTGAAATGATAACATGAGATCAGCTTTTCTCGGACCAGAAGTCATCAGAACTTTTCTCTGAGCCAAACCAGAACCGATCCGGTCCACCTTCAATACATTTGTTTCACTCTGTTCTGGTTCTGGACCTGCTGAGCAGAAATAACCAATCAGAGCCGTCCTTACCAAGCTGTAAACTGTTTTTATTGTGACATCATCACAGCAGAACAAAGCAACGCTTGTCAACAAGCCCCGCCCCTTCCCCAGGCCCACCAATCAGGTCGGAGCAGACAAACATTCAGGCCAGGAAGCGACGACACTCTAGCAGGAAGTGGGCGTGGTCATATTTCATTTTCAACCAATAGGCTTTCACCTACTCCTGACGTCAGCATGACCGTGGGCGGACTGGAGTCTGTGGGGTCAAAGGTCATTCAGACTTTAAAACCAGGTTCCTGGGTTCAGACCGCCAGGTTCAGTCCGGTTCCTTTCAGCCGGGTCAACGGTACCAAAAACCCACAGAACCATAAACCAGAGGGAGCTAACAGATTCTGGTTCCACCCGTCTGAACTGGGTCCGGCCCGTCAGGACCCAAGGAAGCGTTTGATCCCATCAGGGAATCAGACCCGGACTGAACCGGGTTTGGAGATCAGAATAACGGTCAGAACCATCAGAACCTCTTTCAAGGCTCAGATTAGCTTCTTCATCTTAATTCAATTTAAAATATATTTAAATGACCGTATTTAAATATCACTTTCAACACATTATTAATTCAAATTTGAGCCTGACTGAATCCAGAACCAGAACCCGGCCTGAGTAGAACCACAGAATAATAATAATCAATAGAAATTGAATATTCATGTGTAGAAACAGCAAAACGCTGGAGAACTGGATCCGATCAACACCAGACAGAACTCTAAACTCCTACAGATCCAGAGGACAAGTAAACACCACACAGAGGACGCCGGTTCTGGTCCGGGTCCAACAAAACCGGCTCCATCCGGACCACTTTCAGCCCTTACTGCTGTTGGGGATCCAGGGGAGGGGCTTCTCTCTGATTGGCTGCAGGGCACAGCTGGGGGCGTGGCCTGGCGGAGGGGGCGGAGCCTCCCTGCCGTCCTCCTCCCCTTCAGACAGCAGGTCGCTGATCTGCTGCTGCAGCTCTGGACTCACTTCGTTTTCGGCCAGAACCAGAACCCGAAGGCAGGTGGGGTAGTTCTCCACCATGTCCAGGAACACCTGCAGAACCAGAACCAGAACCAGAACGGGTGCTGTCAGCCCGCTGAGGAAGAGGAGGAAGAGGAGGAAGAACATGGTGAGAAGCTGCAGCTGCTGACCTGCGCCGACTGGTTGGTCAGTCCGGTTCCCTCCAGGTCCAGAACTTCCAGGGTTCTACTGGACGCCACGGCAACAGCTAGCATGGACGCAATCTGGTCCCCTGCAGATAGAACCGGACCCATCAGAACCAGACCTGGCTCTGGCTCTGGTTCCAGTTCCGGTTCCTTACCCAGTGGGTTGTAGTCCAGGTTGAGGACCCGGAGCTGGGAGCTGTGAGCCACCGCCACCGAGAACCGGGCCCAGGCCTTGGTGCTGATCCGCGGGTTGGCGCTGAGCGTCAGCTCTCTGAGACCTGGAGGGGCAGACCGGACCGGACCGGACCGGACCGGTTCTGGTAAGTGACAGGTTGCTTTGGAACTGGTTGGTTCATAACTGGTCAATAACTGGTTAACATTTGGGTGGTCAAGCTGCTTAGTAACAGCTTAATAACGGTTAGTTACATGATTACTGGTTAATTATTTATTCAAATCATTGATCAATAACTGGTTAATCCTGATTGGCCATTAATCTTCTCAATAATCAGCATCACCTGGTGTCACCTGGCCTGCAGGTGCGTCATGACATCATCAGCTGTAGGAGGACGTGGTGCGTTCAGGGGCCCTGGGGAACCGGAGCCTCAGTCCTACCTGATTTGGCTCCGTCCGGCGGCAGCATCCCGCAGATCAGCGCCAGCGCCGCGTCCCCCAGCAGGCAGTCGCCCAGGTCCAGGCAGACCAGCGCCGGGTGGGCGGCCAGCGCCGGGTTCAGGGCCTCCAGGCCGGCGTCCAGCAGCGGGCTGCCGTGGAGGCTGGAGGGGGGGGGGCGGCACAAGCCGCACTGACCAGGCAGGCCGGCCCGACCCGGCCCGACCAATCAGGAGGCGGCTACTTACAACAGCGTCTGCAGGGAGCGGTTGGCCGCCAAGGCGTCCGCCAGGTGGCGCGCGCGGCCGATGCTGGAGACCACGCCCAGATTGAGGTTGAGCTGCGCGAGGCAGCGCGAGGCGGCCACGCCGCGGCAGAGCCGGCCGAAGTCCCGGTCCGTCAGGCGGCAGCCGCGGACCGAGAGCAGCCGAACTCCGTCCTCCCGCAGCCGGTCGCAGATGTCCTGGACCTCGACCGCCGACAGCGGCTCCCCGCTGACCTGGATGGAGGCCGCCAGCATCCGGGCTGGGAGCGCTGGGAGCGCTGGGCGGGAGGGGGGGCAGGGAGGTTCCGGGTACCGGGTACCGGGTTCGGGGTACCGGGTCAGCTGGAACAGAAGCAAACACAAAGCAAACGGCACCAAATTTGTGAGGAATCAGAACCAGAACCAGAACAGGGATCAGAAGCTTCGGAAGCGGACCGGCTCCGGTTCTGGTCCGGTGGTTCATCATTTCACTATGGATCTGATCAGAACCTGTAGGATTTCAATAACGTCTCCCGAACATCAGCTGACCTCAGAACCGAACCGAATCGTGGCGAGCCAATCAGAGAGCAGGACCAGCTGATCGACCCTCTGATTGGCTCTCCGCTCAATCAGTCAATTAACCTGAGAGACGATCGATCAGCTCACGCGCGTAGCGGGCACACGGTCACGCGCTGATGTCATCATTCCACGGTTCCGCCGCAAACCAGAGCAGGTTCGGGTCCAACGGGACGGCGAGCATCAGAACCGGTTCTGATTCCGAGGCCTGGGTTTCCTGCAGCCGGGCAGCAGCGCTGTCGGTTCGGTTCGACCCGGTGGATCCTGCAGGTGAGCAGCTTTACTACGGAGCACAGATAGGAGGACAGACAGGAGGCCTCACTCTGAGCAGAAATCCTGAGCTGCTGAACCGCCGTTTCATAACGTTTTGCTTTATGAAATAAGTGAATAAAAGCGCGTGATTATACATGAATTCATGTTTTAATAAAAGTTCATCTGATCAATGAAGATGAAGCTGAATCATCTTCATCGGAGTGACTCCTCTTCAATGTTGGACGATTAGCTGTGACGTAGCTTCCGGTCACGATCCTCTGCGAGTTCTGTCGCCATAGAAACCAACATCTCTGACAGGGCCAGGGACGGTTCTGGGTCTGGACAAGCGTGATGACGTCACTCTGTTTTTGCTCCAGAACCAAAACAAGAAACAAGATCAAAGAGAAAATCCTGGTTCTGTAACAGGAGCAGAACCTTTTACAGGTCCAGAAAAACGAAAACAACTGAATGAATCCTTTAATATCTGCAGCATCTTGGGAAAGCAGTTGAACTTTGAACTCCTGCCAGGTCATGACCTCCAGACCCCCAGACGAGCCAATCGGGAAACATGAGCAGTTCTCTGGAGTTTCTGCTGGAGACGGATGGGTCTCCCATAGCGGTTCCTCTGCAGAACCGGTTCTGCAGAACCAAGAGATAAAGATTAGAAGCTTTGGGACAATCTGAGAAAAATCCATTTGAATTGAGTTCCTGAAAATAAAACTTTTTTTTATTTTAATGATTTTTTATCATTTCTGCACAGCTGGAGGTTCTGCGGTGGTTCTGTTTGACCCAGTCTGGTCGTACTGGATCCAGATAAGGAACTGAACCATCATGTGGATCCTAATAAAAACATAGTGGTTCTGGTTCTTTATCCCAGAATCACCTGAAGCCAAACATTTAAATCTGTAGTTTTTTTCTTTTTCTTTTATATTTTTTTGAATGAACAAGAAGAACAATCTGCTAACAGGATACAGCGCCGAGAACAAAGTACCAAGATTAGTGAAAAAATAAAGTATAATAAGTGAAATGAATGAATGAGAGGGGCTGCTAATTGAAATTCTTCATACAATTTAATTGCATTTTAATTCTGCATCTTTTTAAAAAGGAAAGTTCATTTTGAGGCAACATTTTGCATAGCGACATTTTTGGATATATTTTGTTGTAATCATTAGAATTTTTTTCTTTGATACATAAACTGAACTAAATATTTTGTAAAGAAATAAAATCCAAATTTATTGTTTTAGGAGACACAAAGTTCTGAAGTAAGTTCATAAGTTTAGTACTTTACATTCGTAAAACAAATATTCAGTTATTTCCAACTGAGTTGCACAAAAACCACAATTCTCAACAATAAAATGAAATCTCTTTCTCAAGAAATCATTTGAAGGTTTTAGGGGAACATGGCGGGTTGGTTGCTCTCTGGCGCCGCCCTGTGGCTTCCTTCAGCCTCTCTCCAAGCAAAGCAGAACCAAAGTCCGGATCTTATTTTGATTATTTTACTGCGAAGTTCATTTATTACAATCTACTTCACATAATGTCTTCACTCTGGTTGTTGTCTGATGGGAAACGCCATCAGTTTTTTTTTGTTTGTTCAATAAAGTTTGTCAAAAAAAAATCTTCTGGAAAGGACTTCCGTTACTACATGTGACGTACCCGGAAGTGTTGGTGCATCACCCGGCGCGTCTAGCAGCAGAGGCTAACAGCTAACTCCAGGTGAAGCAGACCCAGAGAGGTGAGGACAGGTGAAGACAACCTGGTAGCAATGACTCCGGTAATCTCATTGCTACCGCACTGACCAACAGCTACTAACCAGCTACTAACCAGCTAGCTAAAAAGCTGGCAGCTGCTAGCCGTTAGCTTCTGCTGTTCTCCACCTTCATCAGGTAACGGCGGCTGATTCTGGAACCGGAGCTGACGGCGGGCCCTGGAAGGAGTCAGAGCCAGCAGAACCACCGGGTTCTAAGCGGGTTCTACTGGTTCTGACCCAGAATGTAGGCCCACTGGATTCCTGTGAGGGACAGTCCGTCTCAGCTGTCCGTCTGTCCGCAGGGCTGCGTCCCGTGGATGGAAGTGTGCCGCTCAGCGATGGGACCAGAGAGAGTGCTGCCGAGCTCAGAGGACGAGCTGGGGGAGGACGAGCGACCGGTGGACGGGGCGGTGCTGCCTGGGGGGGAGGATGGGGTGGAGGAAGAGGAGGAGGAGGAGGAGGAGGGGAGGAGAGCGGCGGGGGGTATTACTACCAGCCTCTGAACCAGGACCCGGACGGACCCGGAGAGCCGGAGGACGAGGACAGGGGGGACACGTCCCACTCTGAGCAGCTGCAGGAGCTGCAGCACAGGATAGAGGTGAGATCTACCCAGCAACAAGTTACGCAGCTCTGCCACCTGCTGAATACCATACCATACCAACTTTATTTATAAAGCACTTTAAAACAACCACAGCTGATACAAAGTGCTGTACACAATAAAAACAAGTAAAAACTCTTACAGTTTAAAACAAACATACAATATAAAACTAGATCTCGCTGGAGTTGAAAGCCAAGTAAAACAGATGTGTTTTAAGACGAGCTGTAAAAGTGGACAGTGAAGGGACCTCTGACCTGCAGGTCATTCCATAACTTAGGACCCTCTACAGAGAAGCTCTGTCCCCTCTGAGCTTCTAGATCTCGGTTCCTCCAGGAGCAACTGATCTCACCTGCGGTTCCCTGCAGGTGATGGGTCTGCACCTACCTGAAGCTCCGCCCCCAGACAGCGACGAGGAGGAGGACCCGGAGGGCGCAGCGGCGCAGAGGAGCCGCGCGTCCATCCCCATGGATCCAGGTGAGGCAGATCAGATTGGAGGAACCGGCTCGGATTTAGGATCCTGTTTAGAGGTACCAGAGGTCTGGCTGTCTGGAACTGGGTCAGAACCCGGTCCAGGTTCTGCTCTCCTGCTTATGGACGAGGAACCATTAAAGGAACAGATTGGGTTAAAGGTCGTGCAGAACATCACTTCCTGTTTGACCCTAATCTAAGCAATGTGATCTGACATCACTTCCTGTGTCTGCAGCCCATGTGGAGCTGGTGAAGAGGACGATGGCGGGCGTGGCGCTGCCCTCGCTCGGCGTGCCGCCCTGGGCGCAGCAGATCTCTGACGCCCAGTGGAGCGATCTGGTCCAGAACGCGCTGCAGGAGCGCCAGAGTTCTGCCGGGCTGCGGCTGCTGCGCCGGAACCACGTCCCCTGATCACACCGCCATCCCTACAGGACCCTGAACGCACCGCCAGCAGCTGAAGCCTCGGCCGCTCCTGGTTCCGATCCGACCCAGACAACTAATGTTTACTGACTCTTTCTTCTTCTGTGGTTTAGTCTGGACCAGCTTCCTTCCCGTCTCATTGCTCTCATGTTTCCTGTTGTGTGTAGAAACAGGAAGTGGTCATACATGTGGGTGGGATCTGCTTTATTTCTGCTGTACATGAACATCTGTACAAATCACCGTGTGATGCTCAATAAACATCTGGAACAGCGCCGCCTGGTGGTGTCACGACATGGGGCGGTGGGGGCGGAGCTTATCACAGCCAATGGGAGGATGACATGCCGACTCAACAGCTGGAAGAGCAATGAAGGAAAAAATGACGAGCTGTGGGCGTGGCCTCTGTGGGCGTGACCTTCGCTGGGGCGTGACCATCATGACATCACAAAGCCCCTCCCCCACCTCAGAGCTGCTTCATTAGACGACTTCATTTCCTCTGACCAATCAGAGTTTATGTCGGAAACGCCTGGAGGAACCTGCACTTCCTGTGGTGACCGGACCATTGGGACCATCAGAACCATCAGAACCGGGCCTGGTTCCTGCTGTTTGGGTCTAAGCCCTGATTCTACAGACCCAAACCTGATTGGCTGACTGAGGTCAGAGGTCACAAACACGTTCATTTCATCCACGCTGCGTTCAAGTGCAGTAGAGCACAACAGGAGCCTGAAGGCCACACAGTTTCCATGGCAACACCACAACAGGGCGGGGCCAGAGCTGGCAATCAGGATGCACCTACGGGTTCCCGCTGAGGACTCCGACGATGCGTTAAGGCGCTCGGCGGCGGTCTGGACCGCGGCAACCTCAGGGGAGATGTGGGCGTGGCTTATGGCTGATGTCCAATCACAGTGGAGCGCTGAGACACGGCACATGGACAGACGGGCGGAGCTTCTACAGTCCTACTGGGTCCGGCCACCAGGGGGCGGAGCCGCAGAGAGGGCGGGGCTTATGGGGGTCAGAGCGCCTCCTGATTGGCTGTGAGGAACTCCTCGGCCCGCTGGTGCGCCTCCAGAGCTCTGATGGTGTAAACGTCCTGCGGCAGCTCCGACTTCCTGCGCATCAGCGCCTTGTCCTTCTGCAGCTCCTTCGCCCCCTGCAGGGCAGACCGAGAATTGGTTAGCCACCGCTAGCTAGACAGCTATATAGCTAGCATAGCTCAGGTCAACAGGTGCGTCTACCTGGGACGCCTCCGTCTCCACCGTCTTCTTCAGCAGCTGGATGTCCTCCGCTGTCGGCGTCTCCGTCTCCATGGAGATGAAGGCCAGACCGCCATCGCTGAACATCAGGAACTGGAACGCAGCACGAGTCAGACACACACACACACACACACACACACACACACACACACAGAGCATCACTCACCTCTTCCTGTGGGTGGAGTCCAGGCCGCAGGGGGTGGAGCTTATTGCTCTGCAGGTAAACAGAAGGAGACATGAAGTCCAGAGATCATCATCATCATCATCATCATCATCATCATCATCATCATCCTCAGGCCCTACCTGTGGGTTCTGCCGGGCCAGATCCTCGATCTTCATCCAGACTTCGTCCCGCTCCTTCAGCTTGTATTTCTCCCTGCATGAAGAGCAGAAACGGGTCAGTTCTGTTGGTCCGGTCCGGTCCGGAGGTTCTGGTTCCTAGAACATACTTCTGCTTCTCAGCCTTGTAGTGCTGGGTGCAGTCGTCAAACAGCTTCTGGTTCATCTCCATGAAAAGCTTCAGAGCGTTATAGATCAGACCGTGGATCGTCCTGAGGAAGAGGAGGAGGAAGAGTGTGTGTGTCAGTGTGTGTGTGTGTGTCTATCAGTGTGTGTGTGTCAGTGTGTGTGTGTGTGTGTGTGTATCAGTGTGTGTGTGTGTGTGTCAGTGTGTGTGTGTCAGTGTCAGTGTGTGTGTGTGTGTCAGTATGTGTGTGTGTGTCAGTGTGTGTGTGTGAGTGTGTGTGTGTGTGTGTGTGTGTGTGTGTGTGTGTGTGTGTGTGTGTGTGAGTGTGTCAGTGTGTGTGTGTGTGTGTGTGTGTGTGTGTGTGTGTGTACTTGTTCCAGTGACTCTTGGAGTTCTTGTAAAGAGCTGGAAACATGATGGGGAGAATCTTGGCTGCGTTGTCGCTGATCAGACTCATGATGTACTCGTTGTTCCAGTAGTACAGCGCTCTCTCTGCCACCTGGAACAACGGCAGAAGCTCCGTCAGGTTTGAAAGGCCCCGCCGCGGCCGGCCCGGTTCTGGTTCTGGTACCTGGAAGTGCGGGCTGGACACACACTTGGCCAGCTGCCTGAAGAGCGGCTCCTGCACCTTGACGAACTCGGCCGGCTCGATGACGTCCAGGATCTCCTCCAGCTCGTTCAGGAACATCACCTCCTTTGGACTGTGGGTTTTGGGCCAGAACTTCAGCAGGCCCATGATCACCTGGGAAAGTCAGGGGTCAGAGGTCAGCAGGAAGCGGCGGCAGGGCCGCGGAAGCTGCTGCGGGAAACTCACCGGCTCCGTCAGGCTGCTGTCCTTCTCCAGGAACTGGACCACACAGTAAGCCAACTGGGGATCAAAACCAGGTCAGAACCTGCAGAACCAGCAGAACCAGCAGAACCACACACTCACCTGAGGGTGGTACACACTCAGAGACTTGACCTTGTGGAGCGGCAGCAGAACCCGGATCAGAAACATTTTGTGTTCTTCTTTCAGAGGCAGAGCGAAGCCGTTGATGATGCTGCAGGAAACAGAGAGACGGAGCGGCAGCGTTCCAATGTGTGTGTGTGTGTGTGTGTGTGTGTGTGTTCTGGTGTGTGTGTGTGTGTTCTGGTGTGTGTGTGTGTTCTGGTGTGTGTGTGTGTTCTGGTGTGTGTGTGTTCTGGTGTGTGTGTGTGGTGTGTGTGTGTGTGTGTTCTGGTGTGTGTGTGTTCTGGTGTGTGTGTGTGTGTGTGTTCTGTTGTGTTACCTGCCCAGGATCTCCAGCAGCTCAGCGATGCCGTTGTGATGCTCTGTCTCATATATGAACCTGCAGGATGAGAACACCAGTGAGCCACTGGGAGCACTGGGCTCACCTGTGTGGGCGGGGCTAAGGCATCTCACCTGTAAAAGATGTTGTTGATCTGCCGGCGGATGTAGGCGCGCAAACCCAGGAACTTTCCGTAGATCCGGTGGAGGATGGTTTTCAGGAAGTCTCTCTCTCTGGGATCCTCACTATCAAACAGCTCCAGCAGCTGCAGGCAGGGAGGACAGGAGCTCACCTGGTGCAGCCGGGCCCCCCGCCCCACCCAGGGCCCCCCACCCAGGCCCGGGGCCCCCCACCCAGGCCCCCGCTCCCGGGCCTCCCGCCCAGGCCCCCCGCCCCCCGCCCAGGCCCCCCCCCCACCCAGGCCCGGGCCCCCGCCCCGCCCAGGCCCTCCCGCCAGGGCCCCCACCCAGGCCAGGGCCCCCCGCCCGCCCGGGGCCCCCTCGCCCCACCCAGGCCCCCGCCCCACCCGGGTCCCCCGCCCCGCCCAGGCCCCCCGCCCCCCGCCCCACCCAGGGCCCCCGCCCAGCCAGGTGATGTCTTACCGACAGAACGAACTTCTGGTCGATGTACTTCTTGGCGACGTTGGGCTGGAAGTCCGGAGACTCCAGGAAGCGGAGGAAGAACTCGTACACCAGCTGTGGATTCACAGGTCGGGTCAGTTCTGGTTCTGGTTCTGCTCACCTGGACCTCCAGGAGTTGGAGTCAAACCTGCAGGTGAGGCCAGGCCGCCTCCAATGTCGGCTCGTCTTCCTCCGGGTCGAACTCGGCGCCGGTCGGGTTGGAGGACGGAGGAAGAGTCCGGAAGACGTTGATGGAAAACTGCAGGACACAAACACCGTTACCATAGTAACAGTTCCGGTAGCTACATGCTGCGCTGGCTTTCAGACGTCCCAGGGCAAGTGAACGCAGCACAGTGAGGGAACGGGAGGCGGAGCTTCTTGCAGACACGCCCACCTGGATACACCAAGAACCAGCGGCTCACCATGACGACGGCCTCGGGGTAGATGCTCTCGGTCACCACCTCGTTGTTGTGCGTGATGTACTCCACCATCTCGTTAAGCCCCGCCCTCTTGACCTCCTTGAACTTGAGGTCGCTGAGCGGGTCGCTGATGAAGTCGAACAGGACGCAGCACTGCCGCAGCTTCTGCACGAACAGATCCTCGCGCTCCGGGGGCGGGGCATCTGGGGACAGGAGCAGATTGGGGTCTGAATCGGGTTGGGTTCTGGTCCGGTCCGGGCCGGTCCGGTCACCTTTTAGGGCGGGCAGCTTCTGCAGCTCGCGGTTCTTAGTGAGGCTGAAGCGGGTCGAGCTCTGGCGCCGCTCCTTCTTCAGCAGCGTCGGGCCGCCGGAGTATTTGATCTTGTTGAGCTGCGTTGGCGGTGGCGTGCTGCAGCTGGCGCGCTTGTTGCCGCTCTGCTGCTGCTGCTGCTGCTGCTGCTGCTGCTGCTGCACCTGAAACACACGGGCGGGTCAGAGGTTCTGGTTCCGGTCGGGCCGCGGCGGCCGGGCCGACCCACCTCCTCCGGGTTCTCCGGCCCGCCGTCCTTCACGCTGCTGCTGCTCTTGGAACCTTTGGAAGATTTGCTGGATTCCTGAAAAACAAGAAACCAGAACCAGAACCAGAACCATGCTGTTACTCTGTTAAACGGATCAGAACTCATGCTGAAACCGGGTCGGAGAAATCGGGCCCACATATTGAAGAACATGGTTATGAATCAGATCTTACTTTCCAGAATAAAGCGGAGGAAGTCCAGGGAGCAGAGTTCTGACCCAGTTTTGGATCAGAACCACCAGAACTTCGTGGAGCAGGGTTCCTTTAAGTCTGGACCAGAACCCGGATCCATAGAGATCCAGTGACTTCATCAGGTCCGGACCAGGAATCGAGGTCCAACAGGACCCGATCAGAACCGGGTCTATCAGAACCGCTCTAAACATGAGACCAGCTGATGGTTCCCGATCGCTGGTTCGGACCCAGTGATCCGGAACCGGCCTGCGGGATGAGTCACAGCCAGCAGCCAGGCGGTACCGGCGGGACTGAGAGGAAGCAGCCCGGTCCCGGTCCGGTCCCGGTTCTGCTCTTCTGTGGACGCCGTTAGCTCTCCTGAAGTTGGCCTGTGACCGACAGTAAGGACCGTCGCGGCTCCAACTGGTTAAACTGGTGCCGGTTACTGGTTTCAGCTCCACACTGGCGGTGAAAGCAGAAGGTTTATTGATTCTGTTCTCCTCTGATCAGAACCAATCAAAAATAAACTTTTATTCCAAAATCAGACTCATTAAAATTTTACTTTCCTTAATACCAACTTAAAGTTTTTCTGCTTTAGCGCCTCCTGCTGGTGGCCCCCGGTGATTCTATATTCATGAAAAAGACTCTTACACGTTTTAGCAGCCAATCAGACTTTAGCTCTACGGAATGACCCTTTACTGAGGCTTTCAATCACAGGCCGACTTTAGCGCTGTGTGATGCTAACGGGCCTTTAGCCGCTTAGCTTCATCAAATTTGAACCCGCCTCCACGCCGTCCCTCCACGCTCCACGGGGAAAGGCTCCACGACCCTCCGTAGCCCACACTCACCTTCTCCTTCTTCGGCTTGTTCGGCATCTTGTCCGCGGCGCTGACTTCTCCCACGGAGCCTCTGCGATCCGCCTCCCCGGGATCTGTCGCTGTCACTCGGTCAGTCTCCTCCGTGCGCCCGCTACTCCACACGGCCGATGCGATTGGCTGCCGGAGCCGCAGTCTGCCTAGCGACGCGTGCGGGGATTTTTCCTATTGGATAAAAGCGAGTTTAACCGCGACGGTCAGGCTGCGGGGAGGCGATGCGGGGAGGCGATGCGGGTCTGGAGTCTTCCCCAGCAACACGGAACCCCTCCAACCTGAGGAAGGCGGGTTCCGAACCGAACAGAACCAGGAGAAGGTGAAGTTAGAGAAACATCTGAATGTTCTCCGTAGGGACCAGATGTTGTACCTTCAGTTCTGGTCCAGTTCTGGTTCTGGCCACTAAACTTTAAGCCCAGGACGTCAGAACATGTTGGCTTGGTTGGTTCTGGAAAGTTATGCAGTTAAAACAGGAATAATTTGGGTTATTTGGTTTGTTTCCAGTCCTATTTCACCCTGTTGTTCATTTATAAATATCATCGTTTCAAACTAAATATTCTTTAGGTTAGTTTTCTAATTACACAAAACTTTAAATACATTTTTCTCTGACAGGCAAAAGTTTGAAGGCTAAGATTTATTTTAAATTCATGATATTAGCAGAATAATTCATTATTATAAGAATAATGCTGAGCATGTTGTGAAGTTATAGTTATAACGGCTTTAAGGCGTCGCCATCAGATCATCACATTAATCCTGAGATGACAGAACCAGAGCGCTCCCGACCCGCTTCACGAGTTCAGAACAGAACCATCATGGTCATCCAGTTTCAGCAAACTGGGTCGGGTCAGAGCGGCGCTGACAGAGGTTCTGGTTCTGTCCAAGCAGCAGACTGACCCACAGAACCAGCATCTACAACCGGTGGTTCTGATGCTCCTCTGGGAGGCAGCGGGTCCAGCAGAACCATCTCCGGGTTCTCCTGGGACCCCAAGGTGGTTCTGGACCGGAAGAACCGGAACCTGCCAGTCCATGGGGAACCAGAACCATGGCCCGATCGGTGGAGGCGAAGCTCTGATCCATCTACAGGTCAAAGGTCACCCGACTGCCGGATTCCTTGGGTTCTGGTGGGAACCTTCTTGGCCCGTCTCGTCTCAGAAACTTCCAAGCAGCACAAGGGTTCAGAACTTTCTCTGCCAACCTTTATTAAAACTCTGCTGAAAGAAACAAATATTACAGCTTCAGGCAGGAACACGGGAGCCGCTGGAGTCCAGATCTAGAGACTTTAAACCCAAACCAGAGACCCGCAGAGACCCGCAGAGACCCGCAGAGACCCGCAGAGACCCGCAGAGACCCGCAGAGACCCGCAGAGACCCGCAGAGACCCGCAGAGACCCGCAGAGACCCGCAGAGACCCGCAGAGACCCGCAGAGACCCGCAGAGACCCGCAGAGACCCGCAGAGTCCCGCAGAGACCCGCAGAGACTTTAGCAAATCAAACGTCTTATTGGTGGAAAACAAAGAGTCTGACGTAGAGCCGGGGTCTGGGGACGAGGAGCTCAGGCCTCCACGGCGGTCAGCCCAAGTTTCCTCCCACCCTGTAAATAGTTCTGGGAACCCGGCCTCCTACTCAAAGTTGAAAGTGTAGTCAAAGTCCAGGGCGGTCATGTCTGAAGGGAGACCCAAGGTTTCCGGGGTGACCGCCGTCCCTGGAGGATCCGTGTGTTTGTCCTCCTGCTCCGGATCGGGAGACTCCAGACCTTTAGCTTCTGATGCCGTGGTGTCCTGGTTCGCTGCGCCCGGGTCCTGTTCGGGTTCTGGTTGACTCTGCTGCTGACGGGTCTGGTATCGGGTCTGGGAGCGGGTCTGACGAACCGGAGCAGCAGGAGGGGTCTTCCTGCTTGTTGCTGCCTTACCTCTGGTTCTAGGACTTGGTTTGGGTTTAGGATGTGGTTCTGGAGTCATCTCTGGGTGTGAATTAGCATCCTGGTCTATCTGGGGTTCAAACCGAGGCTCTGGCTGGAACAGTGGCTCAGCTGCTGGCTCCATCGTAACGGGCTTCGTCTGTGGGCAGATCTGAGATTTAGGCCCAGGACTAGTGGGTGGACTTTGACCCAATCCGTGGGTAGGAGTTGCTGGAGCCGGTTCTGAGTGAGGCGGTGGGTCGGATGGTTCAGGACCTGCAGCCTTAGCTGTTGGCGCTGTGATGTCCTGAAGAGACCAGACAGAGATGATCTGAAGGTCACCATCAGCTTGGGTTTGTGGGCTTTGAAACCCATTCTGTGGAGAAGTTGGTATTGTGTTTGGAGGTTCAGTAAAGGACAGAGAACGG
Source organism: Poeciliopsis gracilis (assembly GCA_911649635.1). Classification (NCBI taxonomy): domain Eukaryota; kingdom Metazoa; phylum Chordata; class Actinopteri; order Cyprinodontiformes; family Poeciliidae; genus Poeciliopsis; species Poeciliopsis gracilis. The sequence goes on from CAJVRI010000114.1 coordinate 126,396, forward strand.
TGTTGGGGGGCCGACTGAGGTTCGACCGGCTCCTTAGAGACCGGCTCCTTAGAGACCGGCTCCTTAGAGACCGGCTCCTTAGAGACCGGCTCCTTAGAGACCGGCTCCTTAGAGACCGGCTCCTTAGAGACCGGCTCCTTAGAGACCGGCTCCTTAGAGACCGGCTCCTCCTGACTTAGAGAGCGGTCCGGGGCTTGAGGTTCGGGTTTTTGTTGGGTCTGCTGTTGAGGTCGGGGTTCGTTGGGGGACTGAACGAACCCTTGGTGTTGCTCTGGTGACTGGACCTTGGGTTGTGGTTGGGGGTGTTTTAGGGGTTTGGGCTCGTTTTGGAGTTGTGGTTCAGTCTGAGGTTGGGATTCAGGCGTTTCCTGTGTTTGGGCTCTGGGTTCATCCGGGGGCTGTGATTGGTTGTGGGTCTGAGCTGGGAGTGTATTTGGGGTTTGGGTTTGTTGTTGGGGCTGAGTCTTGTTTGGGAGTGGGACTGAAGGAGAACTTTTCGCAGCTCTAACGTCGCTTTCTGTTTTGGAGAAGGAGGAAGGGCCGGCTTGGCCCAGGCTGCTGTAGAAGATGTCGAATAAGGCCTGGGCCTTGGCTGCAGCCAGGTTGCCCTGGAGCTTCTCCGACTTCTGCGGTCCTGCTAGCATGCTCTTGAAAGGAGGTGGCTTGACGAACACGGTGCGAGTCTGCTCACTTTCCGGGACGCCAGGAGCCGCCACATCGGACACGATCTTTATCAGTGCTGGCTGTGAAGCCGGAGGAGTTGCAGCTTTAGCCGCCGGTGGAGCAGGCAGCGTTTCTGAAGATGCTGTGTTTAACGATGCAGGGGAAGTTGTTGAACTCTGCCCTGTTGCAGGCTGTGACTGGACCGGAGCAGGTTTAGGGAACAGTTGCTGCATTTCAGCTTTTGACTCAGCTGAATCGGTTTTCTGACACGGTTCAGGTTTCAACATGGAAGGGGGAAGTTTAGGGCCGAACTGCTCTCTTCCAGTCACCGTGGCTGCAGCAGACGTCGCCCCCAACGGTCCAGCAGAGCTGACTGGAGGCCCGGGTTTGTTGTTGAACATTTGTGGGTTTGGGGGCCTGAAAGGGGCCCTGGGAAAAGGCCCTGGAGGCCCTCCATCGGTGCTTTGGGGTCTCATGTTCAGAAACGTGTTAAGGGATGCAGGTTTTCCTGCCAGGGCAGCTCTCCTCAGCGGAGCCACAGGAGCGCGCAGGTTTGGCCGGATCTGTGCGCGACCAGACGCGTACCAAGGTGGAGACTTGAGCTCCTCGCCGGCCAGCTTCTCAGCAATCTCTTTGGCAGCGGCCACCGACTTCGACAAGCAGTCCTCTTCTTCACCTGGCTTCTGCTTTGCAGCCGCTTCTTCGTCCTTGAGGAACTCTGCTGCAACCTTCTGGGCTTCCTTTGCCAGCTGGTTCTCCTTCTTCTTCCATGTGAACTTCCCAAACGAAGTGGCGCTGCCCGCTGCTTTGCCGGCCTCCAGGGCCTGCTTGCGGAGCTTGGCCCTCATGGCCGGACTCGGCCCACAGAAGATCTTGGGCAGCTCGTAGGGTTTTGGTGGAGGTTCAGACTTCCTGACGTCTGGTTTCCCTCCTGGTGTCTCCGGCTCGGCTTTGTGCTTCCCTTCATCTCGCTCTCGGTCCTGTTTAGTTCTGGAATCTGAACATTTCTCCTGCTTGTTTTTGTCCTCGGCGTATTTATTGCCGTACTTTGGATGAGCGTCGTCGTCCCTGCGATGGCGGTGCCGGTACTCTTCGTCTCGGCTGCTGCCTCTGTACCGGCTGTTCCTGTCTTCATTCTCTCTGTTGTGTTTCTCCTCCTTTTTGCTGGGTTTGTGCTTTTCATCCTCATCTTTCTTGCTGTGAAACTTGTCTTCCTCCAGGCTCTTTCTGATTGCCTTCACCTTCTGCTCCTCTTCCTCTTTTTTCACTCTGATCTTGTCATGGCAGGCCTCGCCAGCCTCCTCTTCCTTCTTTTTGTCCTTTTTGTTTTTGCTCTTCTCGTCTCTGTCTTTATCGTCGTCGTCATACTTGCGTTTCCTTCCGCCGGCCTCCAAACCCAGGCCCGCCTGCCGGTCCAGGTTCCTCCTCTGCTCATACAGCGGATTCTCCAACATTTGTTTCTGGTGAAGGAAGCATGAAAAACACAAAACATGCATCAGTTCAGAACGTTTTTATTCATTAGACGAGAGGCACTGCAGGGATTTCGGATTCGTTTTTTAATTCACAGCTATGTCCTTGGATACATGCTGACATGAAGCCAACATAATGAAAAGGTTTGTGATGACATTGTTTTGTTTGATTGATAATTTGTCAGAATGAAAAGTGTCTGAACTGAGCTGCTGTACCCATCTGATCTCCAACGACTGGAGATCAGATGATTTATGGAAACGAGATGATTTATTCAACTTCTCATGCAAAGAATATCCAGAGAAACGACGAGGAGACGAGAGGAGAGGAGACGAGAGGAGAAGAGGAGAGGAGACAAGAGGAGAGGAGAGGAGAGGAGACAAGAGGAGAGGAGACAAGAGGAGAGGAGACAAGAGGAGAGGAGACAAGAGGAGAGGAGACAAGAGGAGAGGAGAGGAGAGGAGAGGAGACAAGAGGAGAGGAGAGGAGAGGAGAGGAGACAAGAGGAGAGGAGAGGAGATCCATTTCTGTCTGGAATCTGGACGTCGGTGAGAACCCAGATGTGAGCCGACGATTCTACAATCGTGTAGCGTGAACTGTGCTTTCCACCACAGGGTGGCGGTGCTTCCCAATCCGCTCAGACACATGAAGAAGAGCAGACCAGTAAAGACAACCAGTTCCAGGTTGTTGATGTCGGATGCGATTCCCATGACGTTATCTTACAACATTTATTTCATCGCCCAGTTTAGACGACGTTTTGAGTGAAAGAACTGTTCTGCTGCATTAGCACTTCGGCACTAGCATGCTAGTTGCCCTGCTACCTTAGCAGCTAAGTGCTAAAGTAGCCAGTGCAGCCAAGAACCGGGCCTGGGGTCCATGTCTGAATGGATCCAGCTCTCTGCAGCAGCTGGAGGTGAAACTGCAGAGCCGCCCTCCTTTAGCTCATACCTTGTATTTCTCATTATGAGAGTGAGTGATGACGTGTTCCTCAGCACAGATGGCGTCTCCATAAAACTCCTTACACAGCAGGCAGAAGAACCCTCTGACAGGAAGCAGGAACTCCGACCCTGCAGTCAAACACAAGCAGCACCGTTCAAACACCGGGCAGGAGGCAAAACCAGCTTCCAATCATGTTTACCTGGCGGACATCTCCAGGTTAATGAGAACCTGTGAGGACAGGAGAGATTCAGAGAAAATAGTTGCTGTTTCTAGAGAGAATGGGGAGCAGTTATCTCAGAGCTAGCTGATGGAAAAACTAATGAAAAGACATCAGAAGGTGTAAATGTCTTCTTCTCCGACACACAGGTCCAATCTGAGTTCCACCTGGAAGTAAAGGACAGCTAACACAATTCAGTGGTTCAGAGACCACATCATCAGCAGCTGCACCTTTAATTGGATCAAGTCTCCACATGGTGCCAGTACCTTTGGCTGGTTTGGTCTGCTTGGCATCTCCTACGGTGGTCTTAGGGGTCTTGGTGGGACTGGAGGCCCAGGGCCGATCGTACGGATCCAAAGTCTGCGAGCAAAAAACCCCACGGTGAAATTTATCCGAGGAGAAACGCGAGACATCAAACCGTGTGAAGAACAAACCTTCCGGTGCGGTTTGCTGTGTAAGTGCGTGAAAAAGTCAAACATGGAACCAGAGGTGATGTTGCAGTTTTTGCACCAGTGGTTCCCAGCATCATAATACTCAAATGGGTCGGGGGGCGGAGCCTCAGCAGTGGAGAGCCGCCGTTCTGGTGAGGCCCTCTTCGAAGTCGCTGGGGTCACCTGAAACAATGGAGGAAGCAGCGATTCAGTAGAGCAGGAGGAGACAGAGACAGTCAGGACAGAAACAAGATCCAGGATCCAGCTACAGAGTGAAAACCACTTACCTTGACAGTCCAGCACCGACGGCAAAGAAACTCCACATTCGTCACACAACCATCACGAAATAAGATGAAATCAACAAAGACAAAGCAGGATAAACTCAGCGCGCATCATACAACGTTCCTGCAGTAACGATCCTTTTCGGTTTAACGCCACCGATGAGTAAAACCAGGTGACACACATTTACGACTGCAGCGCCCCCTGCAGGAAACCTTCAGGTTCATCAGCAAGATAAAGACTCAGATGAGCTGGAAGCCGTTACAAGTTGGTGCGGTTAACGGGTCCAGTCAGGTTCTGGTTCACTCAGAGGGTCAGGCTGTTCGAACCGCCGTCATGATCAGTCTAATTGTTGTCTTTATCTTTTATTCAATGAAAGGATTACAGGCTTATTCAGAAGCAGTGATATTAAATCATTCTGTTATCAGCTGTTAGACTGATTCAAGCTACTGTGTTAATATTCGCCATGGAGGCTGTATTGCCATGACAACAGCAGGAAGGCCACAAAACAAGTCTGTGGAGCGACCCAAACGTCCCACACTGATCAATGGCACCTTGATGCTCTCATTTGGCCCAATAGACCAGCGGAGAGCTTTCATATAAATGATATTTCTACAGGTGGAGGATCAGGATGGAAAAGAGGAAACGAGACACCATCCTGATTGATCCCACGTTCAGAACAGAACTCTGTCTGCACCGCTTGGCTCCGACATGCAGCTACACGCCAACCGTTTGGGTTTCAGATGACGCATTGGGAGTCTTTAGCTCTGGACCGCTAACCGACCAGCAGCAGCAAAAACCAAAACACAAAACAGATCTGAACTCAAACCAACTCGGAGATGATGAACTCATGAGGATCCCAACTCTGATTATCAGCAGATTAACCCGGGAAGCAGTCTGAGTGGTAGAATGGTCAACAATAAGTGTGTAAAGGCTCTCTTACCTGCAGCAGATCCTGCGAGCTCATTAGAAACCAAAGTACTGGAAATCCAACTGGCTCAATCAAAGTAACTACGTAAACTTGACCAAACAGCAGCAAACAAGCCATACAGACCAGAGGTCTTCAAGGTCAAAGGAACTGCAGCGAGATTGTACATTTTCTTATTGTTTAGAAATTTTTGATATATATTTTTTAAATTAAAAGTTGTCTTAAAGTACATATTAAAAATATCCTACATGGTAAAATGACGCATGACACTTAAAGGTGTGGTCATATTGCTTTCCTTAATTAAATTAACTGAACTTCCACGCTCCGGGACAATAAAGGGTCTTTCCATCTAAAGAACTGCGAAGCCAGGTGTCGTACCAAGCTACACCACAGGATGGCGGTGTTTCCCGTCAGAGGGTTTGCTTGGCTCGTCCTGACAGCTCCATGAAGAAGCGCACAGGCAGTAAAGTTTTATTTTTGTTTGTTCCATCTTGCTAAGCGTCTGGAAATGGTTCCCATAAAGTTTTTATCTCATAACATTTGCTATTTCATGAGCCACTCTTATGTAGACGATGTTCTGGGAGTGAAATGACTTCTATTATGTTAGCATTCCGGCGCTAGCATGCTGGTGGTCCCGCTAGCTTAGCAGCTAACTGCTACTCATCCACACAAAGCCAGATAAGAGTCTGCAGACATATAAAAATATACAACGCCTTTCAGATGGAAAGTAGCAGATTCTGCCAGTAAAAATCTGTATGTTGTGTTAATTGATCTGCATTCTGTGAATAATCAGTTTGTTCATTGAGTGGCTTTAGGAAGCCATCTGTTTATTAAAACACTGGTCTGGTAGTCCTGGGCTGAAGATCCCCGTCATAAGCCGTTAATAAGCACTAAAACATCCGACATGACGGCCCACTACTGAGGGTGTACTTAGTTTTCCATCATTCACAGCAAAGCATCAGGTAAAGCCAAATTATTTAATTAGCACTTCTGGTACTCAAGGCAGACAGTGGAGTTACTGAAAAGGAAATCTATAAATACCTTCACAAAACATCAAACAATCTGACCCTTTAAATCAACAATGAACTTGGAAAGAACTGCAATAATAAACCTATTAAGAAAGCAGGAGAACTGATTTCTACAGTCGGATCTTTACTCTGTTTCCATCATGGAACTGATATCAGCTGACTAAGACAGAAGATTGTACTGGAACCCTCCTCCGAAGGAGACGTACCTTTAAGGTGGCGCTGCCGGCAGCTGGTTGCTCCTCTGCGTTCCTCCCCTGCTCTCGTTTTTCACTCTTCGGAAGCAACTCCTCTTGGTCCCGGGTTTTTGGCAGCTTGCTGATCTTGCCGGGCCGATCTAAAGGGCTCAGGCCAAGAATTTGTGCGACTTTCTCGATCTCGCTGCGCTTCCTCTCGGCAGCCTCGTGCTCCTTGCGGAGGTTGGAGATCTTGGCCATGACTTCATCCTGCAGGCGGTTTATCTCCTGCAGCAGGGGGTCCTTATGGCCGTCCTTCTCACGCCGCTTCTTCCTCAGCAGCTCGCCTGCAAACACGGCCGTCCAGTCAGGCAGAACTGTAATTCTCACCATCACCAGTGGTGTGGTGTTGCAACTCTATACTTCAGCTGGACCCAGCTCATCTGATTGGATTTCAGGACCCGGATCAGAGCAGTGCAGAACCCCCAGGAACTCACCTTGCTGCTTCCTGAGTCGCTCCAGCTCCTTTATCAGATACTCTTTCTTCGTCATTCTGACCTCCCGCTCCTGCCTCAGCTTCTCCCGCTCCTCCAGAACCTGAGAACAGAAACCCAGTCAGCAGAAACAGAACCACAAGTCTGGGTGGTCAGGAACACCACAGAGCTGCACAGGAGTCCTGCCAAGACAGGTAAAGACAGGAAGTGAAGTCACCTTCAGTTTCTCGCTCTCGTTGTTCTGCTCATCAGAAATGCTCTGGTCCTGACTCCTCCGCCGCTGCTCTTCCTGACCAACACTCCTCGCAAAACCTGAGGACCAAACACACAGCTAATGGATAGGAACGCAGCACCAGTCTCTCTGACTGGTTTTGGTCGCTTCCTAAACCAGTCTAACTGGATCACCTGCAGGTCTGAGTGACCAATCACAACAGATTTCAGTCTGGGTTCCTCACCTAAGGCCCCCGTCTCTGGGGTGAGTTTTCTGTAAGCCTTTTCGTAGGTGGGAGGCGGTGTGAGGTTCTCTGTGGCAGGCTGAGGGGGCAAGGCCATGTTAGGCGGTGGGTACATGGGGGGCCACTGCTGATGGATGTAGGGTAGGTAGTTTCCATACTGGCTGTATGTTGAAGGAGGGTAGTTTGGGGGCATCATGCCAGGGAGCTGTGGAGGAGGGTAAGTAGGAATGGGCATGCTTGTGTGAGTCGGGATGGGGGCGGGATCAGAGGTCTGACTCTGAGGCTGCATTGGGGTACTCCACTCATTCTTTGTCTCCTGGACCTCCCAATCTTTGGAAGTTTTAGCAGCTGTGGTCTTCTTGGACTCGTGGTCCTCACTGCTCCAGCTGGCCCCCCGTTTGGTGCCCCGCCCCTGACTGCGACTGCGACTTCTGCTGCTGCTTGAACTGCCGCTTTGGCTCCGCCTCCTCCGGCCTCGGCTATGGCGGCTGTCGTTGGAGCTGCCGGAAGAGTATCGTTGTCGCCGCGTAGGTGTCTTAGGAGGCTGCTTGTTGCCATGAAGGCGCTCCTTGGTCCGAGCAGCCATCTTGCTGATCTCTCCAACGCCCAGGTCAAGCCCGATGGTTTTCAGAAGGTCCTGGATCTTCTCGTACTCCTCCAACGCCTGGCGCTCACTGTCCTCCAGTGGCTCTGTTCCCGGTGGATAGGCCATGACCTTCTGGTCGGCGTTGATGCTGGGCTGGCTCATGTGCCTGTTCGGCTCACTCACAGACGGAGTGACCTGAAGATGAGGTGAAATGGTTGGAGGGCAGCTGTACACCTGACCGGCCATGGCTCTTTGCGAGGGGAGATCAGAGTACAGCGAGTCTTCCGTCACGTCTCCGTACAGATCCAGGCTGTGATGTCGGACCGGCTCTGGTGCTGCTGACATTTTAGGCTCCTCCAATTCTCCATACAGAAACTTTTCTTCATCATCAATGTCGTCCAGGACTCTCTGTGAAACTCCGCCCACTGGCTCTGCCACGCCCAACAGGTTCAGGATTTCTTTGATCTCATTGTTGAGGTTGGCCCGTTGAGACATCTGTGGGTCGGACCTCAGTTCTGAGAGAACAGCCGCCACAGCACGCGGGTCGTTCAGCTTAACAGCCTGCATCAGCTGATCGGCCACACGAGCCATGGTGCGGTCCAGGTCCCTGGGCGAGTCGGATCTCTGTGGCACAGAAGCACAACGTGATGCAACGCCACCTCAGCAAACCCAAAACCAGTCCTTCCTCATTGTAGTATCTTAACATTATAATATAAATTAAAGCTTAGTAACGGATCAACTTGGCTTTTTTCAGGATAGATCCTCTAGTTAGCAGTTCAACTGGTACCAGACTGAACATACCCAAAAAGATGGCGAGTCTTCGTAACTGTTGTGCTTCTTCAGGATGGATTTGGTAGGTTGACCCAGTAGCTCCTCCACCTCCCTCCTGCGTCGGGCCAGCTCCAGCTCTTTAAACTGCTTCCTGGACGGATCACTCTTGTCTCTGATGGAACTCGAGCTGCTGGAACTCGAACTGCTGAGACTACGACTCCTTCCTCTGCTCTTCCCTGGAGAGCTGGACCTGGATCTAGACTTGCTGCGGGCTCGGCTCTTGCTCCGCCCACGACTCGTGGCCCGGCTTTTGCTGCGTCCCCGGCTCCTGTCTGGACTCCGACTCTCTCCACGGTGACGACTCTTGCTGCGTCCCCGCCTCCGGCCTGGACTTCGGCCCCTGCTACAACTCCGCTCGTATTCAGGCCGGGGAAGGTAATCTCTGTAGGAAAACATAAATAGAACTGATAGCACATCTGGATCAACAAGGGACTGTCTTGGTTCTTGCTGGGTAAAGGAGTCTAAAAATCTGTTCTGTGCTCAAGTGTCTTACTTCCTGCTGTCTGAACTGCTCTGTGGAGAACATATATTATATGTATATATATATTATCATGACAAACTTGACCGAATAAAATAATTATATGAAATAAGAATCTCAAAGAACAATATTAATGGAGAACAACTGATAAATGAGACATGAACAAAATTCAACATGCAATTGTACCAACACAGAAATCATCCATCCATTTTCTTCTGCTAATCTGGTGTCAGGTTGCAGGGTCAGCGGCCTATAAGGGAGGCCAAGACTTCCCTCTTCCAAGCCCCTGGTTCAGCTCCTCCATGGGAACAGTTAGGCATTCCCAGGCCAGCTGAGGAACATTGTCCCTTCAGTGTGTCCTGGGTCTTTCTCTGGGTCTCTTCTTGTGGGACCTGATCACCTCACCAGAGAGCCGTCCACCCTAACCAGATCCCTAGTCACCTCTACTGGCTCCTCTTCCTGTGGAGAAGCAGCAGATGCGCCTGGATGACCGAGCTTCTATCCCTAAGGGAAAGCCCAAACATCTTACAGAGAAAACTCATGTCAGCCACTTGTACCTGTGATCTTGTTTTTTTGACCTCTACCAAAATCTTATTACCATTGATGAGGGTAGGACTGTAGATCAACTGGTAAATCGAGACTTTTGCTCTTTGACTCAGCTCCCGCTTCATTGTAGACCCTGCACCAGTCCGCCTGTCGATCTCTCTTCTTCCCTCATTCATGAACAAGATCCCGAGATACTTGAACTCCTCCACTTGAGGCAGGACATCTCCCTCGACCCGGAGAGACACTCTACCCTTTTCCGGCTCAGGACCACGGCCTCGGACTTGGAGGCACTGATCCTCATCCCGGCCGCTTCACACTCGGCTGCGAACCGCTCCAGCGAGAGCTGCAGATCACGACCTGATGGAGCCAATAGAACCACATCTCCGCAAAAAGCAGAGCTGCGATCCTGAGGCCACCAAAACGGATCCCCTCAACACCTTGACTGCGCCTAGAAATTCTGTCCATGAAAGTGACGAACAGAATCGGTGACAAAGGGCAGCCCTGGCGGAGTCCAACCCTCACTGGAAACGAGCCCGACTTATTGCCGGCAATGCGGACCAGACTCTGACACGGTCATACAGGGACCTGACAGCCCGTATCAAAGGGCCCGGTACCCCATACTCCCGGAGAACCCCACAGGGTCACGGTCCAACGCCTTCTCCAAGTCCACCAAACACATGTAGACCGGTTGGGCGAACTCCCAGAACCCTCCAGGACCCTCTGAGGGTGTAGAGCTGGTCCAGTGTTCCACGACCAGAACCAGAACCACACTGCTCTTGCAGAATCCGAGGTTCGACTATCCAACGGACCCTCCTCTCCAGGACCCCTGAATAGACCTTGCCAGGGAGGCTTAAGAGTGTGATCCCTCTATAATTGGAGCACACTCTCCGATCCCCCTATTTAAACAGGGACCACCACCCCAGTCTGCCAATCCAGGGGAACTGCCCCCCATGTCCATGCAATACTGCAGAGTGGTATCAACCGAGTAGATCTTTAGTCACCTTGGTGACCACCAGAGATTGGAGAGCTAGACCTCATCGCCTTGGAATGAGGTCAGTGTGCTACTCAATAGAAAACCATCCCCATAATGAATAGCCCTCATCTCAAAAAGGGAGTCTTAACCTGCCAGGTAGCACTGTGCCACAGCCTGACACACAGCAAGACAAAGGCTTAGAGGACAGATGTACAGCTTGCAGTGCTGAATCCAGAGAGGCATCCTTTTTTCCAGAAGTTACTGCAGTCTCCTGAACATTTCCCGTTACCTCCACAGATAGTGGAGAAAGTGTTGGAGGTCACAGTCTCCTGTCTCCTGGTCTCCTGGTCCCAGCCTGCAGCCACCACAAAGTTCACCAGGTGCCAGACTTGACAAGTGCAGGTGATCCACTTGTCAAGTCTGGAGGGAGCAGACACCCAACCTGTCTCACTCCACCCTCCAATTTGACATTGTGTCACTGCCTGATGGCAGGAAAAGTTACTCATGGGACAGAGATGAACAAACGTAAGCATGAGCTATCTTCTTTTCTTCCTCAAAGGTTATCAAAAGTATCCACCATTCATTGAACATAACCAGAGTGGGCTGCCAGATGGGCCAGGCCCACCGGTTGAGCATCGTCTTCATATTCAATCCTTTGCTAGAGACATGCAGCTTTTCAATCCCGGTAATCAGGAGTCAAACATGCATGAGGTCAACGCTGTCTGCTTGGCTTGCAGTCTTCTTGGAGCTCATTTGGAAACCAACAGCTAGGAGTGTTCATGTTTCCGTAAAAACTCTTCGCACTGAGATTGGTGTCAATTATTTAGCTCTTTTTCAGGCTTTAGGAGAGGAGTAGTCTGTGCACAGAGGTCAGTCAGAATTCTGCTGCTTTTCCTGCTTGGTACCGGTCTGTGGCCCAATTGGTACCGGGCACACAACAAATAATGAAATATTTCTATTTTAGGTATTGTATCTTTTATTTTGAAAATCCTTTACCAGAGTCTCTGGGTTGCGTTTTGCCGCCAACATTGAGCCACAAGCAGCAAAATGATCAGAACCAGATCAGATTCTGTGGACAGTTTGTCTGGAGGCCCAGAGAGGCAGGAGGATGGATTTATCCCGCTGGGTTGATTCCCACAGTCCAAGCTGCTCCGCATGATCTGGTGACCGGATGCTAACGAGGCAATGAAGCTTCAAACTGCGTCACCATGGAGACCAAGTGGCTCCCTAAGCATCAGCATCACTTCAGTGTCTCTCATCTCCCAGAGAAACAGCTCAGGGTCCATCAGTCGTTATCCTGAGTTCAAATGTTCATAAAAAGTAAAATGTTCATGTTTGTGGCCCATCTGGATCTTATTTTGAAGGGATATGTAACCGTTACCATAGTGACCAGAGTCAGAAAGCGTGAGGTCAGGGGTCAAGATGAGAGGAGATGTGAGTTTTAGGTCTGGTTGGTTTAAGGATCGTTGATCGATTTCCCAAACCTCTGTGACCTCAGAGCCGATAAACGTCCAACAGGTTCGGTCGGTTCGAGAGTCCAGGAGCAACTCAGCACCAGAACCGGTTCCACTGAACGACCCGGTTCCACTGAATGTCCCGGTTCCACTGAACGACCCGGTTCCACTGAACGACCCGGTTCCAGTGAACGACCCGGTTCCAGCTGAACGACCCGGTTCCACTGAACGACCCGGTTCCGCTGAACGCCCGGTTCCGCTGAACGACCCGGTTCCGCTGAACGACCCGGTTCCGCTGAACGACCCGGTTCCGCTGAACGACCCGGTTCCGCTGAACGACCCGGTTCCAGTGAACGACCCGGTTCCGCTGAACGACCCGGTTCCACTGAACGTCCCACTGAACGTCCCGGTTCCACTGAACGTCCCGGTTCCAGTGAACGACCCGGTTCCAGTGAACGTCCCGGTTCCACTGAACGACCCGGTTCCAGTGAACGTCCCGGTTCCAGAAGAAGATCCAGTAAAACCCCAACATCCCTCAGTGAATTCACAATAATCAACATGATGCAGGAGCAGCAGTGACAGTTTGTGGATCATTTTAAAGACGAAACAAAAAGAAAAGGCGTTTGATAAAAGCTGCTCTATGATTCATCATAGGGAACATTTTAACTGAATATAATAAACATATATAATAATGACCTTTACATGTAGTAGCAAACATTTCCACTCATCACCTCCGATGTCAACGGTTTGGGATCCCCTCCGTTCTTACGTCACCGCGCGTTCTGATTGGCTCCCTGTCACTTTCGACAGGCTGCGGTGATGATGATGAATATTCAACACGCCACCACAAACAAACCACACACTGCAGGACGTCGTAAGATTGTTGTACGGGGAAAATCAGTGACCAGCATCTGACGGTCACCCTGACCCATTCAGACAGAGAACAAACCCAAAACAAGGCAGAAAGCCTGTCCCCTAACAACGGTTTCCATTACAAACGTGAGCAAATCTTCGTCTATATTCTGCTAATATAAAAATAAAACACAACTTTGCAATTGGGTTGTTTCCAGTAAATAAGAAATTGAATTAAAATCACACATGAATAAGTTTGTTCACGCAATATGTCATCAAACCCAAGGAAGTGATGATGTAAACAGTTACATGAAACGTATTCATAATCCACCATCTATCAGCCAATCAGAGGAGATTGGCTGATAGATGGTGGATTATCTATCAGGCTTGGAGCAACAAGCCCCGCCCCCTGCCATGGGTGGACAGAGCGATGGATTCAGCTGGTTTATGATTGGTGAGGAACCAGCAGCCCACCGCCTGAAGAAACTGACCACCAAGAAGAAACTGACCACCAAGAAGAAACTGACCACCAAGAAGAAACTGACCACCAAGAAGAAACTGACCACAAGCAGAAACTGACCACCAAGAAGGCCACATGAAAGTAGAGCGCAAGTAGTTATGTATGATTTTGAAATGACCCTCCACAGTATTTTAGTTTGTAGTTTTTGTTCAGGATATTATTGCAAATGTTGTTTTATATATAGTTTAATACTGCAGTCTTTCTGTGAACCTACATGCGCAGCGCCTGGATTTCCTGAGATGAAAGATCAACAGTGTTTACCATATTCTGGATATTGATCCGTGTGGCTCTGGGAACACGCGACGTCCTAATGACGACAGAATTATCCAGGTGTGCAGTTATCGCCTGATGTCAGTCCTTCTCCATCACAACCATTTTTAAATCACTACAATAAGAAGTAATAGTTACATGATATAATTTTATCTGCAGCAGGAATTGTTCCGATTTTAACTTTTATATCCAGACATGCTGAAGTGATTATGGTTTTGCTGTTAGTTTAATGCTGGCTTTGTTTTTGATCAAACCTGTACAGAGTGAATGAATGTCTGACCGTGTCAAAGGGACTAAACTCATGTTGGACCACAGAACCAGAGGTCAGTGATGGATCAGAACCTCGGTCCTGATCTTGGTTCTCCTGCCTCTGGTTACCTGTCGTGGTGGGGTGGGGGGCCAGTCAGCTCGTTCCCCACGCTGATGACCAGGTTGTGGTCCAGGTGAGCTGGTCCTCTGTGAGATGGAGACCTCTGCAGGAGACAACACAGGTAATCATTAATCACCCACAGAACCGGATATCCAGGTCCATTTGGACTGTCTGATCTATAATCGGTTTAATATAACAATAGTAATTAAAATAATCTCCTGATCAATCAAGACTCAGACTTTCCAAATGTCCTACACTGAAAACAAACCCTCGAACGCACCAGATGTTTTTTCTGTGAGCATTAACAGCCGATCAATAAGTTTGATCAGAAGCTGTTTTCCTCCAAGCTGACTGCAGCTCGGAGTCTCCCGGTTCCGCCGCCCTGAAGTGTCCGGTTCAAATCGGCCCATTTCTGAATGAAGTCTGGTCTGCAGCCCGTTAGCTGGAACTGACCAGAACCTTTCAGAACCCAAACACTGTCCTGCAGTTCTGGTTCTGGACCGATAGAAGACCCGATGCTGATAGGAGGAATTAACAGCTTTTCACATCATTCGGTTCGGTCTGACTGACCTCAGGAGGCGGAACTCCGGCCCAAAAGTCCCCGCCGCGGTGGCCTCCTGGCCCGGGGGACGGGGCCCTCCGGTGGTCCCGGTACTCCGGGTAGTCCTGGTGGTACGGAGGTCTCAGTCGGGCCCTGTCGTCCCGATATCCCTGTGACGGGTAAGGCCTGGCAGGAGGCGGGTAGCCTCTGAACGGAGGCCGGCCGCGGAACATCTTCTCCCGCAGAGTCGCGCTGAGGCCGCGCGGGGCTGCGGGAGCTGCGGGTCGGTGCTGCGCGTCACAAGCAGCACGAAGCCACGACTGGTTCCGGTCCGCAACAAGACAGACTATTATTCTATCAATGCAGTGGTTCCGAGTTCGGCTCCGAACCGTACACACTGAACCCTTCTTCTTTGTTTCTGCGGAGCATCTCGCTTCCTGATAGCCTCACTGTTGCCACCGCGTGACGAAGTTGCGGTACTGCAGGCGGGGCGATCCAGAGCCATAAAATGAACTTTGACCTGTAAAGAAATCCTGAGCGCTCCCGATGCTCTGAGCCATTGCAGAACAGGTTCTGAACTTGGAAGCAGAGCTTCAACTGATCTCCTGATTCCCAGAGAAAACATTTAGTTAAGGAGGGGATCCAGAAGATGATTTAATCCAGCTGCAGATTACAGGAGAACCTCCAGAGGGCGCTCTGTCACTCCAGCCTGGACTGGGACCCTCACAACCAGAATAGTTTGAAATATTAAGCAGAACCAGTTTCTAAATGTTTAGACTGTTATTAAAATAAACACACAAAGAAAGTGATTGATTTTTTAAATTCAGTTTTATTGATAAACTCAAAAAAAAAAATAAAATCACAGGTTTATACTTTTTAACTCAAACAGAAACGGGGAAAATCGACCCAAACTATGGAGGAAAGATTTGAACTTGGCTCCTGTTACTGTGGTGGAAATGGGACTGAAGCGCTAAAGGTCTGGTTTACAGGCTTTAATCTGCCTGGCAGCGTCGGCTCTGAACCGGACCGTCAGCTCATCCGCCCCGAGGTTCTGCTGGACTCTGGGTTTACCTCCACCTGTGCAGTCTGCAGACATCTATAAACAAATGATGCCGATATTTTTCCTTTTATAACAGGAAACATCACCCAGATTATGATGTAGTTTGATAACTTTACTCCAGATGTGTATGTGTAGCTGTGACCCAGAAGCTCTGCGCTCTGATCTGCATGGACAAACACAATCCCCCTCAAACCCAAGCAGACCTTTCAGCTTTTCAGGCCCAATCAGAGTTCTGTTGGACTGGGTTTTACTCACAGAGTCTCTGGGATGAGAAGGTCTGATGGGTCGTCCTGAGGTCCTGCTGCTCTGCTTTCATGCTTTCTTCAGGGCTAACCACCGAGGTCTTCCATCAGTCTGCAGTTCTGACTGCCGTCTGCCAGACATTTACTCTGTAACTTCTATACTCGACATATCTAGAGGTCCATGAAAACCCAAACAATACATTTAATTCACTGCAGTTTATGACGTCTCCCTTCGCTGCCAGATGTGGTTTTTGGGGGTCAAATGAATTTAGCAGACCTTGCAGCTATATTTAAGTCCCTTCTAATCATAAAGGAAGAGTTGATGAAATGAGAGGCAGCGAGTCCCATTTATAGTGAAGCATCTGGTGAAAAAGACCCAGAGCTGCTTCTGATGAAGGAACCAGATCAGATGTTCTCAATGCGCAGCCAACTGTAAACTATTAAACTGACAACAATTCAGAAGTTTTTATTGACATTTTCCTAAAATTCATTTCATTGAGAAACTTCATTAACTTTGACTAAATGATTTTATTCAGTTTTGCAAGAAAACCAGAAGACTTCCTGCAGAGGAAACTTCAGTATCATCTGGGGACACATCTGCTGAAAATCACATTAAATTAATAACAATGATGGCATATTTCAGCTGACAATGAAATGGTTCTACTGTCAAACTACAACATAACTGCCCTTATGGAGCATCAATGAGATTCATCTGAACTAGCTAGCTACTGGCGGATATAAGAACCGTGAAAGAAAGAATGACGCCTACATCCCTGGAGCATTCTGGGAGTTCACCTCCAGCTCCCACTTTTCCAGAAACTCCTGCAGGTTCAGGTTGAAAACATCAATGCCTTTAGGCGACAGGTGGATGCCGTCACCCCGGTACAGCCCTGTGTTGGTGCCACACCGGATGTTGTCGTGGTTCACCGAGATGCCGCCCAGATCCGACACAATGCTGTGGATTCTGCGGTTCACAGTAGTACGAACCAGATCCACTTCATAGCTGTCTGACGAGTGACGCCACACCCGGCGAGGGAGGATGTCGGACCACACCAGGAGGCAGTGTGGGAAGATGCTCCGTATGGAGGCCATGTCCTTCTTGACGGAGGCCAGCAGGTTAGTGGGGCTCTCGGTGCTCAGGTCGTTCCCTCCCAGGTGAACGATCAGGGCGTCCGGGTTGGGCCATGTGATCTTCAGCTGGTGGAGCTGGGGCAACAGCTGGGACCAGGTCATGCCCTGGATGCCCTTCCACCAGATGGTCACCTTGTTGGGGTCCATGCCCAGCTGCATACCTACCTCTGGAGACTTGGCCCGCGACTCGGCCCAGTACACAAGCGAATGACCACAGATCCAAACATTCTTGGGCTCGCTACTGATAGGTTTACCTAAAGATAAGAACAGGACAGTTCAGGAAGTGAGAGGGGGTCATCTGACAGACATGATTTTAACGCATCTCAGATCACGCCGCAGACTGCTTTCACAAAGATCCACTAGAGCGTCTCAATCTGGACGGCTTCAATGAGGCACCAGAGACGATCCGAGGCCAGGCGAACAGCGACATGCTCAATAATGCATCATGTATGCATGATATCAGAATGTATTATTGTTTAGGAATAATACTGCATTACAATTAACCCCAACATTCACAGAGCGACCAAACATCAACATACAGACACCAGGTGGAGGGTTAAACCTTTCCACGCTGATGGATGGATGAGATTATCCTGATCTGACCTGTAGCTCTGCTGCTACAGGCTGTGGAGCACAAAGTGACCATGCTGCTTTCTCTACTGCTCTCCAAGTATTTGTGATCCACAGATCTTGCTGTGGGTCTTCATGCTTTGCATGGCATGTCCTGTAAAACCCGTAGTCTCGTCTTAGATGACGCCACTACAGGAGCTGCTCCTGCCATTCACCCTTTAACACAGGAACTTGTTTCAAAAGTCAGACTAAATTAGAATGAAGATGTTATAGATGGTGGACCGCTGAGTTAACAGATCTTTGTGAAATCAATCTGGAGCGTTACAGAAATAAGTGGGTGCAGATCGCAGTAAAGTTCCTCCAACGCCCTGCAGGTCTCAGCGGTCTCCTTCCCAACTCACTCAATGTCTGAATTATGTCCTCTGCTGCAGGGATGAGCAGTTCGCATCCAGGCCTCATGTCTAAATCAACATACACACAAAACATGTGGCGCCATATTTTACACACAACTCTGGGTGTATGACAATAAACGCAGCGTGAAAGTGTGCAGCAGCCACACAAACTATCTGAGCAATAAAAACTACAGAGTCAAAACTCACTGAATCCACTGAAATCTGATTCAGTTATTTTGACCAGGAAGCATCAAATCCAATGATTTTTATGATTTTCATATTTTAGTGTTGAACCGATTTATCCTCAGACACAAAATAACAGAAATAAAGATGTGAAAACATCACAACAATGTAAATAATCATTTAGCTCAGTTTGTCTCATAAAGGCACCTTTTAAATAAACTGTTTTATTATTATTATAAATACCATGGCAACAAGGCCGTTGCCATGGTTACGGCTTCGCGTGGCGGCAGACTTCCAGGTATTTACGCTAATTTAGATTAATATGCATTTCTGGAGGCAGCAGCTGCTGTTTCCCCAAACTAGGATTCATACAGGAAGGTGAGCGGCTGATCGCAGCACAGCTTCACGCCGCACTTTTCTAAACTTGTCCTACGCCGAGTTTTACTGTGAAACTTCACAGTGTTTGATACCTGAGGCCCTGATGTTTTGGCTTTTATACTGTATTTAAAACCCTTTGCAATGTTTCTGGCTGCGACTGAATGTTACTGCAGTTCAAGCTCCACAAGCAACAGAAAAAACTCCATACAAACAACTTTTTAGTTTTCAGGTTAGCAAACATACTGATGAGTTGGTCATAAACTAAAATAAATCAAAATTTATGCAACAGTCAAAATTATTCTATGCTAACAGACGGACAGTACTGCAACTGCCCATCCCTGCTCCATCAACTTCTGCAGAGTCCAGAAAACTGACCGATCGATCGTTTTGGTGTCTGGAGGTCAGGAAACTGAGAAAACCTGCAGGGTTTCCTGTCTGTCTACAGTCCTGATCCGTTTCTACAGGGCAAAACTCACTAGCTCATACAAAACATTTATATATAACTAACATTCACTACATGAAGAGATTACATTTTAAATCAATACTACAGCTTCTAATGTGAAAAAATGTTGAGTAATGAATGTGTTGAGATTAAAGAGGTTTCAATGTTTCACAGCTTCAAGTTCAGAGCAAAAGTTTTACTTTAGCTTAAGAGATCAAAACAGTCACCTACCTTTACTGTCAAGAAAAAACGTCACTCTGCAAAGTTTATCATTTTAATCAAGTTATAAAACCTTCAAATAATCCCAGAAATACGGAAAAGCACCGCGAGACTTTTACCTGCCGTCTCTAGTTTGGCTCCACATCCTTTAGGTCAAGTTCAGACGTTGAAATGTGTCACGCAAAAAGTCAAGCAACCATGAAGAACATCACGTTTTAATGTCTAAAGGTTCAGCACAACGAGTTTCTTTGCCAATAAACGTGTGTGCTCCTCCTCATCTGGCTCTGACGGTTTGCTCGTGGTCCAGTACTTCGTTTGTGGAACTGAAATGAACTTCTGTTAGCTAATCAACCAAAAGAACGACTTTAGACCTAGGATGTGCCAGTGAACAAGCTGTAGCTCAGATCTGTACCTAAAAGAGTAATTTGTTTAATGTTAGTCGTTCAGGAAATGCCCAGGTTTCAATCGATTCGGCAGAGGATTTGAGGGTAACGTCATCAATCAGGTAGTTCTTCATGTCAATAAATGTAAAACCCACCCTGGTCTAGCAGAGCAGCAGTGGAGGAGCCGCCATTCGGGTTCAGTTCAGGCCCGGCGACTTCAGAGGGCCGATCCGTGGTCAGAGAGCCAGGTGCAGGAGGACGGACCACAGAGGGCGGCCGACTAACCATCGGACATAAGACCTCTGCTAAAGAGGTAAGAGGGCCGATCTCAACACGGTGATGTTGAGTTAGTCTAATGCCTTCTGCACCAAACAGTCTCTACCAAAGTCTACCAGCATGAAGAGAGAAGCTAGGAAACCATTGGATGGGTCTGTGTTTAAACGCGGCCTCTGTTCGTCGCTGTTACCAGATTTTCATTTCAGTTGCTAAACTCCATACTGGACCAGTCTGGTCTAAACTGGGAATGTGGATGCTCAACCTGAGGATGCAAACAATACAAATTCTCAGCACAACATGGAAAAGTTGCAGACTTATAAAGTCACAAAGTTAGGAAAACCTTTTTAATAAAGGTTAGTTTAACGAAGTGACGGTGATATCAGACTAACGGCTGAACCGACGGGAACAGAGATCCTGACTTATTCTGATAACGACGGCCTGTTTGAAAAATACAGTTCAGATAAAACTTCCTATTGCAATAACGGAGTTATAGCTGTAGATTAGAAGATCCTGGAGAAAATCTACACGCTTTTATCTCAAACTACTCAACGTTACAGCTAACTGACACTTCAAGCATAAAGACCCTTAAATCGATACGGTTCTGTTTGCTGCATATCTGCGGCACAAAGGCGGGTCAAAACTCTAAATATGAAACTAAACATTTAGAAATGAGGAATACAGCAGTACATGTCACTTATTCAGCCTTTTCCACCAATTAAGGCTTTTAGCAGCTACGCATTTTCCAGCCGATACAGAATTTGGGTTAAATCTGGCGGACAGAACAAATTACCATGACCACAACTCTTAATATAGTCTGGTGGGTTTTACTTACTGTTCATCAGCTTTATAAAGACTAGAGATGCTTTGGTGCAACGTCTTGCTGGATGGTAGACTCTTTCAGCTTAGGTTGAAGAAAACAGAACCGAAGTGAACTTACCCGGATGGGCTTTACTAGCACCTGTCTCAAAGACGCACCGCGAACAAAACGCAACATCCGGCGAAAACATGAAGAACAGGGACCGCTACCAGGGCTGGCAGGACCCACAAGGCTTTTATCAACATGGCTTTTATGTTAAGAATGAACAGATCCGACCCAAACATACATCAGGTTCTTTCATTTAAACAGACTTCAGTGCTTCCTAAATGTGATTTAGCTTTAGCTTCTAATGTTTACCAGAAAGACGGTGAGGTCTAAATTGCAAGTGATGAATTACTCTAACTGGTGATGCTAATATTCAGATGTAGCTTTCTGCTCTTAGCCTTACTCTGCAATGTTGAGAAAGTAGCAGCAGGAGACAACTAGCTCGCTCTAAGTGAGCATCCCTAGTTATCTGACTGAACCCTGCACTCATAAAGCCATGTCTACAAAAAGCCATCCTGCCCTCACCAAGTCCTGGAGCACATCTTCAGCCTAAAACATCATCCGCATTCGCTCCAAGATTCCCCCTCAGGTAAGCGTCATGACCCAGTTGGTAGCACACAGAGTGCTACAGAGAGCAACGAAACGCTGAGGACCCAAAGGATTAAAGCTGCATGAAGATGACGACGACTTCTTTTTTCTGCAGAAGTGATCCTGGTCAAAGCCGAGGGTGTGTTTCTGACTTGGTGAGCATCAAACATTAAATTCAGGGAGATCATCAGAAGTGTCTACACTCAGTCACCACTGGGGCACTGAAGACTTCCAAGCTTGATGCGGCCCATCTGCCGACCTTAGAGCCAGCCAGCTGGTGCTTTGGTAGATGAAGCTAGCATGGAGGAACTGCTGGATGCATCGTACCGCAGCAGCTGCAGTGAAAATCAGACTGTGGTCCCCAACTTTTACAGGATCTTTCTTAATAATGGGTTATTAGCCAATACACCAATAAATCAGTGCAGCCTGTTTTAGCTACATACATTTGGTCCCAACTTTACTGGATTAGCTTGGTTCTGAAAGCTGCTACGCCATGCTAACAAGCCACTTAAAACCTATGAATAACATTTGTTTGTGAAAGTATCTACTACACAGTCCTCATCGGTTGCTCCTGTTTAGATCAGGAGGAATTGACTCCTGGACTCAGCTAATGTTAGCGTCTTCTTGATAATTCAACCTTACATATTTCAATGCAGTCCCCGTTAACAGCTCTCTCGCTCTCCTACAGTCAGATCAGGAGCCACAGGACCTGATAGACTGTTGGCGTTAGGGAACATCATGAAAGATGCTAATCGTTGGAGAACCTCAATGGTGGGCACTGCTAACTAAAACGCTTGTTGCACGAACCTAAAAGCACTAATATTAGTTCCGCTAATGCTAAAGCACTATATCAACACCGTATTTAGCAGAGTCTAAACATCAGAAGATTTTACACTGTTAGCATGTAATGCGAACAGCATTACATGCTCTTAGCATGTAATGCTACATGCTAACAGCAGCCAATAACTAAATGTCAACACAGACGTCAAACTTTAACTGAAAGTTTACAAACAGGCAAGTAAATAAAACATGTATTTCAGAACCTGGAAATACATGTTTTCAAAGTGAGCAAAAACACGAAAGCACTAAAGGACAAATCATTTCTGCTATTTGCAAATCAGCAGAAGTGTATCCACTATTGGAGAAACTCCAACTTTGTCAGATCAATAAAATCATGTGCAAAGCCAGTCACACTGACTTGCACCAGACGTAGGCTGGGGTTTGTAACAACTGGCTGCACTTCTCTGTGGTGATGCAGAAGTCAATCACAGACCAGCAACAGATACTTGGGCTCAGCAGGGACTCCCATACCAATCACTTAAAAAGCCTTGATGGGATTGGAGTGGATAACCTGGGAGCAGGTCAGGGCATGGTTGGTCTATCTTCACCAAGGTCCTAACCTGAAAATGAAGGTCACCAATGAAATGCCTGAATGACACGAATATGTTGTTCTATCCTTGTATCAGCCTGTAGAAGCTGAAGGATGCACCTACAGTGACCATGGAGCGAACTTCAGCTTTTAAATAACATCTAGCTAAAAACGGTCTATCTGCACTTCACTGACCAGCTGTCTGAGGTTCAGCTTCACACTCAGAAAGCCTTCCTGAATTAAGTTTCTATAGCCGACTTCAAGACTGTCAGTTTTAAAGTTGGGGTAACTGGAACCAGGTTTTACTCCCAACACACTGGATCTCCGAATTTCTATCAAAAACGAATCTTAAGTCAAGTCCAATTCCTCTACTTTGCAGAGTTGAGCTTGCAGTCGGCTTCTCTGATTGCTCAAAGAAATGACGCATTAGATCCAGCTAATGACTTGCTGACCATCGTCTTAGCCACCGGTTTGTGGCTCCATGAGCTTGAACCGACGCTTTGCTCATGTTTCAGGCACTGAAGTCATGCTGAGCTGTACATCCATGCAAAAATCTCTTGGCCTCTCATAAATGGAAAACAACCACATGCCCTTAAATGTAAAAATTCTATTGCTGCAGTAGAATCGTGCTAACGGACATGTTTAGGTAATGTGGGCATGGCAACACAAATCCATGTCTGAAATAATCTGGTTTCTTGACTCGGACCTTGCTAAAGTCATGTTTACATAAACTCACCCAATGAAGGGTATCTAAACTTGACCTCTTGTGAATGACTTGAGCATGTCTGAAGACAGACGTATCAGTTACATCGGACCTTCTTGGAAGAACCTGGATGACTGAAGACTTCAGGAAACAGCAAAAAGCAGCAGTCTGGTTGAATAAAAGACGGCAGCACCGAACACAGCATGCAGGTATTGTCTGAGGTGGACAGTAATCATAACTATTGCATGATTCCTTGCTAGTTAAACACGTCTGTAATTAAAGAAGATATACCTGCTGGGACCGGCGGACCCTCTTTGCTCCTCTCTCCTTGTCTCCTGAGGGTAAGCCTCTCTTTGTACTCCTGTTCCCTCTTCTCCAGAAGCCTCTGATTAT
The DNA here is from genome assembly GCA_911649635.1 of Poeciliopsis gracilis. NCBI lineage: Eukaryota > Metazoa > Chordata > Actinopteri > Cyprinodontiformes > Poeciliidae > Poeciliopsis > Poeciliopsis gracilis. The sequence continues at coordinate 150,082 of CAJVRI010000114.1, forward strand.
ACAAATCCAGCTGTGACACAAGCACCACATCTTTAGCAATCTACCAAGCCAAGAACAGCATCTTCTTAGAAACCTGGGTCACTTGTAAAGACAGACGGTGTTTCTGTACAGTGTTTTACAGGCTAATCTGGGCTTGAGAGCGTCAACAAGGGCTCTGCTGATCTTACCTTCTCCTTCTGCTTGGCCTTGATGTCGTCGTCCGTCTCCAGCGAGGGCGGCGAGCTGCTGAACGACACTGAGGGTAAGCTGAACTGGACAGATTTAACAGGTTTGACTGGCGGCGGGGTGCTCAGAGACTTCACAGTCTCAATCAGGTTCAAGCAGCGCACCACTGTGGTAGACATGGGCGACTGGTCGCAGCTTGAAGGACTCGAGGTTACTGGTGTCACGGTAGGAGTGAGTGCAGGCTGTAAGGAGGTGGCCCCACTGGCGGCTGAAGCGGGACTGGCTAGGCCAATGAATGGAAGAACCGTATGAGAGGAGCCTGACGTGAAAGGAGGGATTCCGGCCGGGCGCTGGGGCGGAGGCCCAGGAGGCGGACCAGGAGGGTGCTGTGCCTGGCGCCGTGGAGGAGGTCCTGGTGGAGGGCCTGGGGGGCGCAGCAGCCTGGGGTGGGGCTGGGTGGCTGCAGGTGGGGCTTCAGGGACGTGGGATGTGCTGGTGATACCAAGAGGCCAGTTGAGTGGGGGGGTTGGGTGCTGGTAGTGGGCAGGAGGCGGCCCTGGAGGAGGCTTTGGAGAGGAAACGGTGGGTGGTGCGCTCCCTGTCGTCTTGGTATGGCTCTGCAGATGTTGCGCCTTCTTTTGCTCTTCAAACTCATGTTGGTCAAAGAATTTCTCATACTCCTGAATGGCCGGCTTCGGGTTGCTGGGCGGTTCAGTGCTGGAAGATCTGACAGGAGAGGGAGAATGGATATGATCCACAGAACCAGTCCTGCCGCTCCGCAATTCTTCCTTAGGAAACGTCTCTCTTTCCATCGATGACGACTTGAAGCTCAAGGTTTTCTCCTGAGCTTTATTGGCCAGTTTGGAAACCTCTCCAGAGCTCAGCTTGAGCCCAATTGACCGCAGTAGACTTTGGATCTTATCGTAGGGTTCTGGTTTCTGGCCATCACCAGTTTCCTCTACTGAGGGTTGTTTGGAGTTTGGCTGCTTTATCTCCACGTCATGGACCAGACTGCTGCTGGGGCGCTCTTGAGCCAGACCTACAATTCGAGAGAAGCCTTTGCCATCCTGAAGGGCTCGCTCATGAGGCAGGAGGTCATCTGTAACATCCAATGGTTCCGAGGTCTTCTCAGCAACCGTCTTTCTGTTAAGCATGTCAAGGAATCGGTGCAGAGGGGGTTTCTGAGCCGGCGGGGACTGCGGGGGAGTTGCGAACTTTCGACTGGGAGACGGTGTTCTTGGAGGAGAATCGATGGGAGACGGAGGTCTGAAAGTGGAGACTGAGTGAGTCAAGGGTTTAGCACAGACATTAGCATCTTGGCTAGGCGGAGAATGTGGGGAAGAGCCACGAGGTTCTGGAGATCTACTTCGCTTTACTGGTGGGTAAGGATCGTAGGCGCGTTCCCTGTACGTGGGGTCGTAGAAGTGACTGTCATAATGCTCATTGTACACGTCATACCGATCAGTGTACCGATGGCTGGAAGAAGGGGCTCCGCCATAGGGAGGGTCGCCATAGAGACGGCTGTCGTATGGTCGGTCTGCGTACGGCCGGTCCGCATACGGGTGAGAGTACGGGTCGCTGTAGGTCTCGCTGTAGCGGCGGCCTGGGAACGGACCGTACGGACGGTCATAGTAAGGGTCATCATAGGGAGGCCGGATGTAATCCGGTTCTTCTGGGCGCTTCTTGAGAATTGAGCGAGGCATACTGATCCTGCCATGGTCATAGTCGATGCAGGTCCTGCCTCCAGGCTCCAGCCCCCTGGGGTCAACCAGAGACTTCTTATAGGCGATCATCTCGTTAAGCTCCTCCAGCTCTCGTTTCTTCCTCGCCAGCTCGGTGTCTACCACCAGGCCTCGCCGTGGCGGCGGGCTCGGTCTTCTGCGGTGGCTGTCCTCGCGCTCTTTGCTGGACCTGCTCCTCTTCCTGGAGCTTTTCTCTCTGCTGCGGCTTCTGCTGCGGCTTCTGCTGCGGCTGCCGCTGCGGCTGCCGCTGCGACTCCGGCTGCGCCTGCTTGACCTCTCTCTGCTTCGTCTGTACCTGCTGCTGCTGCGTTCTCGGTCAATGCTCGCGCTGCGTCTCTTTTTCGCCACGCGGCCAAACTGATCTCTGGACGGACTCCGACTTTTGCTCCTCTCCTTACTCCGGCTGCGGCGATACTTGTGGCGGGAGACGCTGGTGTCCTTCTTTATCGTTTTAAACACGGCCTTCTGTTTGTCTGACTCGGGTTTCTGGTTTCTGAAACGTTAGCAGAGGTCAAACAGGGTTGGGGTTTGCACATAAGCCAACAAATTCCCAACTACCAGTTCTGATCTTAACCTTTTGCACTAACTGCTAATTTAATCACAGTATTTTATCCCGAATGTTTATTGTTCAATGGTAGGCAACGTTTGTATTGGAAAACACAGAATTAAAAAAAAAAAAAAGATATTTCTCTTTCTGTTGACCAAAAATCATATGATAAGTATGTCTTTAGGTATATCAATGAAAACTAAACAGTGTGGCCAAATCTTTAAAACTTGATGTGCCTGAAGTTGAGGGCAATTTCTTGTAGTTCCACATTTTTACTGCTCACTCTGAAAAACATGGGCTTGCTAGCAGTGCTAGCAGCTCGTACTCAAAATGACATTTCTGAACTCAGATGTCGTCTGCGATCCCATAGTTTGCAGATTAAACCGCATTACGAGAAGATCTGACGAATAGTGGACTCACTCAGTGGCGTCTGGGGGTTTTGCCAACTTGATGGTCATCTACAAAACCAGAGGAAGATTAGCGTTGGAGGAGAAAACCCATCTGTGCTAATCGCAAACAATGCAGAGGAGCTCACCTTCCCTTTGGTGGCTCCGACGCCGCTCAGTTTGCGAACCGGGAGGAAAACTTTCTCCGTGAAGCGTTTGATCCTGATGGCCTGCTTCCCTCCGTCTGCTGTCGGATGCTTCATAATCACCAAGACACATTTCAGAGAAAAACCCCGGATCATTGACTGTGGACTGAAAGCTAGCCGAACGTAGCAGCAGGACTGACCGGGACGACGCTGAACTCCACCTTCTCGTTCAGCTCCAGCTTCTTCTTCTCCACCACTTCGGACATTTTGAAGAACAGCTGAGGGTTCTCTGAACACTTGATGAGTCCAGAGTCCTCGGAGAACTCGATCACAATGCCCTGAGGAGAGAAGCGTGGCGTCAGACGGGCCTCCGGGAGGCGCCTCCATGAGGACCGGGGGCCTCACGTGCATCCGCTGCTCCGTGGATTCCTCGAAGGAGTCGGGGAGGATCTCAATGAAGGTGGCGCGCTCCTCCTTGGTGAGGCGGTGCGTGGCCAGGCTGAAGCGGACCTGTAGGAGGAAACGAGCCGTTACTCCTCCGGCCGCCGCTCAGCGTCTTGACGCTGCCGCTCCTCACCTTGTCTCCCACCAGCATGGTGGCCAGGGTCAGGAGGTCATTGGGGCCAAAGGTCAGTTGCTTCTGCCGGCCGTCCACGGTCATCACCAACCGACCCACCTCAGGGGCCGGCGGGCTGGGGGCCCCGATCTGCTGCTCCTCCTCCTCCTGCTTCATCTCCTTCCTCCCAGTAAGGCCCGTCGCCTCCTGCTGCTCGCCGTCCTCCGTTTCCTCCTGCTTGACCTGCTGACCCAGAAACGGGACGTTCCGTTTCCACAACTCCAACCAAAACCTTCACAGCTGCTCCACCTTCCACACCTCAGCGCCTCCTTCCTCCTCCTGCACCGTCTCCTTCGCCGTCACCTCCTCCTCCTCCTTCACATCTGCCTCCTGCTTGGCCTCCTGCTTGGCCTCCTGCTTGGCCTCCTGCTGCTCCTCCTTGGGAGGGCTCCTGCAGATGGCTTTGAGCACGGTGCCCTGGAAGCGCTCCCTGCTGACCTCCAGCATGGAGTCGGTGATTCTGTACCTGAAGCCGAACGGAGTCCACTGCAGACCAGCAGCCCAGTTAGCCCAGTTACTGCAGGTACTGGCCCCACAGCGCCACCTGCTGCTCCAGCTCACCTTGTCTTTGGCCGCTGCCAGAGCAGCAGCCGCCTCCTCCTTCCTCCTCCTGTCCGCCTCCTCCTCCTGCCTGCGCTCCTCCTCCCTCCTCTGGCGCTCCTCCAGCTCGCGGGCTTTCTGCTCCTGCAGGATCTTATCTTCGGCCGCCTTGCTCCTCCTCATCCTCCTCAGCCGGATCGCTCTGAGCGCGGCTTTCTCCTGCAGGGACAGAACCACGGGTCAGCTTCTGCTGGCGGACGGAACCGGGTCGGTTCTGGTCGGTCTCCTCTCACCGTGGTCACTGTGAACTCCACGTCTTTCCCCACATCGTCAGAATCGAACTCTGCATCGCTGAAGTTTTCGCAGAGGTCAAAGGGCAAGTCGCCGTGCTTGGTGGAGCTGACGACCCCCTCCTGGTCACCAAGCGAGGCGATGGTTCCCTGGAACAGGACGGATCCGCTTTAGGACCGGGCTCAGAACCTGGAGGGTGTGTTCACTTTAAAATCTGCTTCGGTTGAGGACTGGTTCTGGTTCTAATGAACCCCCTATTTTATTCTGTGAAGGGTCAAAGTTCATGTAGCTAACTATTTAGCAGTGGAACCAGTTTAGTACGGGTTCCAGCAGGAAGCGTCCCGTCGGACTCCGGGCCGGTACCTGCTCGCGGACCTCCTTGGTGTAGCGGAAGGTGAAGGGGATTTTGGGCCGGATGTTGGCGGCCCGCCTCTTGTTGGTCAAGGTGTTGATCAGCAGGTTGATCAGGACGTGGTCGTTCTTCAGCAGAGTCACCGAACAGTCCCGGTGGTCAAAGGTCACGTTGGTCCTGAGTGGGCCGATGTTGGCGACGATCTGCCCCGGATATCCGGGAACGTCCTCCTGTAGGAGGGAAATATGAAGGGAACACCCAGAAAAGCAGGAGCCCAACGGTCCAGCATCAGGTGATATTCTGAGAAACGGATCAGGAAACGTTGACGGCAGAGAGCCGGGTTCTTATTGCTCGCCGTTTAGCCTCATTCCCTTTCTGTGCTTGCAGCTCTGATCATCTGGCTCTGGTCAGGGGCCCACTCCCCGCCCAGAGTCAGCGGTTCCCCTTGGACTGGAAGTGGTTTGTTGTTTTACCTTAAAGTGGCGTCTCTCCATTATTCCTATATTGGTTTGATGCAGCAGCGGCTTCTGCACTTCCAGTATCAGTGCATTCTGTCACTTTTATTTTCCAGCATTTAAAACGGTTTAATCTGTTGTTAACATATCGTAACCTGCTTTTCTGAGCCGCCTTTAAACGCAACATGAGCGCTAACACGCTAGCTGGCTCTATGTTCAAAGTGGACAGTACCTGTTCATTCACTTGAGTAACTTTTTAGGAAAAAGATGCTTATGAGAGAAGTTTTACTGCACTGTTCCTTTTTCTTTTACTTGAGTCATATTGTTGTTGCAATGTGGATTCACTTAGCCCCCCCCCCAAAAGCAGATGCCCCCCTGGAGCCGGCGCCGACTCGTACTGGTACTGGTTGGTCAACGTGGACCAAACAGCCGACCTGTAGCGCAGCAGTACGGTCTGCTAGCGGCAGGTTTGTTTTGACGCTACCGTTTGGGTTTAGCCGCCTGCCGTTGTGTGGACTGCAGCGTCCAGTGGAAACATTGTGGTTCAGCTTCTTCAAGAACCTGAACCCATCAGGGAACCAAGCAAGCTGTCGCGCCGGCTGGGATGGACAGAGCCTACCTTGGGCTCGATGATGGTCTGGCTGACGATGCCCTCGTACAGCTCCGAGTCCAGCACCATGTGAGGCTCCAACTCCTCCGTGGACTTGGACGTTGCCTGGTTGGGGCCCACAGAGACCTTCTCCCCATTGGTTCTCTCCAGTTCCTCGGGGGCGGAGCTAGAAGCACCGCAGAGCGTCAGGAGGAGGGGCTCTTTGACCCGTTTGATCCTGACGGCCCGCTTCCCCCCTCTCAGCTGAGCCAGAGACACAGAAACGTCACAACACAGTCCAACACAAATCAGACCGGCTCTCAATCATGAGTACAGCACCAAGAGCTGCTGGGGAAGCAAAGAAGCGTACCGCCAGGACAGTGAACTCCACCTCCTCGTTGACGTCCTCCTGGGTGAAGTCCACATCACTCAAGTTCTCTCTGGTCTCGAACTGAAGCTCCCCGTGTTCTTCTGACTGAATGACGCCTTCGTTTTCCTTCAGACTGACAATGACGCCCTGCGGGACAAACACCATCAAGCAGAAGCTCAGCAGCAGGTGGGGTTGCTGGGCGGCGCCTCCTCACCTTCTCCCTGGTCTCCCTGGTGGAGCCGAAGGTGGCGGGGATCTTGGGTCTGATGTTGGTGGCTCGCCGTTTCTCCGTGACGATGTCGGTCAGAACGTTGATGAGCACCTGATCGTCCTTCAGCAGCGTCACCGTACTGTCCTTCCTCTCAAACGGCAGGTTGGTCCGCACCATGCCCAGAGTCACGTGCACCTGGCCGGGGTACTGCCGGTCGCCGGGCTGCGGGGACACCGACCAGAGCTTCAGACGCATCCGGCCTCTGGTGCATCTTCTAGACCCAAAGGCCTCGACTCACCACCACAAACCTTGTTCTTTGGCCTGTGACTGGGTCTCTGACCAGACGGTCAGACAGACAGAGGTTTAAAGAGGAGCAGCAAAAGCAAAGGCACTGGGTGAGCAGAGCCTGTTGTCCTGCAGGATGCGCCGTATCTGCAGTCCAGATACTGAGCTGTTAGACTAATTGAGGGAGTTCACTACTGTTACCTTAGCAACGACATACATCCCATTATCAGCTGAGTCTAAGTGTGATGTCATCAGAGTCAGCTGTTGCTAAGCAACACCATCAACAGCCCCAGACCAGGATCACCAGGTTACTGAAGATTGATGCATCTTGAGATTTGTAGTTTCACTGGCAGAACTGAACTCAACATGGCCGCCAGAAAGGAACCAGAACCGACCCACTATCGCTGTCTGCAGCAATGCATGATGGGATTCGGCTCCTTGGTCAGGACAGCAGAACAACAAAGGTCTGACTGAAAGTAAACTGGTCTGGACTCCCTGGACGAGAACCACCTTCTACTGGAGAGGAAACCAGAGCGAGGAAGAGCTGCAGCTCCTCCTCCTCCTCCTCCTCACTGACCTGCGGCTCCTCGATGGCCTGGCTGACCACGGCCTCGTAGATCTCCGGGTCCACGTTCTCCGTTCCCCCTGGAGCCACTTTCACATCCGTGGCCACGGCCCGGTTCTGTCCAGGGAAGCAGAGGCAGCTTCACACGGCGGTTCTGACCGGACCACGAGGAGAACCGCCGCGCGCTCACCTTCTCCTTGCAGGCCGTGAAGTGGACCCGGACGCCGGGCGTCAGGGCATTGGGGTTCCCAAAGAAGACATCGAAGCTGAACTGGAACTTCTCCAGGTCTTCCCTCTCGATGGAGCCGAACGTCGGCTGCGGACAGGAACATCGTTACTGACGGGTTCTATCTGGGCCCGTCGGACCTCAGAGAGGCTGGCAGTACAGAAGCCTCACCCCGACGAAGGAGATGATCCCTGTGGATCTGCCGGGTGGAGGCCTGAACACAGAGACGCTCAGATTAAACACCTGGCTCCAACACCTGGAGGACGTCCGCACCGGAACCCACTCACCTCTCGAAGGTCCGCTTTCCCAGCAGCCCCAGCGCCTTGGCCGTGTACCTGGGCTCAGGCTTCGGGGCGGCAGGAGGTGTGGGGGCGGCAGCCGGGGCGGGGCCGGGGGGCGCGGCCTTGGCGATGGCAGGAGCTTCAGAGTCTTTTTTAGTCTCGGCTGAAGTTGAGTCACCAGGTGGAGCAGAAATAAGAGCCTTGATCTGGAGGAGAGAAGAAAAGACTAAACAGGAAGCTGGTCATCGACCAATCAGAGGCCAGAAAACCAACCAATAGGAGACCAGCTTAAAGTGGTTCCAAGCCATTTTAAACTGGTTCTGCGGTCAGAGATGAATGGACCAATCAGTGAGCTGTTCTGAGCCCCAGGTTGGAACCAGACTCACCCACTCCGGTTGGTCAGGCGGCGGGTTGAGCATCGGCTCCTCCACCACAGGCTGAACAGAGAAAACAACCGAATCAGTTCTGATGGTCTGACCAGAACCATGGATCTAGTAAGACCCGGTCCCCTCTGAAGCTCACCTCCGCGGGCCAGACCGGGGCCGGGAACGGGGGCGGGAATCCAAACGGAGGCATGCAGCCCGGAGGAGGGACTGGCGGGACGGCCGCAGGGTCTGGAGGGGGGATCCCAATAGGAACGGGCGGGGGTAGACCAGGCGGAAGGACCGGTGGGACAGGTGGGACAGGAGGGACAGGTGACACGGCCCCCGGGCCCCATGGGTCTGGACGCTCTGGACCCCAGCCTCTCCAGTGTGGGGGTCGCTGCCAGTCTGGGGGAGGCGCCCACTCATCAGGATATGGGCCCCAAGCTGGAGGAGGGGGCCCTCTGGGGTCCCAGTCAGGGGGTGGGGGGCCTCTGGGGCCCCAAGCTGGAGGAGGGGGCCCTCTGGGGTCCCAGTCAGGAGGTGGGGGGCCTCTGGGGTCCCATCCTTCAGGCGGCGGTGGCCCCCAGCCTCCTGGTGGAGGAGGGCCCCAGCCCGGCGGCCCCATCTCGAAAGGAGGTACGTCTTCCCCTGGAGGTCCGAGTGGAGTCCTGTCCCTCGTGGGTCCGTGTCCGCGGCCCATATCGGCAGGAGACACAGAGGAGGTTAGCAGCTCCGTTAGCCGCAGGCTAACTGACAACCGTCCGACTTTAAAGCTGAAATGCAGCCGCTTAACCCGCCGCTCTACCGTGAACAACAACTTAGCACACTTATCTAACTCTCCGGTCCGAAAAAACGCCGCGTCTACCAACGAATATGTCAAATATTTAAGTTTATTTACGAGTTTATTCCACTACCACTCCGGCGCGTCTTCTTCTTCTTATGCATAATGAGCACGCAAACAGCGATGCTGCACCCCACAGGTCAGCCGAGGAAGTGCAGTTCCGTTCTCTGCTTTAACTTCTGCTTAAATTGGAAACTGTCCCCAATCTGCGTTTAGCTCGGTCCAGTTTGCCCAGTAATGGATCACACTGGTTTCAGAGTGGGCCCAGACCGGTTCAGCCCGGATGTAACCTGTATCAGCCACGTTCACTCACTGACTCCAGACTGATGCTACTGGTTTCAGTGAACATGGGTCAAAATGATCTCAGGGTGATTTAACTGGTTCCACTCACAGTTTTGGTCAGACTCAATGAAAATAGAGACGAAAAAATCTGTCTGGTTTCGTTTGAGCAGACCCGAGTTGGATGAAGTCGCCTGACTTTCTGCTCCGCCATCAAACTGCTCTGAGTCTCCTGGCATTACGATTCTGACAGATCAAATTGTTTATTGGGGAACGTCACAAACCCCAATCTTAAGACAAACGGTAAGAAACACACAGAAGTCCTTCTGTATTAGAACAAAATGGAAATCAGACGCCCCCTTCCAGTTCAATTATGGCTTTGTGAGATCAGTAGTTGTGACCGTAGAAAAAATAACCTGGATGCAAAATAGAAGTAAGACTATCAAATATGGCATTTTAAGGTGTGTAAAACCTACCTGCACACTGCATTGACTGACCGTCCTGTAACAGAGCTGGACCTGCAGGATCTGTGAGCGACGCTGATCCCTTCATCTGATTCAGACATTATTTAACCCTCATTGATCACCAGCCCCACCCTTCTTCTTCTTGTATCGTCATCAATGCGAGTTACTTTAGGTTTATGTCTCATCATTTGAATTTTGCTTCATCTGAGCCAATTTTGTCCTGTCAGTTAATAATTGTGATATTAAAAAACATCACCATTATTCTGTGACGCATCCGGTTCTGATCCAGAAAGACGCTCAGAAAGTTTAAACTTTCAAGATTTTTTGAGCAACAGACAGAACCATAGCTGAGTGGACCGGGCCTTGCACAGCAGCAGAACCAGGACAGAGGTTCTCCGGCCTCCAGTCCAGTTCTACTGGGAACTGCAGGGCGGCGTCACCAGCTGACCCATCAGAACCAGGTGCAGCTCCATGAGGGAACAGAACCGCTGGGTCAGGTAGAGTCTGTCTGTTTCTGATGAGGATCGCTTTGTTCTGCAGAACTTCTGGACCGCTGGAGGAGCCAGAACCGGATCCGTAGATGTCCGCAGTCTCTTCCCAATATCTGACCCGACGTCTTTCTGAGATCACAGAAGGAAGCAGAGGCTCCTCCAATGACCTTCAACCAGAGCCGTGACATCACCACCATCTGGACCCAGAACAGCTGATCTCAGTGTATGTAACCTAAAGGTTCTGGTGGTTCTGGTGGTTCTGTAGAACAGGAACAGAGTCGGATGCAGCGCTGCAGAAAAGCTTTTATTTTGTTTGCTGGCTGAAGGAAACAGAACATTGTAGAACATTATGAATATATGATCTCTCAAAATTACAGCAAAATAAGGAGCTGGAGTATCAGATACCCGACTCCAGAACTACGACCCAGAACTCTGACAGAACCGAGTCACTGCAGCGGCGCCGCTCGGTACCGCGGGCCTCAGGTGCATAGAAACCTCCCCTCAGGTAAAACTCTGACCGAGGCGGCAGGAGGCGGCGTGTTCCTCAGGTGGGGGCCGGGTTCGTCAGAACCAGACCAAGGCAGAACGTGAGGCGGGGCGGGGGTCGGGTCGGTCCGGTCCGGTCCAAGGAAAGAAGCAGCGGGATGTCGACGATTCCAGAGGAGGTCCAGAATACCGGACGGGTCTGAGCTTCAGGAGCAGAACAAACCGAAGACCCGGTTCCACCAGTTCACAGACAAAACTGGTTCCACACCAGTTTACACCAATCTAACTTAAATGGTTTCTACTTTTGATCAAACTGTAAACCGGTTTAAAATCTGGTCTCAAACCAGATTAAGTCAGCATGAAATGGGTTTCAAGATGGTTTCCCATAAACTGATTCCAGGTCTGTTCAGACTGACTTTATCTTAGCCTGGTTCCGGATCCATTTGGACCCGTTTACACCGGGTTCAAACCAGTCTGAGATTAGATTGTTTTCCAACAGGTTCACACTGGTCTGTAGTCAGTGTGAACCTGTCTCAGACTACTTCCAACTGGTTTAATCTGGTTTCAAACCAGCCTAGCTTTTTGCTGTGGTGGAATCAGAGTGGTGCAAACCAGTTCCTCTGAAACTGGACTCAGAACCGGTTCTGAGCCGCGTCCCGTCCCGTACTTTGGCCTAAAGAGAACAGAATCAGAAAGTGAAAGCGAGTGCAGCGAAGGAGGTCCGGGGTCAGGGGTCAGGGGAGGACCGGATCGTTCCCGTCGGCCCAAATGTCCTCAAGGGGCGGGGCTTCGTCCTCGCCTCCTCGAGTTGTGACCCGGCTCAGTCGAAGGGGCTGAAGTCCCTCTCCAGGTTCTCGGACTCGTCGTCGTCGGAGAAGAAGTCGTCCTCGTCGATGTCGTCTTCGTCGTAGTCTTCGTGCCACTCGGGAACGTACTCTTCGTCGTACTCGTCATCGTCGTCCTCCGCCTCCTCGCCGCCCTCCTCGCCGTTGTACGTGTTGTTGTCCGAATCTCCAGAGTCCGACCCGCGGTTGGACTTGGACCTGAAGGAAACCACAGGTGAGACACACCTGTCCCTCACCTGCATCTGATTCATTCCTGCATCTGAACCAATCAGGTGCAGGAAGCGTCTGATTGGTTGTCTAAAGCAATCAGACGACATCAAACCTGATCTACAACATCAGGTTTGATGTTGTAGATCAGGTGACCTACAAGCTGAGATAGAGGGACAGGTGAGGACAGGTGAGGACAGGTGAGGACAGGTCCAGCACTGACCGTTTGTTGGTGTCCGTGTGGTTGGACAGGCTGGTCGTCTGCGTGGTCTCGGACTCCTGGCCGTTCTTGGTCTGGTAGCCGACTCTGAAGTCCTGGACCAGAAACACATCACGGAGTCAGACTGGAGAGTTCACACTGGAAACTGGTTTAAACTGCTCTACCAGTGACTCGGCATCAAACTGGATTCGTTTTGAAGGTTTAGAGATCACGGGTTCCAAGATGGCGCCCCGAGAGCAGCAGCCAATCGCTGAAGCTCCTGAAACAGTTTGTACTAGATCTGCAGGACTCCAACCGGAATCGTCCCGACGCCCTCTGGGTGGCGCCGCGGCTGCCTGGAGTCGGACCGAGACCGGGCACTAAACCGGTTTACCACAGCTCATATTAATCCGTGTTCAGGAGGTTTTAATCTGGATTAAAGCGTTTCCTGCGGGTCGTGGTTCTGGACAGGCACCTGGGTGGAGTGCTGCAGGATGGCCAGCAGGCGCTCCTGGATGCGGCGGATCAGCTCCAGGCCCGTGTTCAGATGTTCTGGTTTGAGCAGCCGGACGCAGGAGGCCAGGTCAGTGCACTGCAGCAGAGTCTCCTCTGAACACAGAAACCGGTAAACCCAGTCAGACCAGTGAGGCCTGCAGCTGTGTCGGTGGCTGAGGCCGAGTCTCACCCAGCAGGATCTGCAGGGCGTTGGTGTGGAGGTCCAGCGCCTCCGTCTGCTGCTCCATCACGTCCATCTTCTCCGTCTCCTGGTTGTAGTAGCTGTAGACGCAGGAGTAGGCCAGCACCTGCAGACACAGAGCAGGGCATAGCTAGCGCCGCCCGACGCGCCGCCCGACGTGCCGCCCGACGCGCCGCCCGACGCGCCGCCCGCAGGCCAACAGGAAGAGGAAGCTACCTTTCTGGCCTGAGCCAGGACTTTGCAGGCGTCGATGACGAAGGTCAGCGACTTCATCTGCAGAGCCTCGTTGATGGACGACACCTTGCTCTCCAGGCCGACGGCGAAGTCCTGCAGCACAAACAAAACTTCCAGATGCACTGCTCCGTTTGGTTCTGAGTTCTAGTTCTAGTTCAGGTTCTGGGTCTGGTTCCGGTCCGTACCTTGGCCTGGTGGTGGAAGGTGCATCTCTCGTTGTAGTCCTGGAACTTCTTCTCCTGCCGAGCAGCTTTACTCACCTGCAGGAAGGAGGGACAGACAGTGAGCGCTTGCTGCTCTCTGATTGGCCGAGGCGTGTGACGACGTGGCGGCGGCTCGACCAACCATGGCGGAGCAGTTGTAGTAATCTTTATGTGTGGGTTTCCATGGTTTCAGGCAGCGCCAGCAGAAGCCGTGGTTACATTTGGCACAGGTCATGCTGGGAACAGACAGAGACCTTCATCACCTTCATCACCTTCACCACCACCATCGTCTTCATCTTCGTCACGTACTGCAGGCAGCCCTCGTTCTTCTCGATCTGCGCCTGGCAGCTGGGGCAGCGCTTGGAGATCAGCTTGGCCAGATGTTTGCTCTGCGCCTCCATGTTCATCCCCTCGTAGAAACCGCCGTCGTCCATCCACTGGGACATGTGGCTGCAGCTGGCCGGGTAGTGGGCCTGGGGGCAGAGGTCAGGAGGTCAGCGGCCCCAGGCCGGGAAGCGGCTTCTGGACCGCGACCCGGCGTGACCTCTGACCTCGGGGAAGTTGCAGCTGAAGCAGGAGGACCAGCAGCAGCGGGAGCAGGTGCCCATGCTGCCCACGGCCTCCTTGCACAGGATCTGGTCGCAGCCCTGGGGGTTGGTGCACCACGTCAGGTTGGAGCAGCACTCCACGTAGCCTCTGAGCAAGGCGTTCTCGTACTGCGCAGAGGAGAGCGGGGTCAGAGTCCGGACGCCCCGCCGGGGGGCGGCGAGCGGCGGCGAGCGGCGTTACCTTGGCGACGGTGTCCCTGTCCGTCAGGATGCCGAGGAAGAACTGGGAGGTGGGCCGAGCCTGGCAGTCTGTGATCGGACAGTTGCAGCTCATCACCAGGTTCTGTTCGATCCGAGCCGTCAGGTACTCCTGCCAGCACGACTGCAACACACACACAGAGAGAGAGAGAGAGGTTCACACACACACAGAGAGAGAGAGAGAGAGAGAGGTTCACACACACACACAGAGAGAGAGAGAGAGGTAGAGAGTCACACACACACACACAGAGAGAGAGAGAGGTTCACACACACACACAGAGAGAGAGAGAGGGTCACACACACACACACACAGAGAGAGAGAGGTTCACACACACACACACAGAGAGAGAGAGAGAGGTTCACACACACACACAGAGAGAGAGAGGTTCACACACACACACACAGAGAGAGAGAGAGAGAGGTTCACACACACACACACAGAGAGAGAGAGAGGTCACACACACACACACAGAGAGAGAGAGAGAGGTTCACACACACACACACAGAGAGAGAGAGGAGGTTCACACACACACACACAGAGAGAGAGAGGTTCACACACACACACAGAGAGAGAGAGAGGTTCACACACACACACCGTCTCAGAGCCCGGCGGCTTCGGGGCGGTTCTGACCCGGCAGCAGTAGTGCATGCAGCTCAGCGTGGGGACGGGCTCGGCGTCGGGGTTCCGGGGCCCCAGGCAGACGGGGCAGGTGGGGGCGGGGCTCGGCGGCTGCGGGTTCCTGCAGGTGAGGCCGGCGGCCATGATGAGGGCGTCGGGATCGTCGGTGTATCGCTGCACCAGCTGGTCCACGTTCCACCTGCAGTGGATCAGCAGGTGTTCGGCCCGGTCCGAGTCCAGGCTGAGGGTCGCCGACACCTGCGGGGACAGAGAGAGCGTCGGCGGCCTGATCGCCATGGCAACACAGGACGAGAACCGCCGGTAGGCCCGGGTAGTCGGAGCCGCCACAGAACCCGTCAGCCGTGACGAACTCTGACCTGCTGGACCGTCCGCTGCATCAGCTGACGGACTTCCTCCTGGGTCATCGTCCGTCCCATCGAGAACAGAACCGAGTCCAGAACCCCGTCCTCAAACCGCCGCGGCGCCGGTACCAAACTGGGAACATGAGGACAGGATAAGACGTACAAACGTCCAGCGAGGGACAGACGGCCGGACGGAGGCTTCACGATGTCTCATGTGTCCCTTGTGGACAGCAGACCTGCGGGGTCGGGGGTCGCACCTGATGTCGGCCACGCTGTCCTTCCTGGAGCCGGCGCGGCCAAAGGAGAACTGGGCGTGGCCCTTCTGGGGCGTGGCCGGGTCTTCGGGGACGAACTCCACGATGTGCGGGTTGTCGTCATTGCGGCGGACGCAGCCCTTGTTGATGACGTGCATGATGCAGGACAGAACGTCGCCGGTGCTGCAGCCGAAGCGGCCGCCGCCCGGGGAGCGCGCCGCTTCCTGCTTCTGGCACGAGTCCATGACCTGCAGCAGGAGCCGAGACGTTAAGACCTCCATCATCCGCCTCCGGAAACAATTACGTATTTTTATTTCATTTCTAAAAATTTATGATCTGGTGAATTTATTTATGAGGATCATGTGGATCCAAAATAAAAGAAGGTAACAGGGCGGGGCAGCAGGGCGGGGCAGCAGGGCGGGGCAACAGGGGGCAGCAGGGCAAGGCAGCAGGGCGGGGCAGCAGGGCGGGGCAGCAGGGGCGGGGCAGCAGGGCGGGGTAACAGGGTGGGGTAGCAGGGCGGGGCAGCAGGGCGGGGCAGCAGGGCGGCAGCAGCTGACCTTGAACACCAGGTTGTCGATGTGCATCTCTTTCTCCTGCTTCATGATGTGGACGATCAGGCAGTAGATGAAGTTCCTCTTCCTTTCCAGTGTCCCCGCCGCGTCCTCGTCCACATTCAGGTACGTCTGCCGTGGCAGCAGCTGCAGCGATGCAGGCACGCCTTGCAGGCTGTGGGACGCCACCTGCTGGTTCAGCTGCAGCACAGCTGAGGACGGGAGGAAGGTTAGAGAGGAAGAGGAGGAGGATCAAGGCTGCAGATCCTACCTTTGCTGGGCTCCTCCTCAGAGCTGCAGGTCAAAGGTCCTCCGTCTGCGATGAGCGGCTGCAGAGCGTGCAGCAGCACAGCAGCAGACAGGCCGCTCTCCTGCAGCAGCTGCTGCACTCGGACCTCCTGCAGACACACGGTGGGTCAGAACCCACCAGAACCACGGCGGCACCAAGACTCGGCTGGATCCTCACCTCCTGATCGTTGAAGCGCAGCAGGACGAACATCTGCAGCGTGGAGACGTGCAGCGTCCAGCCGCCCATCCGCAGCTCGCCGTGGCCCAGCCAGGTCCACTGCAGCCGCCGAGGCTTCGAGTGGCTCAGGCTGTACATGGACTGACCTGCAGACACGAGAGGACCGAGCCTCAACTAGAACCTGCTCTTCACCTCTGCTTTAAAGTACAGCCGGCTCCAGACCAGCAGCAGAACCACAGCCGAACAGAACCTGCTAAACCTCAGTGGTCATCCTGGTTTAATCGGGTTTAATCCAGGATGAACGAAAAGCAGAGATGAACCAGTTGGCCCAGCGTCGAGCCTCACTGGGTGAACTGGAACTCACTGTGGCTGTAGAACTGGGTGAAGTGGTTCAGGTAGGAGCAGAGCTCAGCTGGAAAATGTTTGGCCGGTTCATCCAGGAAGCAGCCTGAGGACACCGCCCAGCACCGTGGAGACAGAACCAGAACCTGGACCTCCGCCTCCTCCTCGGACTCCGCCCAGTCTTCCGCCCAGTCTTCCATGACCTGCGGCAACAGGAGAAGAAAATGGAGGCAGGCTGGGGGCCGGTGGCGCCCCCTGGTGCCCCATGCAGCCTGCGGACCCCTACCTGGTCCTGGTCCTGCTCCTGCAGGTGGCGGTCCAGCTGCTGCAGCCGGTACAGATGGAACTCCTGCTGCAGCTCTGCCGACTCGCTCAGGTTCTTCAGCATCTGCTGAGGGAAGCGACTCGGGAAGCAGCTGCCTATCTGGTCGATCACAGCGCTCTCCAGCCACACGTTGCCCTGGGCGAGCAGCCGGTCCCCGAGGTAGTACCTGCACAGGTAGGAGGGGGCGGAGTCTCATCGCCACTGTGGAGCCGGGCCGGTTCTGTTGGGGCATTCCTACCTGTAGAAATGTTCGAAGGTGTTGGCCAGCTCCAGGCCCGACAGGAAGAGCATCGGCTCCAGGAACTGCTGCAGGCGCTGCAGCGTCTCCACTCCACCAGAGGGCGCCGCGCTGGCCTGGATCATGTGGTCGATGTACTGAGCGAAACGCTCACTGACCTGCAGACACAGGAAGTTAGGGAAGGAAACTTGAGCTTCAATGACATGAAGCCTGTAAAAGCCTGGCTGAAAGCAACCTGGATTAAATCTGAGCTAGTCCTGGATTATCTCTGTCTTCTTTGGACAAAATAAAAATCTGCTCCGAACACAGAAGCTCAAACACAACAGGACCGTCGTCTGGTTCACTGACGTCTCAAGGACCAGTGAGGACGAGGGACATCGGTCCAAACACAGACACGTCCACACCTTGAACAAAACAAAACCGAAGAGCGAAAGGAGCCATTCGTGATCCACTGCTCAGAGGAGACAGCTTGACAGGCTGGAGCCGTCAGGATGGGGCCCCTCCGGCCCCTCCGGCCCCAAGCAAGTCATTCCTCCACAGCAGCCTTCAGCCGGACCCTCCTGATTAGACCCGGCCGGTTCTGGACTCACGTGCATGGCTCTGAGGATGGAGAGCTGCAGCAGCGCGGCAGAGAAGCCGTGTCTCAGAGCGAGGACGAAGGCCGTCTGCTGTCCGAACAGCTCCTCCATGGCGTTCTTCAGGCGCAGGTACAGAGTACGATAACGCTCCACAAAGTCCGGCAGGCTGCAGCTGGACTCCAGGAACTTCTTGACCTGGCGGAGCGAGAGAATCACATGATGCAGAGTTCAAAGTTCATGACTGAACAGGACAGATGACAGGATTTGCAGTAGAGTGGCTTTACCTGCCGCTGCACCACTCCCTGCCAACAGAGGGCGATGCCTGCAATGCTGCTGCTGCTGCTCTTCACCTTAGGCTTGGATGAAGACGAGGAGGAAGAGGCAGCAGAGTCTTTGTTTTTACCCTCTTTCCCATCTAGAAGACAAACGGTTTGTTGAATGGAGCGGGCTGAGAAACAGAAAACCGCAGCCACAAACACAAACAATACAAGTTAAGCCAGGCTGCGGCTCCTTCCTCTGCTTCCCTCTCACCGGGAACCGGATCAGAACCGGGTCAGAACCGGAACCACCATGGGAGGAGCTCAGTGGTTGAAACTCAAAGAAAAACATGGCCACATCTGAACGAAGCTGAGTGGTTTGGTGGGTTCAGGCGCGCCCTGCTGGATGCCTTTTGACCTGCAGGCTTTTATTTTGGTGAGAAGCGCCCTCTTGTGTCGACACAGCAGATTAACAACCCGCTCAGTGTCCTCCATCCAGCAGGGGGAGCCGTGCCAGGATCCTGGCCTCATCGGGACCAATGAAATGGGAGCAAAAGAAAAAACAAACGGCTTCAGAACCGAGCTCATACTCACTCTTCAGCTCTTTGCTCCGGTTCAGAACCTCTGCAAACAAAACAAACTCCTTTAGTCTCCAAACTGCCCCGGGGGTTAGGGAGTTCTCATTCCGCCCCGCTTGGCGTTCAGATGATGAACAAATGGGATCAGTAACTGGACCAGTCGGATCACTAATCCAAACCATTGGCTCAATAACGCAACCCATCAGATAATTGACGTGATAGGCACTCGGATCAGTAACTTCCACATTGGATCCCTGACCCGTCGGATCGGTACCGAGGGTTTCCCCCAGAAGACTTGTTGAGGTGGTCCACTGTGGGTTTCACTTAGAAGATGTGACTGACTGATTATATGTTACAGAAAGACATCGTCTGTCAAACGCTTTTAAACTACAGAGTCTTAAGAACAACATGAAAAATACAATGAAAATGAATATTGGTTATTTTTTCTTCTGCTTACTCCCTACAGCGTGAGGAGCCCCATCAGGCCCCCCAGGGCTTCAGGCCCCCCAGGGCTTCAGGCCCCCCAGGGCTTCAGGGCCCCACAAATGCTATTATTTTCACACAGACCACAGACATATAAATGCAACATCTGTTCATTGAGATGATCAATGCTGCTAAATGTGATTTCAGCCAGTGTCGACTGCAGTGCCACCCGTCCCATATTTGGCCGTATTGAAGCGATAACTGCCCGATAGACACGCCTATCATACACTCATCAACACTAAGTGTGTTGGGGTTAGCCGAAGGACCCCCGAACGCCGCGCCGCCGTCTCGGTTGCCTAGAGACGGACACCAGTCAGAACTAGTCCTGAACCTTCTGCCTTGATATGAAACTGGCTTTGGGTTTATTGATCCTTTGAATTTAATCAAATGTTCTTCAAATGAAATGCATAGTTTTGAGTAGCTTGTATTTTCATTTCAGGGCAGCAGAGCCACTGGGGCTGTGTGACTCCACAGCTGCTTGTGTCTCATTAATGTTAGCAGATGTTGGCAGCTATGATGTGATTCTGTTTCATAAAGATACAGCTCTGGAAAAAGTCCTCTGATTTGACTCTTTATACTGGGGCTGAAATGATTCCAGTTCCTCGATTATTAAAATCCCTGGAGGAAAATTCTCCTGCCTTGGAGCTTCGTTAGTTTATGATTTATTATTCAGCCGGGACATGACTAGCTCTGACTTCCTCCGAGTTGTTGACAAAGCAAAGTGTTGGCAACATAAAGTCCAATTTCAAGTTCGGCCAGCGGGGATTGGATAGATCGATGATGATATCCGGGTTGTCATGGTTTCAGCGACCAATCAGAATCTTTTAATTGACGGGCGATGCCTGGAGTCCGGCAGCTTTTCTCCTCTGAAGCTGCAGGTGTTGATGCAGGTAAAGGACAGACTGAACGTAGCGGAGCAGCTGATGGTTCAGAGCAGCTTTACGGACAAACCGCACAACAAGTTTCATATCATCCCGGTCTGAACAAACGGAGGCGGAGCGGCGCGGCGCGGCACGGCGGACGGAGCGGCGGACGGAGCGGCGGACGGAGCGGAGCGGCGCGGCGGACGGAGCGGCGCGGCGCGGCGGCTCATGGCCGGTAGTTTCTCAGTGTGATGAACGAAGGTACCAAATCCCGTTGCCAACATGGACACAAAATCTATAAATGGCCGGGCAAGGCACACCTGTCAAGTCTCCCGTTTTGACAGGAAAACTACCATCGTTTTTCCCCTTTCCTGCAATTGTTTTTTTGTTTGTTTTTTTTTAACCGTTTTTCCATAAATACCGCAAATTGCTCTCCCCCTGTCTAATGTTCATACCCTGGTCTACCGGCCGGGCCCCGGCCCCCAATATTTCGACCGTTCATTTGCCACAATCTTCAGTTAAATTGTTTTGTTAACGCCCTACAATGTAATGCTGTGAGTTTGAGCTCTATTCACGTTTACTGAGACGATTGCTTTTTAGGTTGGCCAGTTAACGACTCCCGTCTCCCAGACTTCACTAAATCCACGATGAAATGTTGTTAGTGTTGCTCATGTTCTAAGCAGCAAGAGGCCATTTAGTCCAATCCTTGGACCGGCCCTGCATGATGAGCTAAATCCGCTGAACTGCGCATCTCTGCTGGATACTGAGGGACAAACGACAACATTTAATTTATGTGGCTTTAGTAGCTCTTCCACTTCATGTATGTTGTTTTTTCATAAGCGCCACAGAAACTGTTTTGGTTCCCTGAGCTTTATGGGACGAGTTTATCTGGTCTCTCTGTGCAGCCGCCTGCTGCCTGGCTGACTAAACACTTGATATGGTTTGATGCATTGTGTAACTGTAAAAATAAGAAAAAATGATCATAAGATAAATTAAACCAGGCAAGTGTGAAAGCTCCTCCACAGGCTGAACCGCTTAACCAGTAATGCAGCGGGCCACCGGCACCACAACAAGAACTTGATGAGTGCAGAACAGAACCAGGCCCTGGCAGCAAGTTGAGACGTAAACGCCACACACAATTCACCATAAATCATTCTCAATGCCCAGCTCTGAAAGAGCGACTACAGGTTACACCATAGGACTGCTCAAGCTAACGCTGTGGGTTTCAATCTGTAGAGCTCTCAGAAGAAACATTCACAGGGGGTTGATGTCCATATCCATACAGGCCAATCTGTGTCCAGTTTGAGCGAAAGGAGGCGCGTGCAATCTGCACCAAAGTAAACGTCAGACATCAAGCAGCACTGGCGCTTGAGGCCGGGCAAGGAGGCACCAGCAGTGTGGCTGGTCTGCACTCCAGGCTTCAAATGCATCAACTATTCATGTATCTTTTAGGAATAACTCTGCTCCGCCAGTACAATGCTCAGCGCAAGAGACGCTTGCAGTGCGGCTTAGAATTTTTCCCAAAAAATGTGAGCAATTGATTTGACTAAAAACAAGCAACACTTGGCCTGGCAGGGTGGGGGCAAGTAAAGTCTGGCTATCCGCCAGGCTTATAATAACTGGGGGAAACCCTGAGTACCCCAGACCAGCAGATCATTAACCCATCAGATCACCAATCACCCGTCGGTTCAGTACCCCAGACCGTTGGATCATGAACCTGTCAAATCAGCATCCCAACTGCTCAGATCAGAGGAAGATCATTAATTTGATCTTCATCTTAACAGGTGACAAACTGGTCCAGCTAGCTTTGCTGGTTTCACTCACTGGACTTCGCTGGAGGTTTGAGCTCCTCGCCGTCAGCTGAACTCGTGTCCACATGGACCAGCAAGTGAGTGAGGCGTCTCACTCTGGAGTTGAAGATGGCGGCTCGGCTCTTGCAGCGGCGTGCCACCTCCGAGTTCGCCAGGTACTCGCTGAGAAGCCACGACAGCGGACTGGATGCTTTTGATTCTGGATAGAACATGAAGCATAGTTAGTTCAGGCTCAGAAAGGAGAAACATCTACAGACCAGAACCAGACCAGAACCAGACCAGAACCTCCTAAAAGAAAGACCTATCAACCAATTAAAAGTTCAGAAAGCAGTCTGGTGGGTATTTACACCTTGTGGAGGGTCCAGTGACACAGAACACAGTTGACAATCTAAAGAGAGTGAAGTGTCTCCAAACAAGTTATATCTTTAAGTCTCAATAATACATCCACACTGAGGCCTTATTGTTCTGAGTAACCGAGACAGAGGGTCTCATACATGGATAACGTGTGGGAGGTTCAACATAAACAAGGCTCCCTGCACCACTAACACAGTTAGAGGGATGCTAGATTCAGGGGAACTGTTAGGCTTCGTCCCTCCCACTGGTCTCTACATTTTGATTCACTTAATCTTTCAATTTCTGTGCTTTCCCGATCTGTGAATGTACTTGGATTGCTTAATAAATGTATTTAACTTGGTCTTACAGAGGCTTCACTCTCCAAAATAATATGTTAGCAGGTTTTAACACACAACAGAGTGATCTTCACTGAAGGAAAATGTTTGTCATCAGACCAAACCTGCAGATTAGCATAAGCTTGACATCATTGGTGTGTGTGGTTAGGCGTGGTCACCTGACAGCGTGATACTGTGGACGATGGGGCTGATCAGAGCCTCCCAGCAGGTCCGACCCAGAGCTTCGGCTGCTTCAGCGTCCGGCAGAAACCGATCTGCAAACATCTGTTCGTGTCTCAACGCACTGTTCAGCCTAAACACACACAGATCCAAGTTCTCGGTGAGTCAGCAGCGGCTGCAGCTTCGGCCGTTGACAGGCAGAGAAGAGTTTGTACTTGTTGAAGAGCTGCAGCAGCTGGGCCTTGTCCTCCACCACCTCCTGACACCAGGTATGGGCCTTGGTACTGTAGAACAGGTAGGTACGGCGGCACAGCTGCTCCTTGAACACGGGCCAGAACGTGGGCTTTGGACCCAGAACCTCAAAGCCGTGGACCCGAGTGTCGATGCCACCCTGCAGCACAGAGGGACGGATCAACACCTGCGGAGGAGACCCAGAAAATTTAAGGAGCAGAGACTGACCTGCTGGCATCTCTTGACCCTGATCTGGATGATGGACCAGAACCGGGTCATGTTCTCCAGGAGAACCACGCGGCTGGCTGAGGCAGCGACGTTCACCTGTAAAGACAGAGCGGGGTCAGATGAGGAACCACCCATGTTGACCTGACCAGAACCAGACTCACCGTGTTGAGTTCTGTGTTGATGTTGGCTGGGTCATCCCCGCCCAGAACCAGGATCCTGGCCGGCATGTAGCTCGAGTCCTCACTGGCGACTAGGATGGCGAGTTGTCTGAACATGGAAACACGAAATATCAAAAGTCAGGCTCCTCCTCGGGCTGCCACCGTATCGTGGTGGAGGGGTTTGAGGGCCCCAACGATCCCAGCAGCTCTGCTGTCGGGGGCTTCAGGCCCCTGGTAGGGTCACCCAAGGCAGACAGGTCTTAGGGGAGGGACCAGACAAAGCGCAGCCCGAAGACCCCGATGATGAATAGCAACTTTGGATTTAGTGTTCCCTCACCCGGACGCGGGTCACCGGGGCCCCACTCTGGAGCCAGGCCTGGAGGTGGGGCACGTTGGCGAGCGCCTGGTGGCTGGGCTTTAACCTATGGAGCACGGCCGGGCTCAGCCCGAAGAGGAAACATGGGTCCCTCTTCCAATGGGCTCACCACCTATGGGAAGGGCCACAGGGGTCGGGTGCAATGTGAGATGGGTTGTGACCGAGGGAGGGGGTCCTGGCGGTCCGATCCTCGGTTACAGAAACTGGCTCTTGGGACGTGGAATGTCACCTCTCTGGTGGGGAAGGAGCCGGAGCTGGTGTGTGAGGCTGAGAGGTTCCGGCTAGAAATAGTCGGTCTCACCTCGACGCATGGCTCTGGTTCTGGAACCAGTCTCCTTGAGAGGGGCTGGATGTATTTCCACTCTGGAGTTGCCCACGGTGAGAGGCGTCTAGCAGGGGTGGGCAACTTGTTGCTCCCCATCTTGGCGCCTGTACGTTGGGGTTCACCCCGGTGAACGAGAGGGTAGCCTCCCTCCGCCTTTACGGGTTCTGACTGTTGTTTGTGCTTACAGGCCAAACAACAGTTCAGCCTACCCTCCCTTTTTGGAGTCCTTAGAGGGGGTACTGGAGAGCGCCCCTCCTGGGGACTCCCTCGTTTTGCTGGGAGACTTCAACGCTCACGTGGGCAAAGACAGTGAGACCTGGAGGGGTGTGGTTAAGAGGAACGCTCTGAACAGATCGCCATTCTAGTCGCCAGTGAGGACTCGCCAGGGCTGGACGCCTCCCTGGTGAGGTGTTTTGGGCACGTAGCACCGGCCCTGGGGAAGAACACGGTGGGGGCACTGTGTTTCTTGGCTGTCCGAGATTGGAAGAAGTGGCTGGGAGAGGGAAGTCTGGGCCTCCCTACTTATGCTGCTACCCCCGCGATCCAACCCCAGATAAGCGGCAGACGATGGATGGATGGATGGATGGATGGATGGACGGACGGACGGACGGACGGACGGACGGACGGACGGACGGTCACACACAGGTAGGTAGACCAGCTCTAACAGACGGCCATTCTACAAAACCACGCCCAAACAAAAGATGCCTAGCCACAGAACCATTCACCTGAAAACTCTTGAGATGGAGAGATGACCACGCCCACCTGATGACCACACCCACCCGATGACCACGCCCACCCGATGACCACACCCACCCGATGACCACACCCACCCGATGACCACACCCACCCGATGACCACACCCACCCGCTGACCACACCCACCCGATGACCCCCCACCGAGACCACGCCCTTGTGCATGTAAATGTTGATGAAGTGCGAGCCAGTACACCCATTGGACTCCCAGTAGGTTTTGGGGTTCTTGTCAGTCAGCTTGTTGGCTCTATGGTGGTTGGAGGAAACCTCAACCTTTTCCCAACATTTATCCTCCTTGAGCTCCACACTGGAGCCTGGGAACATCAACAGGGACACCAGTTAGACCAGTTTCAGAAACCCCTCTGTCCATGAACATAAAAGAACATCTGCATTGACCTTGGCACAGGTTCCTCAGGAAGACGTCGAAGAAAGGGATGTTGATCGGCTGGTGGCTGCGGCGGTGCTCTTCAATCTGACCCAGCACCATCTGACACACAACAGGAAACACAGGCAGCACATGACTCACAGCAGCCAATCACTGGAGAACAGGAAGTCTCCGGCTCTTTACTGCTGGAGACGATGCTCAGATGTTCTCTAGAGCGTCTCCAGGTCCAGGGACCCTGCAGGCGCCCACCTGGATGCATCCGGCCAGCACGCTGGTGGTCATCTTCTTGTAGAGGCTGGCGTATTTCTCACAGTCACCGATGAGGTCTCGCAGCTCGGTGACCAGCAGCAGGTTGGTGCTGTGTTTGTCCAGAGCCTTCACCAGAGACTCCTTGGTCCCCAGGCGGCACATAACCACTGCATAGTCCTTGTTAAGTGAAGCCAGTCGGTACAAGAAGCGGATGAAGAGTTGCACAACCTGTGGAGTCATCATAGCAGGTTAACCTCTCACCATGACCTCTGACCTCAGAATCAGGAGCACTGCTAACCTCTCTGTCGTTGATGAACGCCGTCATAGTGGACAGACACGGCTCAATGCTCTCATGCCATGGCAGCATGTCCTCCTCGTAGTTGTCCAGGAACTTGTTGAGGATTCTGCAGGTACATTCAGTCAGACAAGGTCCAGCAGCACCACTGGGGTCGCTGCCAGCAGTACCAACAGGACCACCAAGCAGCAAAAGCTCCAGAGGAACCAGTGGCACCTTACCTGAGGATGGACAGCTGGACCGCCCGGTCAGCTCGGTGCTGCTCCATCAGGCGGACTAGGTCCTGGTAGGTGTCCCGGCTGCGGGTGACCTGCATAAAAAGACGAGATGAGCTGTTGGACGGCGGCAGCACTGGTTCTGTGGGTTTGAACAGATCTTTTCCAGTACCTGTCGGCGCTCGTCCTCTAGCTGGGACGCATCGTCGCACAGCAGCTGCTCCAGGGTCTGGATCACCTCTTTGGTCACCGTCAGCTCCTTCAGGCTCACCACCAACATCTGCAGCTCTGTGTCCTTAAAGTCCAGCTGGTCCTGACTCTCTGAGAAAGACGACCCGGTTTATTCATAGAGCAGGACAGACGGAACCTGTGGTTGCTTGAGCATACCTTAAATACAGAAATAAAGCTGCTTCATGAAATAAACTAGATGAGGCATCTAAAGTAAACAGGATATATACCTCAGATTATATACTGGTGGTTTTAATTTCCTCAGGACGTTCCTACAATCTATTATCTGACTGGCCTCTTCAGGATTATGAATAGGTATGACTGAGTATCATCAGCTTAACAGTGGAGCTTTATCCCATGAGGTCTAGTGTCAAGAAATAGTCAATTCAAAAATTGGAAGCAGATGTACAGTAAAGAGGACTGGGCTGGAATCAGAGCCCTGCAGGTCTCCAATGACCTGATGATGTAAGCCGGTCTGGTACTGCTCCCCGGTCCATTGATCCTGTAGCATGCTGGGTCTTTTCAGGAGCAAAACGACCTCAGCAACAGTCCGAGTCAGAGAAAGGGGCCTTGGTCATGACCGTACCTTTGCTCTCCAGCTTGTGCACCATGGAGATGTGGTTGAGGGCGATGATGGCCAGCATGGTCTCAGCCCTAGACAGTGTCAAACACTTTTTCAGGACGGCGGTGACACCACAAGCCACCAGCTGCTCTGCTAGACTCTTGTGGCTGGCGATGAGCATGATGATGACGAGCAGCCCGTTCCGGACCGACAGCATGCAGCTGCACAGAGGAACGGTTTGAGCAGGGAGTCATGAGAACAGGGAGCTGCGTCTCAGAAGGAGGACTCACCCTTTGGTCTTCAGCATGAGGTCGATGGCAGAAGGGATGGTGCTCAGAAGGCCCTTGGAGCCTTCGGGAGTGGCTGAGCCAATGCTAGCAAAGATCTCCAGCATCATCTGGGTTCCCGATTCTGACAGCGGCAGGCTGCTGCCGACGCTGCGCAGGTCGTGCTTACTGGCGCCGGTGATGACCTTTAACGTCTGAGAAAGAGGACTGGGTCGTCACCATCATTGTCAACGACATAAGAGAAGACGGTGAGTCTTACCGCCAGCGCTAGCTGGAGCACGTGGACCACCGTAGAAAACTCCTGCATGCAGGACAGGACCGCTTTGACCCCGCCCTCCGTAGCAAAGCACACCCTCCACTCGTACTTCAGCATGAGGAGGTGGGTCAGTCTGAGCGTGCTCACAACCACGTCCCTGGAGGAGGACCCCAGCAGCTCCACCAGCAGCTTCAGCACTTTGTCACTGTCGGAAACACAGCGGCTCAGGCTATTTCTTGGACAGTCATTGGTCCAGTCCATGTCCTGGACAGGGGCTACTCTGAGGTGTCTCACCGTATGGTCTGGGCTGAATCGCTCCTCATGGAGTTCTTGTCCTGTGCGCTCTTCTCCTCCAGCAGCCGAGTGATGAAGAGGACAGCGGCCAGCTGCTGGGCGGGTTCTGAGGCCGAGCCGCCCTTCTTCAGGATGTCCACCACCTCCCCCAGCTTCTCCAGCAGGCTCTTCTTCCCCTGAACCCGTGGGTTGTTGAACACTGCAGGAAGACAGCGTGGCACCTCATCACCAACGAGGAGACAGACGCTCCTCATCATCATGATGAAGATGTCCCCACCTTTCATCTTGTCCTCCAGGTCGTCTGGATACTTGCTGTCGTCCTCAGAGGGAAGCTCGCTCTCCGTCTCCGAGCAGCCAGAGTCCAGAGGAGCTTCCTTCTTGGCCTTCTTGGAGACTGAGCCTTTAGTTGAAGAAGAGGAGGCCGACGATGAGGAGGTGAAGCTCTGTGTTCCTCCTCCCAAAGCGGGTGGAGCCAGGGAGCTTTCTGCTGCAGAGACAAGTAGAGGGAAGCAGAGTGAGCAGGGTGGCAGGGACAGGAAGGAGGTCCCTGAAGCCAACTCTCACCCAGCAGCTCTTCGTCCTCCAGGCTTCCTCCTCCTCGCTGCAGGTAGTGCTTGTAGAAGGCGTGGGAGCAGAGCAGGTCGCCGAGGCACCAGGAGGGCAGCACCTGCTTCAGGTAGTGCAGCAGCTTCTTGGACACGTCTCCGGGGACGGACAGGCCGATGAGAGACGCATCGTCCGGTTGCACCTCCTGGACAGAGGACACAGATGGGTCTCCCGGCTCTAACCCGGAGACAGGGGACGCGGCGAGGGGCCCCACCTGGTCCTCCAAGCTCTGCTGCAGCAAGCGGTGCACCTCCTGCTGCTGCTTGGGCTCCAGCTTCTTGATGAAGAACAGCACCTCCCACCACTCTGCTCGGCTCAGCAGCAGCGGCTCCGCCTGCAGCGCCTCCGTCAGGTAGGGCAGCGAGTACAGGCCGCCCGGTGGCTTGGAGAAGAACGTCTGGCTGACTGGGGGCAGAGAAGGTGGAGAGGTGAGGAGGAGAAGAGGAGGAGGCGTAGTGGGCAGGAAGTCCACCTTACCTGCGGTGAGTTTGAGCGTTTCGGTCAGGGTGGAGGCCTTCTCCTGCGTCTCTCTGTCAGTCTGGCTGCTGCTTCCGCTGCCCAGTATCTCCACCATGTGCCAGTGGACCCAGTAGGTTCTGGACAGGGAGTTCCAGTAGACCTGCAGACAGCACAGCGTGATCCAGAAGTGGCTCCAGGCCGACAGTCGCAGCAGGACCCGGTGCTCACCTGGACAGGCGGCGAGCCGTCGTTGCTGTAGCGGAACTCGCCCTCGTCGCCGGCGCTCACCTCCTCGTAGTCCTCCAGCATGCGCACCGCCATGCCGCTCTTCAAGCTGTCCTGGACGTACTCCACATATGCCGAGCGGCTACTGAAGTCCGACCGCGCCTTGAAGCCGTTCCCGCCCCTCTTCTTGGTTGGCGTGGCTGCTGGCGCCGAGACCGGGGAGCTGGCGGCCAGCGACACAGATGAGGTGCAAAACCGGGGCTGGAAGATGGAGCGGAGGATGGGGCGGGGCACCTCCTCCGCCCGCTCTTCGCTGCAGGCCACGCCCCCTCCTGACTGCCGTCCAGAGCCGTCGGGCGGCTTCCGGTTCCGGTCCCAGCCCATAACCCGGACCAGCTCTGAGATCAGGTTGGCCATAGCCATGGTGAAGTCAAACTCCTTCTGAAGGCGGAGGAGCTCTGTCTGGTGGGCGGAGCCTGAAGTGCTGGGGGCGGGGCTACCGTCCAGTCTCTCTGAGCCTGCCTCCGCCCCCGCAGTGTTCAGCTTGTCCATCAGAGACGTGACGCACAGGTATCGCTTCACCAGGGAGAAGAGCAACTTCCCAGGTATCTGAACAGACAGAACCGGATTAGAATCGGATCAGAACCGTCTGATTTTGGTCTGGTCCTGACCCAAACTAACAGAACTGTGTTGTTACAGCATCCCACAGAGAGCAGCTTTTCCTGATTCTAAAAGAAACTGAAACCCCCAGTGTGAGGTGGAGCTACCTGGGGCAGGTGGATGCCCTCGAAGGAGATGCCGTGCTCCTCGGAGGACGTGGTCTCGGCGAACAGCTCCAGCAGGGTGAAGCGATTGTCGAAGTCCATGTGCTGCTCGATGCCGTCCTGCTGGCTGAGGGACAGCAGGACGTAAGCCCGGCTCCCTGCAGGGACACATGGGCACCGGGTCAGAACCGGGTCTGCTGAGGTCAACCCGCCCCACAGCAACAGAACCGGGTCTAACCGGGTCAGCCAGGTTACCCAGAATGCAGCTGACCTGCGTCGTGTGAGGCCAGCGCCCGGAGCATCTTGCCGGCACTGCGCCTCGTCTGCGTCTCCTTGTTGCACAGCAGCTCCATCAGCAGGTTGAGGGCGCCGGTCTCCTTGAAGACGCCGACCAGCGAGCCGATGCTGGCGTAGGCGCTCAGCACGTGGATGGTGTGCATGATGTTGATGGAGAAGTCGCTCTTCTTGGCCATCTGCTTCCGTGCGCGGCACACCAGGTTCTTCACGTCCTCCTTCATATCGGACAGTTCCACCTCGTCGAATGTCACGTCTGCTGGGAACTCTTCGCCGCCCTCAGGGTCTCCGTCCGCCGCCTTCTCGCCCCGCTGCTTCTCCTGCGGCTGTAGGGGGCGCTGCGCTTCCGCCTTCCTCTTGCCCAGAAGCGTGGGGCAGTTGGCGAACACGTCCTCCATCGTCATCCACATCAGGATGTTCTCCGGCTTAGCTTCTCCGGACGTGGAGCCGCCGGACCCGCCTACGCCGGTCCCTCCGCCGCTCGGCCCCCCCGTCTCGCCGGCTCCGCCCCCGCAGCTGGACCCGTCCTCCATGATGACAAGGCACCAGCGAATCAGGTACTCCGTCTGGCCGTCGTGGGTCCGGCGCTGGCGGATCAACTCCTCCGGGTACGCCTGCATGCTGGGCCCCAGCTGGACCAGCAGGTTCCCGTTGCGGCGCTCACCCACCATGGTTGCTATGGAAACAGAGACACACATCAGATGACGTGACAGAAAACAGGTCGAGGAACTGGACCTGGATCCGTTTTATCTTCAGAGTCTAGAGGAGTTTGACCCAGACCAGAACCTCCCATCAGAACCTCCCATCAGAACCTCCAGACCAGAACCTCCCATCAGAACCTCCAGACCAGAACCCCTCCCATCAGAACCTCCAACCAGAACCTCCAGACCAGAACCTCCCATCCAGAACCCCTCCCATCAGAACCTCCAGACCAGAACCCCTCCCATCAGAACCTCCATTCTTCTTAACCCCTCCCATCAGAACCTCCAGACCAGAACCCCTCCCATCAGAACCTCCATTCTTCTTGGTGTCCACTGGACGGGTTCTTCAGCTCCACGCTCCCTGCTCCAGCAGGACAGTCCAGTCCACCCTGGATTCATCAGAACCAGGCCCACTCAGGTCCTGAGGTTCCTTCAATCAACGGGCCAATCAGGGAGCAGCTCCACAGGTCAGCAGGTCATGGTTTCTACCTCACGTGATCAAAAGTTAACTGTTTAACTAATGATGTAACTAGTTAGTAGCTTAACTTACTTGACCGCTAACAAGCTAACTAGCTAGCTGACCAACTAAATGTGTTTCTGTCCCTCTGTGCCGTTGACGCAACGTGCTGACGTCACACCAAAGTCCGCTCCGGATTCAGAGGTGTGAGTGTGGACCCGCCAGGAGCCAGAACCTGCTGCAGTCAGGGATCACGCAAGACTCTGGTCTGTTGGTCCATGATGTTCGGGAGAATTCGGCTCCGTTAAACCCCAGAACCTGCTAACGGCTGAGCAGAACCGGGTCCAACAGCTGCTAGAGCTTCACGGTTCCGGTCACAGACAGCAAATGAAGCAGACCCGAAGTTAAACCGAAGCGGTTTGGAGCGGTTCTGATTCTAAACAAACCGTGGAGAAAACACTGTCGGCCGCTCCGGACCGGAGTCCGGCGGGCCTGCCCCCCTCCTCGGTGAGTCCGGTTTACCTGGCGAGTCCCGCACCTGCAACTGCGCGCGCACTTTCCTCTTTCGCCCTAATGCTCTCTTTTCCAGCCTGGTTCTGTAGGTTCTGTCCCGGTTCTGCCGCAGGTTTGATGCGCACTGTCACACCACGGAGCGCGTCTTCCGCCTCTGCGAATCTTCCGGTAAGCTGTTAGCGCAGTAGCGCCCCCTCTGTTCGGAGGAGTTCAGTCATGACGTCACGTCTTATCGGTTTGGCGCTGGATCCTGGATTCTCCGGAGATCAATGCATAACTGATGTCCTCATGAAATACCATCAAATTAAAATGTTAATCTGGACATCACGTTGTCAGTCGCAGTTTTATTTATATATTTATTTTATAAGGATGTTTTGTGTTGTACAGTTATTTCACATATTAATGTTTTCTAACTCTTTTTATTTCATGTTCTTTTTCCAAACGAGAGGGCGGGGAAGGCCATATTCAGGGTTTTCAGAACCAGAACCAAACACAGAGACAACAGCTCCTGTTCATGTGAAGCTTCTGTTGTCCTCATCAATCAATCAATCAATCAATCAATCAATCAATCAGAGGTTCTGATGGATCTGAAGAAGAGTTCTGGTCAGCAGGGGGCGCAAATACAATTTGCAATGTATTGATAAGAAATTTACTTAAACAAAAGTCAATAACAAACTAATGAATTAGGTTAAGAAGAATAACAAGCCAGGTTGTTACAACCAGGGTTGTTAAAGAGATACAAACAAAAATTCACATTGTCATTTTTATGCTGCCATGTATGTTAATCTGAGACTTTATGTTGGTAGAGTCAAATATATAGGAAAAAATAAGATGAAACTATTTAGTCTATCAACATGGAAATTTTCCTTCCACTCTAAAACAATAAATCATTTTCATAGAATCACATCATCAGCAATGTGTGAATAGAGCAAAACACTCAGCAAGCTGCAGCTAAATGTAATCATTTAGCTGGTAAAGAATAATTATTGCCCTGTCAATAAATGATTCCTAATAGATTGTTATTACCAGAGGAAAACAGAAACGGCTTCATGAGGTCAGAGGGTCAAACTGATGAATAGAGAGGATGGATGCTCTCTGCTACAATATTCCTGCATCTTCCATCATCTTTCAGCAAACAGTTGAGATAAAGTTGGTTCTGGTTTCACCACCATTTACCTGCTGTTTACCTGCCAGTGAAAGTTTCATTAAAAGATTGTTGATCTGCAGCTCATGAGACGGAAACCAGCCGAGGAGATGAAAAGTTCAAACTTGAGTTAAAATGTTGTTTTAAGTTGAGTTGAATATTAAATGTAAAGTTTTAACATTTTAGCTCAACAAGCTCTAGTTGGGAAACAAGGTCAAAGTTGAGCTGAATGTCCAGGAACGACACAAGGAATTTAAAATTTGCCAGTTTCAACAGGTTGGGCATCGAGAGAAACTGGAATCACGTTCAGGTTTTGTTTATGTCATTTAATTATCTCTACTTCCTTAAGAAAATGAAAAAATATGTTTTTTGTGAGGGAATTAATATTTGACAGGTCCAGTGATGCCAGAATTAATAATAAATAATAAAGACTTTGTGCAATTCTGATTTAGTAATGTAATTATAATAGTTGTGTTACCTCCCCACGCCACTAGAGGCAGCAACAGGCCCAAAAGATGCCACTCAGGAGCAGATTTAGAAGTTGACAGGAAGCTACAGAATCTGCAGTGATCTGCTCTGAAATAAATAAAAGATAAAAGTTCAAATACCTGCTGAGAGAGAAAATCCTTCCTAAAGGTGAAAATATATCACAGATTTGAAAGGAAAATAAAAACGGGAGGATAATATAGGAAATAGCGCCCCCTTCACTTTAATGGACCCGTTTCCATATAGTAGGGGTCCCCAAAGTGGGTGCTGGAGGGCCGGCATCCTGCATGCTTTAGTTCTCTCCTTGGTGGCAGTGACAACCTTTTCAGCAGCTCAATGTTCTTCTTCGGCCTCTAACGAGACCAAAACATGCAGAACGCGGCCCTCAGGGACCCACTTTGGGGACCCCTGCTATATAAGGTGTGAGACTGACGGCGGTCCGTCCCGCCCCTTCCTGTTTGCTGCAGCGCGGTGGACTCGCCTCCTCCAGCCTCCTGGACACCTGGGCGCTCTGCTGCCCGCCCGCAGAGCTCTTCTCTCGGCTCTCAGAGGTCCGGAGCTCCGCGGCTCCTCAGCGGGGCTCTCCCAGCTGCTGCCCGGCTCAGAGCGCTCTGAGGTCGGGCAGAGGACGGACAGCAGCCCCTCAGATGAAGACACTCACACCTCACCTTGCGAGGCGAGTATGCGCGCTCGCGTGATCACAGGGATGACGTCAGAGCCAGTGTGTGGGTATTTAATTATTATCAGGAGCTTCGAGCATTTCTGACTGTTAATAGCCTTGCGCGTGCGTGTTGGTGTCGGGGGTGGGGGGGTGGAGATTGTTCTGCTGCATGAAAAGGTTCCGAACCGGGAGTCTCAGAACCCAGAACTCAGGACGCCGAACCAGGAGCTGCTTTCTATGGAAACCATGGCAACCAAGCAGGAGTCAGAAAATGAGGATGAGCATCAAACACAGTTACAGTACAAAACTGATCACTAGAGAAAGTTTAAAACATGTTTTTATTCACGTCACTCTGCTAATAACAAGACACGTCTCCATGACAACTTCTCTTCCTCTTTGCATTTTAAGCTGCCTCCATTAATACTGAAAGCTAACCCTAACGATCCCTTCAAAATAAAATCGTCCTGATACTGGACTTAATACTTTGTGATAGTTATGGAAATGTAATATTTGTTATCAGTATTGTTGAATGTCACCTGCCCTAGCCCTCTTGTTTTGTTGTGTATTTGTATATTTGTATACCTACTTGTTTAAAACTAAATAAAAATAAAGTTTAAAAAATAAATAAAGGGAAACAAACAAATAAAGAAAAAAAAATCTTTAACCACCAAAAAGGGAAACAAACAAAAAAACTTCATTTAGAACATTATAAAGTGATTTATCAAGTCCAGAGGACTCCAAAGCTTCATTCAACTGGAAGGTATTCACTACCTTCCAGGTTCAGAAGGTTACATTGATTAAAATATGGATGAAAATATCCTGCTATGAGAGCAGAATGATCCAGTCCAGGTTTGAAGCGTCTAGTTGTTTTGACTAGAGTCGATTAAAGATGGAGTAGGTAGTGAATAATTAGGTGGAATTGCCCTTTAGCCATTTCCCGAATCAGAAGCTGGAATTGGCAGCTAGCTGCTAATAGCATGTAGCTACTGGTAGGATGTAGCTACCACATGCTGATGGCATCAGTTCTGTCTGCTTTAGAGGTTGCAGGTGCTACTATATACTGGATAGTAGCCCTGGCTGCCCTGGGGTACTGAGGCCAGGCTGCCTGCACAGCGCCCTCTGCTGGGCTCCACATCACCTGTTGGCCCCCACACCACCTGTTGGCCCCCACACCACCTGTTGGGCCACACCACCTGTTGGGCCACACCACCTGTTGGGCCACACCACCAGCAGCAGGTGCCCAAGGACACAACAAGCCATCACAGGGGAACTGGTTGCTGATGGTTTCTCTATGGACCTCTTCAGGGGCAGCAGCCCATAGTGACCACTTCCTGTTCCTATTCCAGGTCACAGTCTGACCTCTGACCCCTCTGAGGAGCAGCAGGAGCACCATGCAGGGCGGAGCAGCAGAGGCGGGGCCGTCCCCCCTGAAAGAAGACGGCGGCCTCATCGACACCCACAGGCCGGGGGCGGAGCCTCCCCAGCAGCTGGACCCCCGCGCCCTGCCCCCCCCCCAGGACCCCGGCCTCCTGCTGCGGCTGTGGGCGGAGCCTGGGGGCGGAGCCTGTTGCGAGACGACCTTCATCGAATCCTCCGCCCCCACCTGTTGCTCAGCTGTGTCTTCGCTGCGACTCTCTGACAGCAAGTTACTGGAGCTCAGCGGAGATGAGGCCAAGATTCCCCCGATGACCTTTGACCCAGTCAGGAACGAGGAGCTGGAGGTCAGCAACCATCCATCCATTGAGTCTGATGTAATTGAAGGTTAGTTACATCAGACTCAATGGGTTAGTGTGTACATTGTGTACATTGTGTACATTGTGTGTATTGTGTGTACATTGTGTGTATTGTGTACATTGTGTGTATTGTGTGTACATTGTGTGTATTGTGTGTAATGTGTGTACATTGTGTGCATTGTGTACATTGTGTGTACATTGTGTGTATTGTGTGTACATTGTGTGTACATTGTGTGTACATTGTGTGTATTGTGTGTACATTGTGTACATTGTGTGTATTGTGTGTACATTGTGTACATTGTGTGTACATTGTGTGTATTGTGTGTGTGCAGAGCGACCTCTCCAGCTCCTCCTCTCTCAGTGATGACGACTTCCTGCTGCTTCCTCCCAGGGATCATCGCAGCCTCAGCGTTTTCTCAATGCTCTGCTGCTTCTGGCCGCTCGGCATCGCTGCCTTCTACCTGGCGCACCAGGTGGGTGGGCGGGGCCATGGTGGGCGTAGCTTTCTGGGCGGAGCCTGGGTGGGCGGATGTTGTGTTAACCCAGGACCTCCTGCAGTTTCTTCTTCTCTTGTTGCTGCCCGCTCCCTGCTCTGGTTGCTAAGTAACCGCTCTACAGTCAGCGGTATATGCTTGTTATATGCTCAGTATATGCTTGTTGCCAATAGCGACAGGCCCCTGCAGCTCGCATACTGTGGGTTCTGGTCCCAGCAGTGGTTCTGATGGTTCTGATGTGAAGGTCTGGTTCTGACCCGGTGGGGTTCAGAGTTCGTCCGGTGATGTAACTTCCTCCTCTTCATGTCCAGGTGTGTTACACCAGGAAGAGAACTAAAACATGGACGCCAGAACCTCCAGGACCCAGTCTGGATCCCACCGGGTCAGAACCTTCAGGTGGAATCAGAAAAGACCCTTTTACCTTTCTGACCTGGTCATTGACATTTATTTTGAAAGTCCAAATGAGTGGGGAAATATGGAGTCTTTTATTTTGTAGGACCAAACAATTAAAAATGCTGGTCCTGTTGAGCTGTGTGACCAGAACCACTAGATCCCCCTGACCCGGGTCCAGAAAGCATGAGAACATCAGAACCCGTCCAGAACCTGGAGGGGTGGGAGGAAGCCCCGCCCCCTGGCCCTGATTGGAGGAGCTGTTTCCCCTCAGCGTGGCGGTTGATTAGGTGCGCCTCGTCCTGATTGTTGGCATGGCGATGGACGGCGGTGGGGGTGCCGTTGTCCGACCGCGGGGTCGTGACCTCTGTCTCTGTCTGCAGACCAGCCGGGCGGTGTCTACAGGTGACCTCCACCTGGCCGGCTCCACCTCCAGGCGGGCGCTCTTCCTCGCCGTTCTCTCCATCACCATAGGAACCGGGATCTACGTGGGCGTCGCCGTGGCGCTCGTCGCCTACCTGTCCAAGATCCAGAAGTGGTAACCATGGCAACCTTCTTCATCATCATCATCATCATCAGACTTTACCTGCCAGGTGGATGAAGAACCAGCAGAACCTGCTGTGGTTCTGGTTGCTCTGAACTGAATCTGGGTTTGTTTTCTGTCTGTCGCTGGTTCTGGTTCTGTCCACGGATCTCCGGGTTCCTGATTTGATGGAGCCAGAAATTTTTCACAGTGACACGGGCCGGTGGTGCTGGACCGGCCCAGCAGAACCACGTGGGTCGGGTTTCCCTCATTGAGCTGCGGACGACTGGTCCAGAAGGTTCTGCAGCTCTGACCTTGATGCAGGTTCTGTTCAGGTTCTGGTTTCCCTCTGAACCACGCTGCCACCTGAGCGTCCAGAGCCCGACCCGACCCGACCCGAGCCGAGCCGACCCGACGCCCCCCGGTGTTTGTTCCTGCGTCAGCAGAACTAATCTGTCCTCTGAGCTCATTAACATCCTGATCTGTTTAGCAGGTGGGCCAGAACCCACAGAACCAGAACCAGCGGGTTCTGCAGAAGCTCCAGAGAAGTCAGAATATCTGATGGGGCTGTGACCTTTGACCTTTAAATATCTGATGACCTGGAGCCGTTTTGAGCCGATCCTCTCCAGAACCGGTCTCCTGTGGTTCTGTTCATGACCCGTTTAGCTCCATTTTGTTCCTAAATAAATGTCTTTGACAACTTTCTTTTTTCCCTCCGAAGAGTTTTTGCAGCGCTAGTGGCTCGTATTTTTTACAGTAGATTGACAGGAAGGAGGGCGAGGAGAGGAGGGAAGACATGCGGCAAGGGTCGCCGGGACTGGGAGTCGAACCCGCGACGTCCGCGTCGAGGACTGAGGCCTCCAAACCTGGGGCGTGCTTAACCCCTGCGCCACCACAGCACGCCCCGTCTTTTACAACTTTTGATCTGAACGTCATTAAAGGAAAGTCTTTAGGCCGCTGACCTCTGACCTCTGGAAATGTCTGCATGACGATGGCCCATTTGGATGATGCTGAATAAAAGACGAAGACACTGATTGGTTCTGGACTTTTTATTTCTAGAGTTTCGGTCTGACTACAGGAAGCTTCGCCCAGCCACACCCAAACACCTCTCTGACATCACTTCCTGTTACAAAGTCACCATTTCCTGTGAAAATGTGATGTTAGTACTCAGGAAATGCTGACATCATTTCCTGAGTGATGAAGTCATAAGCTGTGTCTGAATTCAGAGACTGGACCCATGATTCATATCCCAGGATTCATTGCGGGTCCCAACAATGGCGGCAAATTATTTTCTTATTCTTCTCTGTCAATGACACAACGTGATTTTGTACAACGTTTTTAGGCGACAATGTGTAAAACTCAAGTATCTGCACACCAAAACATGACCTGCTGTGACCTGCTGTGACCTCCAGAGGGCGCTGCAGACTCGGTGTACCGGAGCAGAGAGCCCGACTAACGGATCACTGCGAGAGAAACGCCACGAGTTTCCCAGAGTGGAAGTTAAAGATCGATATTAACCAGACAGGAAACGTCCAGTAAACCGTTTGGTAGTTCGTTCATTCCTGATCAGATCGCTTTGATCGATTAAAGTTAAGCCTTCAAACATCCCAGTTCATCTGACGTCTGCAGAGTTTAGAGTGGAAAATGAATCATTTGCTTCTATTTATTCCTGACAGAAATGTGCAAAACATGTTTGAACATTTTAGAATCAAACTAATGTATTTATTTTTACTATGAACAGCCTTCACTCAAAAGGTGAAGAATAATAGTGTATGGCAAGCCATTTTAACATAAAATCGGTTTCGTCTGACTATCCGTAATTACATTCTAGATGTCTAAAAATGCATTGTGACTATCTGGAATAATAATTCAAGATATATTACATCTTGACTAGTCCAAATTCCTTTCAAGATGTCTCAAATGACGTCACTGGATCTGTAATTTGACGAGACATGTATTCTATGGCAAGCCGTTTTAACATATATTCTGTTTTACTGCCCTTACATTCCAGATATCAAATTGTTTTATGACTAGACGGTTTAGCAATTTAAGATATCTCTAATTACATTCTGACTGGTCAAAATGACGTCAGATTTACCACTGAGTTCTCTGGAGACTTCAAGATATCAACAATAATTTACTGACTATCTGAAATACACATTTCAAATATCTACAATTTAATTATGACTAGTCAAAAAGTCAATTCAAGATATCTCAATTGTAGTTTTGATTAGTCATAATTCTAATTAAATATATTTCTAATTAGTCCATAATTCAAGATATCTTAAATGTATTTTTGGATAGGAGAAATGTAGTTTTGAAATTATAGATATCTTAAAAGCAAATAATGACTAGACAAAACTAAATTAGAGATATCTTGAATGATAATGTTGACAATTACGTTCAAGAGATCTTAAATCCTAATTCCGGATACGAGTCTCATCTAATTACAGATCCAGTGACGTCATTGGGGACATCTTGAAAGGAATTTTGACTAATCAAAATGTAAATGGCGATATCTTGAATTATTATTCCAGATAGTCAAAATGCATTTTCCGATATCTGGAATGTAATTACGGATAGTCAGATGAAACTGAATTTATGTTAAAATGGCTTGCCATAGTCTCACAAACACAAGCTAATGTACATGCATTAGTAAATAGATGCAACTTTTCAGTTATTTTGATCGAACTTAAACATTATTTATCAACAATTCAATCCTCAACCAACCAAAGAGCGAAATCAACAATATGGCTTTGAATCAACTTGGACTTTTGGATTATCTTTTATATTAATGCACATCTGGCACATATATCACAATTTGTGCTATTATCTACATTCATATTTATTTTGACTGTCATTTTCTTGTCTTCATGCTTTATTTTATGCTCTCCCTGGTAAATGATTTTTGTAAATTGGTTTTGTTATCAGCTCTTCAGCAGCTGCTCTGGAAATGGGCTGAACCTGCGAGACGACGAGGCTGTGTGCATTTCTACAGCCAATAAGAGGGAACCTCTGCATTTATCATACTGCCAAAATCCTTTCTGCATAGAAATAAGTGGGTACATGAGGAACTACAGTGAATAAAAAGTCGAAGTCGGTCTTCTTAAATCATTTTGTAGGAACCAGAAGATGAAACTTCTTTTTTTTTTTTATTGTCATTTTTATTTTTTAGCTATTATCATCATCACACTTCTGATTCCAGACACTGAGTGCCGGTTGGAGTCAAAGGAAACGGATCCAAGTGGAAACCATTTGGACCAACCCATCGATATAATCTGCATCAGAGGAAGGCCTCAGTACGATTGTGTTCTTGTTTACTGTAATAAATAAAGTTTATTTAAAAGAAATAAAAATAAATGAGTAAATAGATGCTAACGTAGCGCCAGGCTACATGCGGAGTAGCAGACTGTACAGTAGCTGCGGTTAGAAAAGGCAGCGTGTGTTTTATCTGCTGAGTCAACGTTACCATGGTGATCCACTGTTTGTCTCTGCTGAGGCGTTTCGCTAACGCTGTTAGCAAGTTAGTAAGAAGTGGAATAACAAACTTAAAACAAAAAAGTTTCCATGTTAGAAGTGAGAATATTATAAATAAGTGTTTCGCTGAGTTTTATATAAAAATGTAAGTATGTTTATGATGTAAGCACAGCTTGTGAGCTAACATCAACCAGTTAGCACTCTCCTGCTAAATGACGCGACTCCACTGATTTCTTCTACATAATATTTCAATTATAAATTTAGTTAATTAAAAAAAATTAGGAGCCGAGTTGTTCAACTCAGACATAACTGTCTTTCTAACAAGAGAACTAAAATCAACTGAGCGACTGATTCCTTCCTTTGACGTTAAGCTAACATCTGTTAGCTTTTCTAGCTACCAGCCTCTCTACAATTCCTAAAAGCTTGCAAAATGAAATGTTAGGACTAAAAATAACAACATCAATGTAGTGAAGCTTCGCATGAACTTGTTAGATGCTCTGTCCATTGCTGGAGCTGATATTTGGTGAAACGATGCGCTAATGGACTCAAATAGAATCAGTCCAAGACTCCATGTTCACACAGAAACAAAGCGCGCCAGGTTTTGTTTGTGAGACTTGCAGCCATGTGGAATTTCTGGGTCAGTTGTGGGCAGAGCTTGGTGAGGTCCACTGACTGCTCCTCTCTTCCGGTCCTTGGACGGTCCGGTCTACGGAGACCGATCTGTCCAAGGACACAGACCTTGAATCCGGACACAGCTCCAGTCTGGCCACTTGACTTCCAGCCCAGTGACATCACTTGTTGAAACTCTTGTCATCTACTATCTGCTAGCAAAGGACTCTGACATCACTTCCTGTTACTCTGACATAACTATTTGCATGTCCAATTATGGCATGACTTCCTGCTGCACATCTCTGCATAAGGTCCAGATATGGAAGTGCTTACCTGCACATTTGAGTAGGAAGGTCATCTGCTCTTTGGCTATCTGTTTCCATAGCAACCCACCCAACCGGTACCAACCGGTCCCGAGCCACCCAACCATCAACATCACACAAACTAAAATCTGGGCGTAAAAAACGAAAAGTTTGGCAAGAGTCCTCCAAAGCTGAGCCCCCTGCAGGACACACTGAGACACTGCAGCAGGAAGCCAGAGTCAGGGCTACCGGCTGGTACCGGCTGGTACCGGCTGGTACCGGCTGGTACCGGCTGGTACCGGCTGGTACCGGCTGGTACCGGCTGGTACCGGCTGGTACCGGCTGGTACCGGCTGGGCTCGGGTCATCTGGACCTTAG
The DNA here is from genome assembly GCA_911649635.1 of Poeciliopsis gracilis. Taxonomy (NCBI): domain Eukaryota; kingdom Metazoa; phylum Chordata; class Actinopteri; order Cyprinodontiformes; family Poeciliidae; genus Poeciliopsis; species Poeciliopsis gracilis. Next base: position 191,601 of record CAJVRI010000114.1, read on the forward strand.
GTTCTGTTCAATTAAAATGTTTTGGTGACAAATTTACAGACTCGAAAGAAACACATACAGTTCTCAGGGAGAGTGTGTGTGTCCAGTGAGTGTGTGTGTCCAGTGAGTGTCCAGTGAGTGTGTCCAGTGTTTGTTCTGCACATGCTCAGTAGAGTCTGTCAGTCCAGGAAGCGGTGCCTCCTCTCTTGGCCCCCCGGCTCTGGGGGGGCAGACAGCTGCAGTGGTGAACTGGGGAAGGGGATGGGATGCCTCAGGTTGCTGGTGGGCGGGGCTTCAGGTGGCGTCGGCATCGGGAGATGCCCCACCCTCCTCCACCTGGTTGGCGCGGCCAAAGGTCTTGACCTTGGACAGAAGGTCGCCCAACGTTTCCTTGAAGCCTTTCTCCAGCAGCCAGCCCTCGCTCTCACACTCCGGGTTCTCCGGGTCGGCCATCGTCTCCAGGGCCGTGCTCAGGTACTTCAGGCCCGCCACGTCCCCCGCCTGACTCACACACACACACACACACACACACACACACACACACACACACACACACACAAAAGTCAGGTGAGTCTGGACAGATCAACATAGTTCAGCTCTGCACCAAGCAACAGCTTCTGATTGGAGCGTTCAGCTTTCTGAGCCAGGGACCGCAGGCCCCCTCTGTCCCCCTCTGTCCCCCCTTCCCCCTCTGTCCCCCTCTGTGCCTCCAGGTGAGCTCAGGTGTGTCCTTCAGCCAGTAACTTCAGGTGTTGAACTTGTTGTTCTGACCCAGATAACGGGCCTCTTAGGCAACATCCCTGTCTTCCCAGAATGCCCCCTGCTGTGGCAGATTAACCCCCCAGGCAGATTACCTGCAGCAGCTCAGCACTCGACTCTCTGGACAGTCCGAGTCGCTGACAGACTGGACTCGGACCGTGGCGGGTTTCGTGACCGGTCCGGTTCAGAAGCAAACACGGCGGTAAATCTGATTAACGTGGCGGCGTGCCGGGTCACCTGGTGCCGGTTCGGTCCAGGTGTTCTGACGATCATCTTGTTTTAAACGAAGGATTAGGAACGCGGCTGATCCTCCATGAACCCGTCCACGGGTTAAAGACGGCGGCTGGAGGAGGCAGGCGACCGGTTCCCATGGCAACAGACCGTCAGGCCTGTTGCCTGGTTCTGTTCTGGTTCCATTTGGGCTTTGGTTCTTTTAACGTCTCCAGTCTGAGAAGCCAGGTCAACTTTCACAGGTGGAACGTTCCAGCGACATCAACCCGTTTCACTTGGACTCCCTGAAAATGTCCCAGGATGCAGCAGAGGACGACCTGGAGAGACTGCACTTAGCATGTTAGCTAACATGCTAACATGCTTCGAGTCTTCATCACTGGAGGCTTTCATCCACAACTTCCACCTTCAGAGGGAGAACCAGCTTAAAACAGAGGCTGCCTGTTAGCATGCTAACAGCTATCATTAGCATGCCAGCGCTAACTCTGAAGCAGTTTTTTATGTTCATGTGTTCCTTTGCCAGCATTAAGTTTTAAAGTTTGTTTTCTGAAGAATGAAATCCAATTGAAAACCTCGCCTTATTAGCTTCACTTGCTAATGTAATGCTAACCAACAAGTTAAGGCTTTCTTCAGGTTGTTAATGACTGAAGGTTATAGTTATACAAGTTTGTTTCTTTCCAATGTTTCCTTTGATGCTGTGAAGCATGTTAAACTGCTATGCTAGCCGATGCTAACCAAGTGAACTCGTCTCGTATTGATTGAACGTCACACACCAACAGCGGAGGTTGTTTTAGCAGGAAAGGAGACCCAACGGTTTGAAGGAGAAATGATGCAACTTCCATAAAAGAAAAGTTTCAAATAAGCTAACAGGTGGGTTTGGTGGATCTGATGAGCTGCAGCTGATTATCTATTTAATTTGACTGACATTTACTTCCATAACCTTATCATTCTAAGGCTTCATGGATGATGATCTTTGACTGGGTTTCTGACTGTTTGCCTCCATCTACTGCTACTGCAGTAGCTTTAGCTAGAAATAATCCTGTCAGGTTATTTTAGAAGGTTTTTGCTGCAGTAAATGGCTTTGAACAGACTTCTGAATGAATGGTACAATACAGTGGTGAACACAGTTAGCTAAAAGGTTAGCTGTGCTAACCCTAATGCTTTAGCTAATGCTGGACTAATGCCATGGCATTTAACAGGGGCTAAAGCTAAAGCACTTTAGCAACATGGTATTTAGCAGGAACTAATGCTAAAGTACTGAAGCCAATCATGTTGCCATCCAGTATGTGTGATGAGCTCAACGAGAAGAAACTATTCATATGTGAACTACTGTATTTATCTGGTTATCCTGGTTAAAAGTAATGGCAACAACAGGAAGTGAAACTGCTGCATCTAAAACCATTCCAAAATAAGAGTTGAGTATAAACGTCTAACTACCCAACAGTTGATAACCAAAACTTCAACTCCTAAAGCAGAACAAGAGCAGATCGGCACTAACAGCTCATAGCCACTATAAAGCATGGTGGAGGAGGGATGATGATGTGGGACAATTTCTCCTGACTAACCAGTGAGAACCAGACAGACATCACGACACTTCACTTACTCCACTTCTGTTCCTTTAAGAAAGCATGTTGCTGGTGCCGGAGGCTGATTGGCTGCGGCAGTGTGGGCGGAGTCTTACCTCCAGGATGATGGTGAAGATGAGCAGGGCTCCGATGCTGTTCATGATGCCGCTGTAGTAGGAGAAAACGGCCTGGCGGCAGCCGCGGTTCCAGATGTTCAGCTCCTCGGTGCGGTGGTCGTAGTCGTAGTGGGCGGAGTTATTGGTCAGGTGATGCTGGATGCAGGGGCGGGGCGAACCGGGATTACAGCAGCTGAACGGGACGCTGTCCATCAGGTACTTCCCCTCCACATTACTGAGGACACGGCTGACGGACAAACAGAGGTCAGACCCTGCTAGGTGGGAGGAGGGGCACCAGGCGGGGTGGGCACCGGGCGGGATGGGCACCAGGCGGGATGGGCACCAGGCGGGATGGGCACCGGGCGGGATGGGCACCGGCCGGGGATGGGCACCGGGCGGGATGGGCACCGGGCGGGGTGGGCACCGGGCGGGGTGGGCACCGGGCGGGATGGGCACCAGGCGGGAATGGGCACTGGGCGGGATGGGCGCCGGGCGGGATGGGCACCGGGCGGGGCCTTTTAACGGGCTCTGCTCAGGTAGGACATGGAGAATCATGGAGGTTTCCTCATGGAAGCTTGACCTTCCGAACTGAGCATGCTCAGACTGACTGAACCAATCAGCACAGAATATATACTGCTCCAAAAAATAAAGGGAACACTCAAACAACACAATAAAACTCCAAGTACATCAAACTTGTGTGAAATCAAACTGTCCACTTAGGAAGCAACACTGATTGACAATCAAAATGATTTTGTTGTCAGAACATTCAACTTTGTACAGGACAAAGTATTCAATGAGAATATTTCATTCATTCAGATCTAGGATGTTATTGGACTAAACTTTTAAAAAATCTGTGAAATGTTGCAGCAGCAGGGACGTGCAGTTCTGGTTCTGCTTCTAGTTCCAGGAAGCTTCACACCTGCAGCTGGTCATGTTATCATAGAGCTGATTGGTCCTTCAGTACCTCCAATCACTTCCTGCTCCACCCACTATGACCCTGCAGCTCCTGCAGGACCCCAGCAGAGACCCAGACCGCTCCGCGGTGAACCCACCCTTTATTATTATTGCTGCGATAACATAATCAGTTTTATGCAGATTCGGCTCTTTCACTTTCTAAAGGGTCGGGTCTGCTGCAGAACGTTCCCCTGCTGCTGCCTCAGAGGCTGGGAACTTTGACCTCCATAAGGCCAGATTGATCCCCTGCTGAGTCCCTGAAGGCAACAACCACCTGCAGCTCGACCTCATCGAGGAACTAAACCCAACCCGGCCCAGTCTGAACCCGACCTGACCTGCTGTGTCCAGGTACTCACTCTTTGACCCCGTCGTTGCTCATGTCCAGGTAGCGGTTGCTGATCCACTGCACCTCGAACCAGTCCCTGAAGTTGTTGTTTCCGCAGCACCGGAACTCGATCTGAGTCATGTCCAACGTCCGCTTCATGAAGCAGCGTCCCGGCGTGTCCGTGTCCTTGTAGAAGCGGATGGCGTTCTTCAGGCCCTCGGCCAGCGTCAGGTACACGGCGAACTGCATGAGGAAGCAGAGCAGCACCAGCAGCAGCAGCAGCGCGTTGAAGCCGCAGCACAGCAGCATGTAGGGCCGCAGCATCGGCTTCATCTTGGAGAACTTCTGGGGGTCCAGAGAGTCGTGGCACAGCTTCCCCCCGAAGGCGTTCAGGCCGCAGGACAGCATGCCCACCAGGATCAGCAGGTTGGGCACCAGGTGGCTCTCGTTGTTGTCCATGATCTCGCTCCTCTTCCTCAGCTCGACCTTGAAGAAGATGCCGAGGCTGAAGAGGAAGATGCCCACGATGACGGCGAGCCAGTAGAGCATCCAGAGACCCTGAGCCAGCTTGACCCGCTTCTGCAGGTTGAACTTCAGCGACAGGAACGGCATGGCGTCGACTCACAGCGACGGTCCCCAACGGCTCTGCAGAACGACGAGGCTCAGAGCTGCAAACCGTCCCAGGAGGAACTCAGGAACTGGACCGCAGGGTTCTGAGTCATGATGCAGAACCGGCAGCAGGAACCAGCACGAAGCGGAGCGGAGGTGTGAATGTGAGCGGCAGCCTGGCGTCCTGCTAAAGCCGCTCCTGATCTGATTAGCAGCGGATCATCTGAGGCTCTAATCCTCCAATTACTGCTAATGGGTTTTTAGCTAAGCAGCAGCTTCCTTCCTGTCAGACGGCTCACCTGGCCCCGCCCCCGTGCAGGGGAGGCCCAGCAATCAGCACTCTAAAGCTGAGGACGCTTTAGGGCGAGGACGCTTTAGAGTGAGGACGCTTTAGGGCGAGGACGCTTTAGAGTGAGGACGCTTTAGGGTGAGGACGCTTTAGAGTGAGGACGCTTTAGGGTGAGGACGCTTTAGGGTGAGGACGCTTTAGAGTGAGGACGCTTTAGAGCGAGGACGCTTTAGAGTGAGGACGCTTTAGGGTGAGGACGCTTTAGAGTGAGGACGCTTTAGAGTGCGTCCTCACTCTAAAGCGTCCCTTTAAAGCTAGAAGAGCTCCAGTCCAGTCCTCAGAGCTGCCATTCTGCATCATGAGATGCTTCCTGCTCCAACACGCCTGAATCCAATGAATGTCTCGTTTCCAGGCCTGTTCAGAGCTCAGCCTGGTCTAGTGGAGTCAGGCTGCAACTAAAAGCTGCAGGACTGCAGATCTCCAGGACTGGAGTTTGACACCTGCGCTTTAGAGTGAGGATGCTCTAAAGGATCCTCACTCTAACAGATTGTGGATCTGTTAGAGTGAGATTGTCAACGGTCAACACCTCCAGGGTCCATCAGAGGACAATGTTCCCAATGTTCCCAGTGTTCCCAATGTTCCCAGTGTTCCCAGTGTTCCCAGTGTTCTGTTCCCAATGTTCCCAGTGTTCCCCTACGCTGCCGGATCTGGAACGAATCATTCATAGCTAGCCCGCCCACTTTAGCTACAAAGGATCTCAGGCTTTCAGCTCTTCTGCAGTTTTCTGGCAGTTTGTTCCAGATTTGTGGTCATAGAAGCTGAAAGCAGCTTCTACATGTTTGGTTCTGGGGACCAGAACCAGAACCAGCAGACCTCAGGTTGGCAGGTTTACTCAGCAACAGTCTGGCTGAAGCTCCTTTCCGATTTTAGCCAGAATCCGACCCAACCGGACCGCTCTGACCGCTTGGCCCAGAGCTGCTGCCTCCAGCAGACAGAATCCACCAGTCACCTGAGCTGGACCCGATCAGGAAGATCGGGCTTTTATTTTGGAACATTCGCACAATTTGTCCTGGCTGAAACCCTGGAAGGTTCTGAACCCACCTGGACCCGTCCTGTTTTGGCAGAACCTCCATCATGGTTTCAGCCGAGAATTCTGGGTTGTAATTCTATTATTTTTTAAACCTTTTTTCAGGAGAAAAACCTAAACTAAAAATGGATCATGATCAAATTAATCTGGAAGAAAACCGGGTCAGTACCAACTGACCGCCAGAACCTGCTGCTGGGCATCCATCTTGTCTCCTCCTGGACGTTTGGACCAGACAGGCGTAGAACCTGAGCAGAACCGAGGAGTAAGCAGGTCCGGTCCTCCAGAACCACATGACCGGCTGTGGACCTTGCCCGGCTCTGGTCGGGTTGTTTGGACAGTGAGCGGACTCGGAGGTTCTTTAAAGCCCGTTTTATTGGTTCTGTTCTACAGGTTAAAGTGACGTTACCGGGGCGTAGCGTCAGCCGGACCCAGTCCGTTTCTGGTCCGGTTCCGACACGCCGCTTCCCCAAACCCAAACACACAAACAGGAAGTGATGTCATACGCTCGGCTCGTTAAATAACACATTAAAGCGGAAGGGAATAAAACCCGATGAGATTCGGCTCATCAACATGGTTGCCATGGAGACAGCGGACCAAAGGTGCCGTTCGCACGGTTTTCATGATGACGTCTCGGTGAGTAATCTGATTACTCTCACCTGTGTTGCCATGGAGACCCAGTCCATCAAAATGCAACGAACACCTGCCAGAGGTCACCTGACCTCCAGCCAATCAGGTGATCTCTGATTGGAGGACTGAGGGAGTAGGGTTGACAGTAAGAGGTCAAAGGTCAGAATCCAAACACCCTAAAAAATCCCTGAAAGCTGCTCCGACCTCAGGCTGCAGCTGCAGCGAGCTGTTTGGTTCAAAGAGGTTCGTTAGTGGGCGGGGCTAGTCTGCCGTCACAGGTGCTGCCAGTCGATGGCAACCAGCGTCTGATTGGCCTCCTGAGCGTGACCTATGACCTCAGCAATGCCGTGCTGCCGCCACAGACGCTCAATCTTCTGGTAACGTTCCGAGGAAAGGTGGAGCGGATTCCCCCGCCTGCAGGGAACAAATAAAATCAATCGATCAATAATCATTTAATCGGATAATCCCGACTCGGCACCATCCTGGTTTCATCCGATCAGACCAAACCAGAATTTATTCAGCAGACCAAAGACATCGATGACAGATTCACTGACGCTTCGCTACCAAACCAACGTCTTATTGATTATTGATGAGTTAAAGGAAATAAACAGCAGATCGACTGAATGCATGTTTGTTAATAAAAACAAACATTATAATCCTAACCATCTGCTCAAATTTACAACTTTAATCGAATCCAGTGGTTCTCATGATTTCCTAACTGGTTCCCCTTTACATTCTGGTGCCGACCCGGTAATATCTCAGAACTAATCTGTGGCTCTGGCACTGTACCACCTGTTTGATCGTTCTAAAACAAAGTGTGGCTCAGTTTGAACTCTGCTGCCACCTAGTGGCCGGAGGCCCCACTAGTAAATGTAAGTGGCTCCACCTGATTACTAAACCTGTACCACTTCATGACCCATTTCTCTAATCCCCTCAACAATACAATGGTCTATTAAAGGCCTTCAGAAACACAATGGAATAATAACAGTCCATTAACAATGGTGTTTTAAAATTATACTACTTAACTCAATAGCAAAATGAATTGGTGATATTTTAATGCAGGATGACAAAATTTGACCCATCAGAGAAATAAGAAAAGCCAAACTTATTGGCTTCTGATTGGCATGAGCGCTGACTGATCAGATAAGGCTCCAGGATCAGTTCAGCCCGGCCCGTTCATCTGCTGCCCTGGTTTTGTGCAACAGCTCTGCGGTGGATGGGTCCCCCGCGGGGCCTCAGAGAGCAGAGCTAACTCTGGCTACAGGGCAGCTCAGTGATGCTCCAGACAGGAGAAATCAACTCCAAGTCAAGTTACCTCGAATTCTGAGTAAGGAAGCCCTGATCAACGGAGCCCAGATAACACCATTCACCATGGCAACGGCAGACATAAGGACGTACTTGAGGCCAGGGTCGGTTTCTCCATAGTCGTCCAGGTACGGTGGGGGATAGAAGCAGCCCTTAGTTTTACCTGCGACAAACAACACCTGGCTCTCCCTGACCCTGCACACACACACACACACACACACACACACACACACACACACACACACACACACACACACACACACACACAGATAACATTGCCGCAGCCAGAATCAACAGGTGTGATAAACGCAGGGCAGTTGTGTTACCTGAGGAATAGGCCGACGCCCGCTCCACAAGTGAAGGTGTGGGCGGTGCAGGCGCCGACGTCTTCTCCCTCCACCTCCGTCTGGCAGCAGTAGCTCTGAGAGCACAGCATGCAGCCGCACACCAGGCAGAGCGTGGGGGCGCGAGACTTATCCCCGCCGGACCGCGGACACCTGCACAGGGACACAGGGGCTAGCATCAGGGGCTAGCCTCAGGGGCTAGCTTTAGAGGCTAGCATCAGGGGCTGGCCTCAGGGGCTAGCACCAGCCTGCAGTTCTCCTCCTTTCAGTCGGGGGCGCTCACGTGAAGCTGGAGGCCTGGTTGATCAGGATGCTGTAGTCCTCTGGCAGATCGATCAACCTGTTGGACTCTCTGGGGAACCGCACCAAGACTCCGCCCCCAAGGAGCACCTGGCCCACACCTGGATGGCAGCACCACCTGGAGCAACACACACACACACACTCAGTGACAACTGGACCACTGGGTTGTTCTGGCTTTGGTTTCTTTAATGTTTTCATGCGTTTCCATGGAAACAGGAGCCAGAGACCAGGTGTGAAGGCCAGCAGCAGCTCACCTGGCTGGTCAGATATTAATTTACATAAATATCGGACTGGGAGCTGACTGGGAGTAGACTCAGTCAGCTAACACATCACACAACTTCACTGCTTCTCCTCCTTCTGCCCTCCCAGTGCTGATGTGATGCACCTGGCTGCTCACCTGGACCAGTGGTCAGGTGGGTTACCTGTGGATTAGCGGTTCCAGCAGTGTGCGGTGTTTCTGGTACAGCAGCAGCAGGTTGGAGGGCAGACTGAGGTAGCTACACAGCGCCTCCCACTGGCCAGGTCCAGTACCTACAGCCAATAACAAACGGGTTCAAGTGAAGCTGCCACAGTGGAGGTGTTCAGTGTGCAGGTGCTCTCACCCAGCAGGTCAGCAGGGGGCGACGCAGAGTTCATGTAGTGGAAGAAGAGGGCTGTGGTGCGGAGGAAGGGCAGGACGCCGGCTCTGACACACCTCCATAGTCCCCACCCAGAGGACACGTCAGGTATACACCTGCTCAACGCACACGCCTCGTCAGCCAATCGCATTCTCCACTCATACGCCTGATGGACCACCGTCACATACCTGCCCAGGTGATCCCTCAGTCTGCCGTACAGCTGACAGGTGAGGCGCTCCTCCTCTGACTCCTCGCCGTCCTGATCCATACTCAGCTCACCTGGACACCACAGGGACGAGCCGTCTCTGTCTGAATGTCCTTCCCTACCGGCGCTGAAGGTGAGCAGCACCTGAACCAGGTGAGCCACAGTGACCAGGTGAAGGAGGTGAAGGTGAGCTGAATCCACAGAGCTTCGTCCTGATTGGTCCAGACTGTGCAGGGAGCTGTAGGACAAGACGCTGTACACCTGCAGACAGGAGGCAGGGGTCACCTGGGGGTCACATGAGGGTCACCTGGACACTACCGGGACTCACCAGCAGGTGGAACATGTCCACATCCAGGATGCAGGGAGAGTCCTCCAGCTGGGAGTCCGGAACCAGAACCAGCACTGGACCAGACAGAAACCAGTTAGTGTGTGTGTAGTGTGTGTGTAGTGTGTGTAGTGTGTGTGTAGTGTGTGTAGTGTGTGTAGTGTGTGTAGTGTGTGTGTAGTGTGTGTGTAGTGTGTGTGTAGTGTGTGAGTGTGTGTGTAGTGTGTGTGTAGTGTGTGTGTAGTGTGTGTGTAGTGTGTGTGTGTGTGTGTTGTGTGTGTGTAGTGTGTGTAGTGTGTGTGTAGGTGTGTGTAGTGTGTGTGTAGTGTGTGTGTAGTGTGTGTAGTGTGTGTGTAGTGTGTGTGTGAGTGTGTGTAGTGTGTGTGTAGTGTGTGTAGTGTGTGTGTAGTGTGTGTAGTGTGTGTGTAGTGTGTGTGTAGTGTGTGTAGTGTGTGTGTGTAGTGTGTGTGTAGTGTGTGTAGTGTGTGTAGTGTGTGTGTAGTGTGTGTAGTGTGTGTAGTGTGTGTGTAGTGTGTGTGTAGTGTGTGTAGTGTGTGTAGTGTGTGTGTAGTGTGTGTAGTGTGTGTGTAGTGTGTGTAGTGTGTGTAGTGTGTGTGTTCCTACCCGATAGCAGCCTGATGAAATGGTTCTGAACGGTTCTGATCGGAGCGGCGGTCCAGCAGGCTGAACTGAACCGGGTCAGAGAACTCAGACAGTCATCCTGAAACAAGGCAGGTCAGGCAGAGGTCAGAGGTCAGAGGTAACCCTGAGGCTGAAGGCGCAACACCAGGAGGAGCTCTCACCTGTCGGCAAGGTAAGCTTCCAAACAACGGCTTCTTCTCATCCATCAGGAGGCGCTCTGCAACGAGACACACAGGAAACTGTCAGTCCTTAGCAGGTGAAGCCTGCCAGGTGAAGCCTGCCAGGTGAAGCCTGCCAGGTGAGGCCTGCCAGGTGAAGCCTGCCAGGTGAAGCCTGCCAGGTGAAGCCTGCCAGGTGAGGGCTACCTATGCTCTGCATGGTGTAGGCGCAGGTGGACCAGCTCAGCACCGGGACTCGGGGGTCCTGCTCGTTGGGGTTGACCTTGAGGCCGATCTTGTAGGCCGACATGCTGAAGGTGTTGATCATCTCGCCGACGCCACTGGAGAACGGATTCCTGAGGGAGGAAGTGACATCGCTGCTGACATAATCATTAGTACCGCTAAGCCCCGCCCCCCAGGCATCAGGACTCACTGTGGAACAAAGCCGACCCTGAACCCGTCAGGAAACGCCAACTCCACCTGCTGGGCCGCACCTGCAACACACACCCACCTGAACACCTGAACACCCGCTGATAGCCCCGCCCCCCGGCAGGTGACTGACCGTGTGACTGCTTCCTGTGGGTGGAGTGTAGTGCTGCTGCCTGCTGAGTGGTTCTCTTCAGCCAGGTCTCCAGACATGGATGCTCCACACTAAGGACAAACAGCCGTCAGAAGCTCCAGCAGTGCGGCACGTCACACACGTACCTGAGCGTGTGCGCTACCTGCGGTCAGGTGAGCAGGCGTGAGGCAGCAGGGGGATGACGGTGTTGCTCAGACACTCGCACAGCGGACACAGGAACTCCCCGTTCTCCACGTCGTAGCTGGTGTGACCTCTGAGCCGCTGCTGCCGCCGCTGCTCCTTCTGCTGCACCGCCTCAAAGTACCTGAGCACACACAGGTGGGGTCAGACGGGGTCAGGCCGCCAGCCTGTTGATGGGACGGACATGGCTGCAGGGGGTCACCTCTGCCAGCAGGTGGCGTGCATGATGTGTCCGCAGCTGGCGGTGTGGACGCCCACCGAGAGGTCAGGGTGCATGAAGAGCGGGTCGAGGCGTTCTGCAACAGAGATGAGTCGTCAGCTCCGACCAATCGGGGAACAGGTGGCGGGAGGCCGCAGCTTCCTCCCACCTGGGTCGGGGAGGCCGCGGCTGCGATTCTTGGACAGCACGGTGGATCTCTGGATGAAGGCTGCCAGCACCATGGCTCTGCCGTGACCTCTGACCTCCTGCTCCTCCTGACACAGGATGCAGGTGACCAGCTGGCGGCGCTCGGCCCCGCCCAACCGCCAGGGGCCCACGCAGATCTGAGCGGCACAGGTGGGCTCCGACCTGGGAGGACTGGGAGCAAGGAGAACACAGTGGAGACAAACAGAAACCCCTGGACAGGTGGGTGTCCAGGTGTGTACCGAGGAGAGCCTCCAGGTGTACCTGTGCTCGGTGGCGGCGGCGGTGGCGGCCGCCTCCAGCTCCTCCATGCTCTGCTGGAACAGCTCCTTGTTCTCGTTGATGAAATGTTTCTGCATCTCAGACATCTGGGCCATGACCTTCTCCCTGCGGAGCCGCGCCATCTCCGCCTTCCTCTTCCTCTCCGCCTTGTCCTTCACCGTCTGCAGGACGCCGACCAATCAGAGGGCGGGTCGGACAGGAAGCCGGCCAATCAGAGCAGAGGGTGGGTCGGACAGACAGGAAGGGAAGGACTCACCTCCTCTGGGCGGCGGCTGTGGCTGACGCCGACGCTGGAGCCAGACGTTCGCTCCCTGGAGGTTTTGATGTTTCCCACCATCTGCACACCAACACACCACTACTGACTGACTGGGAACCAGTCCAGCCACTGGCGCAGCCACAGCTGCAGCTGCAGCTACCTTGAGGATCCAGGTGAGCATGTCCTTGTGGACCTCCAGATGAGGGGCGCTCTGCAGGCTCTCCAGCAGAGCCAGGATGCTTCCGGAGGTGCTGGGAGTCTCACCTGGACCTGAAACACAGGTGAGTCCCGGTCAGACCGGCTCCTCCTCACCTGCACACCAGGTGAGCTGAGCTCAGGTACTGACGTGTGATCTTGCTGCTGAAGGTGAAGGAGACGTCTTCGTCTCCGCCACCGCTTTCCAGCTGCTGCTGCTCCTCCAGCAGCGCCATGGCAACCAGGTGCAGCACCTGCAGGGAGGGGCAGCATTGGAACCAGAACCGGAACCAGGATGAGGACCAGAACCAGGACTCACCCTCTGCAGCATGGACTCAGTCCAGCCTCCTCCGCTGGGCTCCGCGGCCCACTGCAGCACGGCGCCCTCTAGAGCCAGCAGCGCGTCGCACTGCAGCAGGTTGACCAGGCTGCCGAACAGCGGGCAGAGGGGGGGCGGCCGGGGCGGGGGCAGGGCTGCACGCACACACAGGTTACCATGGTGACCAGGTTAGTCTATGACAGATCTATATCTCATTCAGGAGCCGCCAATACATTTATTAAATGCTTTTGCATTGAAGTTATAACATAACATTTTATCCAGCCCTTTTTACTATCAACAAAACTAGAAAAAATCACCTTTTGCACGTAGCGCGTCTGTGGGGGTCAAAGGGCATGCTGAAGCCTAATTCTTATTGAATGAGCGGAGTATGAACCTCCCGTAGTTCTGAGAGTCAGCCTGAGCTTTTCACCGTGTGCGGTTCTGACGGGTCGCCGGTCGGCCGACATCCGCTCTTCCTGAGCGTCTCCGACTGTTAAACAATTTAATCTCTTTCTTAAACTTAATCTCTTTCTAGAGATTAGGATTCTAGAAATCAACCTTCTCTCCTCTGGACGTCTGACACCTGAACCTGTGATTAGCCTCGTCCTCTGTCCACGGATCCCCATCTGGGGCAAGGATGTCCGCCCAGATGGGGGATGGATGTCCGCCCAGATGGGGGATGGATGTCCGCCCAGATGGGGGATGGATGTCCGCCCAGATGGGGGATGGATGTCCGCCCAGATGGGGGATGGATGTCCGCCCAGATGGGGGATGGATGTCCGCCCATTCCCCAGAAGTGATTCTAAACTTCTGGGTATTTTGGAGTCACAGAAAATCTCCAACAGGGGATCAAAGTTCGAACTGAAGTAAGAACCTCTGGTCACAGGAAGACGATGACCCACATCTGCCACGGTAACGGTGGTGTATTCCCTAACAATACTATGATCAGGCAGCATGGAATCGTACATGTATGATGGTTCATGTAATTCCCATCCTAACTTCATGTTGCTCTGGACCGTGAAGCGGCTCCAGCCTCAGGTTGGTGACCCCTGACCTATGACAGGAAGTAGTCCTCACCTGTGTCCTCGCCGTTCTGTCTCCTCAGTTTCCTCTGAGCCTCCTCGGCCTGAAACACAACCCGTAACCATGACAACCCATAACCACCCAAGCAACCGCTGGAGCCGGATCAGTTCCGACCCGGTTACCTTCGACTGATCCGCCCGGCTGTAGTGATGGAAGTAAAGGTCGAAGTGTTTGGACCACTCAGGACGCAGCTCATACAAGCCCCGCCCCGTCACACCTGGCTTCCTGTCAACACGACACACCTGCTGCTGACCGACATTAAGGTGGACATGTTTAAGGCAGAAGGCCAACAAACACAGACTGACCTGAATAACGCAACGTTGTCAATGACTCTCTCCAGACCCGTCTCCTTGTTGCCCTGAAAAACACCATGCAGGCAGGTGAGCAGCCAGGTGAGGAGCCAGGTAACCATGGTAACGGCTGTGTCTTACGTTCTCAGGCAGAGCCTTGACCAGCTCGCTATGAGCCATGGGTCTGATGCACAGCTGGTGGAGGATCTCCCTCCTCACCTCATCCAGCGGCTCCACCTGGCCGACGCCCGGAACGTAGCGCTCACCTGGAGGACCAGGACACGCCAGAGGTCAGCTCACCTGCCACAGGTCAGCCAGAGGTCAGCTCACCTGCCGGACTCACCTACCACCATGATGATGAGGTGCAGCATCTCCTCTATCAGCGTGTTCTGTTGGGCCAGGTCCTGCAAACAAACCGCACAGAACCAGGAATCGATACAGAGAATTATAAGTCCATATTGCCCATCCCGTACCTGACCGGTTCTGGGTTCTGACCCGGTTCTGACCTTGTTGGCCTCCCTGTATCTCCTCCGCAAGTCAGCAGCGCTGAAGGTGTGGAAGAGTTCAAAGCGGCTCAGAACAATCATCAGGAAGTGGTTCGGATCCATCATGGAGGCACCGACCTGGAGAAATAGCAGCTGTTACCGGACCAACCAGAACCAGAACAGAACCAGAGCTGACCCGAGCAGGACCAACTAGAACCAGCGTACCTGCAGCATGGCCAGGTCCTTGTCGAACATCTCCACTCTGCACTTGACGTTGTGGTAATAGTAGATCTGGAACACAGGAAGCATCAGCAGTTGTTCCTGCACACCTGGGCCTCTCAGCCAATCACAGACGCTCACCTGGTTGATCAAAGAGAAGCCGTTCCTCCTCCACATCCCAGCATGCACCTGGGCACAGAGCACCAGGCAGCGCAGCGGCAACTCTATCAGCAGGTGAGGGCTGAGCTCCCCCTGGTGGACAGAGACAGTGATTGGTAAGGAGACCGGAGGTCGCCCGGCTGGACGGCTGACCTCCGGCGGGCGGCTGCTGGAGGTCAGCCGGCCACCTTCCAAGGTCAACCGAAGGTCGCCTTGTGACTGACCAGGGGCAGCTGCTCAGGGAGTCGTGACGCCACCTCAGTCCTGCTGAGGAGAACATGGAGTCCTGAGAGGAGAAACAACCAGGTGAGGATCAGGTGAGGATCAGGTGAGGATCGGCGATGCAGACACCATGATGCTCCTCTGGTCGCGCCTGCTCACCTGCTAACAGCCTGCACACGGGCAGGTGGATGGACACCTTCTCCTGGGACACCTGGTACCTGAACGTGTCCACGGTGTGACCCGCCAGGCTCAAGCTGATTGGCTGCTCGCTGTCCGGCAGGCCGCCCTGGCACTGACTGAGCGCGCTCAGACACTTCTTATATGCCTCGATCAGAACGTGCTCCTGAGGGCGCAGACGGTGACATGATCAACACCTGAGTAACACAAGCCCCGCCCCAGAGTAACAAGGTAATGTTGGCCAAGATCTCCCACTCCAGGACGTCAGAGCTGCACCATGCTACATGGTACGGCTACATGCTACATGCTGCATGCTACATGCTACATGCTACATGCTGCGGCTCACGTCAGTGCTGCACCACTCCTGCATCATGGTGATGATGTGCGTCAGCTTCATCTGCAGGGTGAAGGCCGCCTCCCACTCCGGCTCCATCTCGATGTGTTGGCCCACCTGTCTCACCACCGGGTCCATGCCCTGCAGGGGTACGCAGGCGCAGTGAGGGGCGGGCCCCAGCTGAAGCTCCTCCTCCCGTCCACAGCTTACCTGCATGCATCTGAGCAGATCCAGGAAGGCTTCGAAACCGTCCAGGAACTTGGTTCTGAGCTGCTGGCTCCACTGCGGCGGCGGGGAGATCAGGACGTACCTGTAGACACAGCGGACCCAGTGAAAGGCCTGGGGGGGCGAATGCCAGGTACTGGGCAGGACCGGGCCTTACTTCAGGTCTCCGATGAGGCTCTGGACCCGGCCGAACTTGAAGGCCTGCTGGGCGGTGTAGCGGTCGAACTGGAAGCGGCCCTGAGCGTCGCGGTGGCGAAGCTGATCCACGAAGGTTCTGATGATAGTCATCATCAGGTTCTCCTCCACCATCAGCATCCGGGCCTGCAGGTACACACAGCCAGTCCTGAACCAGCCCACTTCCTGACGCCAGCAGTGGCTCTCCAACCTCACCTGTTGGAGAGGTTCTCACCTGTTCTCACCTCTCCAACGGGTGAGAACAGGTGAGCCTAGGCTCCGCCTCCTTCGTCTGGGACGAAGTCGGCTCTCTGGAGCTAACGAAGCAGCTTCCTGGAACAGGAACTTCCTGTTTCCTTAACGCTAACAGCAGCTAAGCTAACTGTGGCTAAAGGCGTTAACACATCTCTGGAGCCTTCGTGCTTTACAGGATTTATTTTGATCACTGCGGAAGGTGGCAAATAGATAATCAATTATCCTCAAAATCTTCTGATTTCTCATTCAGTCCAAACTAATAAACGTTGTTTCCTCAAAGTGAAATTCTGTCGCTTGCACAGTGAACTTATTTAATAAGTTGAATCTGATTTAGAGTTAATTTTACGCACAGTGTCTGAAACGTGGCCGCTAGAGGGCGCCATTGGGCCGGTTCAGACTGTGAACTGGTTCCACTCCAGACTGCATTCACCAGTCTTCCACTCAGTTTCTAGATGAACAGTTAACTTCTGACCCCGCCCTCCTGGCGGTGTTGGACCAGAACTCACCTGAGTTCAGCAGAACTGGGTCAGTACCGCCGGGGAACCAGGAACTCACCAGCGAGGGAACAGTGAAGATCTGCACCGACAGGTCGGTGACGGAGAACTGCCTGTCGTGGTCGTCTCTGATGAAGTCGCTCTGCAAGCGCTCATAGTTCTAGGGTTCGGGGTCAGGGGTCGGGGGCAGAGAGAGAGCGGCGTTGGGGCAGCAGAAGAAGAAGAGCTACTCACCACGGTCGGCACGGTGAACAGCTGCACCGACAGCGCCGTCACCGACACCAAGCGGTCGTGGTCGTCCTCCATGAAATCTGTCTGCAGCCGTCTGTAGTTCTACAGGGGGACAGGTCACCTCTGGGTCAGAGGTCAGCCCCCAACACATTCTGTTATTAGCAGGGAACAAATCAGAGACTGGCTGCCATCGGTTGGTTCTGCTGATCTCTGACCTGCAGCACGACATGGCTCACCCAGAACCAGTTCTACTGGTTCAGTTTAGTGGTGATCAGAACCAGAACCAGAGGTCACACTGACCTACGAAACCACTCTGGATCTAAACCTGGACCCGGTTCAGGACCCGGTTCTCAACTCAGAACCTAGGGACAGTTTTGGACCTATAACAACCTCCCGGTGCTGCATGCGGTCTGGTCCAGGTTGGGTCAGGTGAGGTGGGTTCTGTGTGTGGTCAAGTCTGTAAAGTCCGGTCCGGTCCATCCAGTCCGGTCCATCGGGTCTGGTTACCTTGGCGAACCGGATGGCGAACAGCTTCTTGAACTTGCGGTCCATCAGCAGGCTGTTCATGAACAGCTGGTGGTAAACGTTCCGGGCTCCTGCACAGACAGTCAGAACCATCAGAACCTGCCAGGCCCAGCGCCCACCCCTGCCTATGAACTCTGACCTTTCCACATCTTGGAGTCGTTGAGCATCAGGCGGTCCACCAGTGAGGAGTTCTCGCCCTCCGGACCGGGTCGTAGCCCCACCTGGCACAAGATCCGCCTCAGGCCGTCTGAAAGAGCCACAGTGAGGGAAGCCGCACCCAGAGCATCGTGGGTAACGCTGCCCGCCCCCCAGAGCATCGTGGGTAACGCTGCCCGCCCCCCCAGAGCATCGTGGGTAACGCTGCCCGCCCCCAGAGCATCGTGGGTAACGCTGCCCGCCCCCCCAGAGCATCGTGGGTAACGCTGCCCGCCCCCCAGAGCATCGTGGGTAACGCTGCCCGCCCCCCAGAGCATCGTGGGTAACGCTGCCCCCCCCCCAGAGCATCGTGGGTAACGCTGCCGAGACGTACCAGAGTACTGGATGATCTGGCCCAGCCAGCTGAGCGCCTTCAGAGCGAAGCACTGATGAGCCACCAGCGCTGAGTGCATCACCTGGACCCGCAGGGGCTTCGACTGCCGGCTGGTGCTCCTCTGAGGGGCAGAGGTCAGGGGTCAGAGGTAGGGGACAAACTCTGGCTCCGCCCACACGGCTGTCTGCAGCTCACCACAATGACGGCCTTCGCCTGTTCGCAGAACTGATGGTCTCCGAACCGGACCGACTTCCTGCCCTGCAGAGACGGAGAGGGTCACAACCACAGGTCACGCCGAGCTACGAGTCCGGTCTGGATCTAAACCTGGACCCGGTTCTGGACCCGGTTCTGGACCCGGACCGGGTGCTGTACTGACGTCTCTGTCCACAGTGGTGGCGAAGCTGACGGCGTCCTTCTGGCTGCAGTTGACGGCTTTCTGCAACGTGTAGATGACCTGCTCATAGGTGTGGACTTCATCATTGAACAGCATGCAGTAGTAGCTGTCGCTGCGCTGCCTGCAGGGGAAACACAGAGACTCACTCAGAGCTGCAACACGGCACTCTGCTGCTGCAACAGCTAACCTGCACAGCTCCACTGCTGAAAATGAGGAGCAACGTTCAGAAATCACATTGAAATAAAATCCAGTCCATCATTTGATTCCTCTGGATCCTTTTGGAGCAAAAACATCTAAGCTATCTAAAGTTCAGATCTGCCATGACGGGCTAACACCTGCTGCCTCAGGTTTGGAACCAGTTTCTGACTGAGAAACCAGTAACCTGCTCCCAGCGTCAGAACCTCACTTTGGCATTTCTGCTGTAACTGATGGATATTTGCATATAAAATAAGTTTCATTAACCATTTTTATATCTTCATGTCATGAGGCAGATCTCAGCCGGCTGGTGAGAGGAAACGTAAACGTTGGTTTCAAACGTTTGGGCAGCCCTGGTTTAGAGGCTAGCTGTTAGCCAAGCACTAATAGTTCCCCCACAGGGCTAGCTAGCTGAACCTGGTGCTCAGTTAGCAGTTGCATCTGAGCTAGTAGCTTAGCATGATAACCATCTTAGCATTAAAACTGGTCCAGACTGATCCATCCTGGCAGCAGCAGCAGCTCAGGTTCGGTCCAGTCTGGACCACTTAGGCCCAGTTCAGTCCAGTTCGGACCACCGTGACCCGGTTTGACCTGGTTGGGACCTACAGCGGCTCCAAGCCTGCAGGCAGCTGGTCCTCCTGCTCCCAGGTCAGCAGGTCGACGGCGTACTGCAGGATGATGGAGAAGATGCTGTAGCTCCTTTCCTCCACAGCAGGGGGCAGCAGAGAGACCGGGTCCTGGAACACAGGCAGCAGAAACACGCTGCGACTCTGGGCCCGGGCGGGTTGGTACCGGCGGCTGGTTAGAACCGGCCCGGCAGCGGTCTCACCTCCTCGGTCTCCCGGTTCTGGTCGGTAGGCGTGTGGTTCTGGCAGGATGGACCGGTCTTCCAGGCCTCGGCGTCTCCACAATCGCAGAAGCCTCCGCCTCCTGACGTGGTCATCTGGGGGACAGAGAGGTCCGGTCAGCCGGGTTCTAGTGGTTCTGGTACTGATTGGACTCACCCGGTAGCGATGGTGGCGGTGGGCGCTGGCCAGGAAGCACTGCATGCACAGAACACAGGTCGGGTCGGCCGCACACTCCCTGAGAACACACCGGGTCACAGCGGGTCAGAACCTCGGCCCGGTTCTGATCCCTGAACACTGACGTTGCTGACATCCTGTTCCAGAACCAGTCTGAAGAACCGGTTCACAGCTAGCAAACCAGAACTTCTGAGAACAGAACCCCAACCCGACCTCCAGGGAAACACAGAACCAGGTCCGAAAGACTCCTGATTGGTCCCAAATGGCAAATAACGTGGACCATCCCGGTCCCTGCAGATCCTTACCGGACCCTAACAGATCCTCATCGTTGTTCTCGTTCCCAGTTATCTTATGGTGTTTTCATGGTTTTAATGGTTCCAGGTCTGTGAGGTTCAGGTTAGTATCAGTTTCTCTCTCAATGCTACGGTGGCCCACAGGTTCAAACACAAAGCTAACGGTGAAACTAGCTGCTGGTGCATGAACTATGCTAACTCCACAGCAAACAGAAGCTTAAGGGAAAACTAAACAACTGCCTGAAATCTGCAATTTGTAACTTTTAGAAAGGGTCTGTCTTTTTACATATTTATTAAAACCATGTTGTCAGTTTGAAAAGATCAATCTCCTCCACCTTCAACCTGAACTATTGTGGCCTCTGAAGAAATGCACCAAAAACAACCAATCAGAGCCAGGAGGCGGGCCTTAGTGCGGTCAATCATGTATGCTAACTTATATGTGATAATAGCAGAGAAACAACTGTTTATCTGCTGTCATTGGTGGCTATGCTAACTAGCCTAGCATTTATGAGAGGTGCTGCTGTCAACACAGGGGAGATAAGCAGTACACACACACGCACACACACACACACACGCGCACACACACACGCACACACACACACGCGCACACACACACGCACACACACACACACACACACACACACGCACACACACACGCACACACACCCACACACACGCACACACAGGCACACACACACACACGCGCACACACACACAAACACACACAGGCAGTAAATTGTTCCAGAAGTTATTGTAATAATAAACTTCTTCATAGTGATGAACAATAATGCTGCTGTTTAGCATAGTAATGCAGGAAGACATTTTAAATATCCAAAATAAACAAAGTGAGTGATGAAAAGAGAGAACTGATCAATTACGCCAATGGAAATTATTGATATTGTTTCACCATGAACAGGTCAGGTGACTTACCTGCAGGAGTAGGTGGGCTCCCCCACCTTGAAGACGTGTCCACAGAGCGCCGCCGCCCCCCCACCCTGCTGCAGCAGCGCCAGGCCGGCCGCCGGCTCTCCCCCCAGCAGGAACCACTCCAGGGGGGCAAGGAGCAGCAGCTGGAGGGCCAGCTCCTCCCGCTGCTGCTCCCGCTGCTGCTCCCGCTGCTCCTCCCGCTGCTCCTCCCGCTGCTCCTCCCGCTGCTCCTCCCGCTGCTCCGCCATGCCGCCCCCCTGGCACAGGATGCGGGGTACATACTCAGCCAGGTGGCGGTACACCTCCTTCTGCAGGTCAGCACACGCCAGCCAGCGCTGAGGAGGAGGGAGGTCAGAGGTCAGCAGGGGTAACCAATCAGGTTACTTCTAGAAAGAGCCCGATAGAACCTGCAGCTGACCCAGAACAGAAACGCTTCTGATGGAAAACACATCCAGATTCCCTTCATCGGCTCCCTGTTAATCCAGATTGTAATGAATAATCAAACAGTAACTGGTTCTGTTGGGTCCAGCAGTAGGATGGGAGGCGGGTCATTCAGTCCCAGTTCACCCTGAATATTCGTGGTGTTAAAACCTTCCTGACCTGCTGGCCGGGGTCATCCTGAGCTCCTCCTGCAGTCATGATGCTGCTGGCTGCTGCAGCACTACCTGGCTGCAGCACTACCTGGCCTCTCCCTCTCTCTTTCTTCTTCTACGACTCTCCAGTTTGCACCGTTTGCTGTCATTGTAACTTTTCATTTCCTGTTATTTTCTCTCTGGGTTCTGATTGGCTGATTCCTTGCTGGAGGCGGCTGACATGATGCTGCCATCACCTGATCGCTCTCCCTCTCCTGGTATTGACCTATTTTTCTTCTGTCCAGGTCTTCCAGAACCTTCTTCTCTGGGTCTGAGTCTGGATGCGGTTCTGTGTTCCAGCAGTAATCTGATTACACAACACTGACCCGGATCCCGCCGCCACCCTCAGGTCATTACCGGCCGGCTTCAAACCTGCAACCTCAATCTGAGACCCCAGGGTGGCCGCCAGGGTAAGGGGTCTGACCTGACCTTTGACCCAGGTCCACCTCAAGGACTAATCTACACCCCGAGTCATCCTGGGAATCGAACCAGCGACCCCCGGCAACCTGGGGGGTGCCTACTGGAAGGTGTCCACAGCCACAAAGCTCGCCGTCAATCTCAGCTATTTCCATGGCAACTGTCATCTGGTCCACAGGTGAAATGGGGCACACCTGATCATGTTTGTTAACCTGTGCGTGACGTCACCAGCTGTCCAACTATCCACAGCCCGCCAGAACCGACCCAGAACTCCCCAGAACCCTGAATGAGAGTGAGAAGCCCCGCCGCCGCTACCGGGAGGAACAGCGGGAGCTGACGGCCGCCGTGTGGCTCCAGGTGTTCCTCCAGGACCAGCGGCGCTAGCGCCGTTAGCTCCGAGGACGTTAAGCCGAAACAGAAGCCTCAGAGGCGGCCTGGGTCCGGCGGGCCGCGCCGGCTGGACCCGCAGCCTCCGGAGCCACTCACCGAGGCGGTGTCTCCGGGGGAGAAGCTCATGAAGTCCGCGCTCAGAGCGGGCGGAGGATCTCTGGAAGGCTCCGCCATCTTGGCTCCTTCTCTGGTCGAAAACATCCGGAAGCGGAAACTGTTACGGAGGGGGCGGGACTTCGGCTCAATTTGGCCACATTAAGGCGGGGCTTATGTCAAATGGGGCGTGGCTCATTTGTTGTTTTATTCATTGATTGATTTCATAATAATTAAAAAACTGCGAAAATGTTTATGACGATTTTATGCTTTTATGACATAAATTAAGGCACTTATTGATGAAATGGTCCAAAAATAAATGATCAGAACACCAGAACCACTGGAAATGGACCAGAACCAGAGCCTTTGAGGAGAAACATCAGAGCCAGCTGAAGGCGGTTCCCATGTTGCCATGTTACAACATGGCAACATGGTGGCTGTTGTGGTCAGGCGTGGCTCTCACCCTGGAGGTGGTAGTGATTGTAGATCACCTGTTACTCACCTGGTGACTTTAGAGAGAGGCTGATGGGGAGGTCGACTTTTTGCTGACCGCTTTAAGCTTGTGTGTTTTTTGTCTTTGATCTGTTTAAACCTGCCTGCCAGTCTGTGCTTTGGGTTTTTGATGATATTATGCGAAATAAAATCATCTTAACTACAGCTTGCATTTAAGTTTTGATCAGCTGGGTATCAACAAATGATTCCCCTATTCAGCTGCTCAGTGGCTTTGTTTGACAGTCGCTAATAGTGGGCGTGGCTGAACTTCAAAACATGCTTCATAATGTGGTATTTTCTTCATTCTGTCTTTATTGGCCATTTGAAATCAAGAACATTTAAGTCAGTAAGTCTGGATGGACCTTTGTGGTTCATCAGGAAGTCCATAAAA
Organism: Poeciliopsis gracilis; assembly: GCA_911649635.1. Lineage (NCBI taxonomy): Eukaryota > Metazoa > Chordata > Actinopteri > Cyprinodontiformes > Poeciliidae > Poeciliopsis > Poeciliopsis gracilis. Next base: position 214,898 of record CAJVRI010000114.1, read on the forward strand.
AAGTTCAAGCTGGTCTCAAATGATCTTAATGTCTTCAAACAAAGTCATGCCCGTTCTGGACCAGCTCCTGGACCAAAGATCGAAGCTCCTTCAGCTCTGTCTCAACGGCCTCCTGTTCCTGTTGCAGGTTCTTGGGATCTTGGACCTGCTGGTTCTGTCTCTCTAGGTTCTTTTGGTCTCTGAAGCTTCTGTTTCTGAGGTGTCTCTTTGATGGGGAGGTCCTGAAGCTCAAGGTTCTCCTGGACCTGAAGTTGTTGATTCTGCTGGTGTTGTTCTGTTGGGAATCTGCCAGAGAAACTGGAGGTCAGACTTGCTGCTTAGTTCAGCACTGACCTGTTCTGTGTGTCCTCGTGTTCAAACCTTGGTTGCCTCCATGTCCCTCTGAAGGACCAGGACCTGGTCCAGAGTCTCCTGCAGGACAAGCCATCCCATCGTGCCCTGGGAAGAAGGGGCATGATGTAGGAAATGTATGGATACCTGTCCTAACCCGTCCTGTGACCCGACCTGTGACCCGTCCTAACCCGTCCTGTGACCCGACCTGTGACCCGTCTGTGACCCGTCCCTGTGACCCGTCCTAACCCCGTCCTGTGACCCGTCCCTGTGACCCGTCCCTAACCCGTCCTGTGACCCGACCTGTGACCCATCCTGTGACCCGTCCTGTGACCCGACCTGTGACCCGACCTGTGACCCGTCCTGTGACCCGACCTGTGACCCGACCTGTGACCCGTCCTGTAACCCGTCCCTGTGACCCGACCTGTGACCCACCTGTGACCCGACCTGTGACCCGTCCTGTGACCCGACCTGTGACCCGACCTGTGACCCGACCTGTGACCCGTCCTGTGACCCGACCTGTGACCCGACCTGTGACTCAACCTGTGACCCGTCCTGCGACGTGTCCAAACTCATGGTGGTAAGAGGAGCTCGCTGAGACGTCATCGCAGGCCTAGCCCAGTGGAGAGCAGTGCTTGGTTGCCATAGAAACGATGGAGGCGGGGCATGGAGTCCTCCACCTGTAGGATGACAGCGGCCTGCAGCATCACCAGGTCAGCCTGGGAGTTGTCATGCACCCTGAAACCACCAATCAACCAACGAATCATTCAATCAATTAATAGTAAGTCTGTCGATAGTTTTTAAGATGTTGGTTTAAATGTCTTTTCAGGTCATTTAGGTTACAGTCCATAGGTTGAGACCAGTCCAGGTGTGACCTCTGACCTCTGGAAGGTGTCAGTTACTAGTGTAATGAGGAGGTTGATACACAAGATGGAGGACGCTGCCAGGAATGTTCCACACAGTAGAGGATCCATGATGTTGTCCACAGTTACCATGGCAGCGTACTCGTACTCATCCACCACAGTGATCCGGTACAGGCTGTAGAGTAGACCTGAGACAGACTGCATGCTGGGAACAGAGGACGTTCCTGAGAACACAACACAGTTTCTGTCAGAGCAGAGCTGAACTCAGAACCTTCTGAGAGAGCCGAGCCGCTGATGTTCTGACCTCCAACATGATCCAGAAGCTGCAGGCGTAGGGGATGAAGATCTCAGCATACAGGAACAGGAAGCACATCACATGTTCCCCAGCATGATGATGAAGGGCCCCATTAACCTGCAGAGCATCACCTGTGCTACACATTAAACATGTTTCATCTGACGGTCTGGACCAACCCTGGAGACAGGCCAAGCAGAACCACTATGGACGCTGTTCTGGGACAGTCCGGGGGCAGTTTGGGTGTCCTGCATGTGGTAGACACCAGTCTACCTGATTCAAATGGCTCCAAAACATTCTCAGCAAGTTCCTCAGAAACCTTGGAACAATCCACTCATCTGGATGTTCAGCACACCAGTGGCTAACTGGTTCAGAAGGTAATGGCTAACTGGACTAGCTTGTTTTCTTGAACCTTGTGCCTCCAACTGGAGCTGCAGCTGGAGCTGCAGATGCTGGTGGCTTGTTGGAAGACTTCAACATGAGGAAGGAGAACTGTAGAACCCATCCCAGACAGAACAGTTCTGAAGCTGATCTTCCAGCTGGAGCTTTGTACCTGAAGGCTTGGACATGCTTCATGAGTTGCAGCCGGAAGAGGTGCAGGCTGACTGTGCAAGAGGACGGACGGCTGCAACACGCCGGCCAAGTGAGCTCAGAAGGAGGAAGTCAGCAGAGAGTAACCAGCCAATCAAAGACATTCCTGAGAGCAGGTAGGAACACCTGAATGAATCCTACTGAGAGAAACCATTGTGTGTGTGTGTGTGTGTGTGTGTGTGTGTGTGTGTGTGTGTGTGTGTGTGTGTGTGTGTGTGTGTGTGTGTGTGTGTGTGTCTCAGTGATGACAGACTGGTCACCTGTCCAGGTGACCCCGCCTCTCGCCCAGAACAGCTCCTGACCCCATTAAGGACAGAAAATGGACGGATGTTCAACTGGATTCCTTTCATGGAAGATTAAACCAGTTATTCGATGTAAATAATATTCCAACTCCAGTACAAATGACTTTCTGTATTGTTTTGTCTTTAGGTTTTCTGATTAACATCTCGTCATTTTAAATATTGATCGCCTCATTTTAACATGAGTTCAGCATCATAATTGCTGCAGATTGATAGGTGGATGTGATTATATATGTCAACTAACACTAAGATAAATATGAATGAATATTCATTTCCCTTACAACAAAGCCTATGATTCACATGATGTTCCCATTTTCCACATGTGATAAAGTATTTTGTTCTTGCGATCACATTCTTTTCGATATGAAGAAAAATAACACCGCGATCCGAGAGGAACGCTGCTGGACGTCCACCTAGGGACACCGGACCCGTCTCAGACACAGGGACAGACACAGCCGGATTCTCGCGTTTATTCTGTTATTTACACTCAGGGACAAATCCACAGTCTGAACCGACGACAGACATAGCCACGCCCCCTGGCGGTGGGCGGAGCCTGGCCGTAGCATCTATCCAAACCAGTGGTTCCCCATGCACTCCCTGTTCCAGGGGGCGCCGCAGAGCCAGCACCACTCTGCTCGGCATTGGGTGCACTGCATGTGCATGCAGCCGCCTGCAGGGGGAGACACAGGCAGCCGTCAGTGCTCACCTGGTGGATAAATGGGACGGTTGTGGGGCGGAGCTTACCGTTCCGCTCCACAGGTACCAGGCAGCGCGGGCAGCGCCGGGTCGACTCCTGGATGAGCTGCAGAGACTCCTGGTCCCACCTGCCTCTCTGAGACGCCTCGTCTTCCACCACGAAGCCCTGAGGAGAGGGACCGCCTCAGCACCTTCATCACCTCCATCATCATCATAATCATCATGTGACTCACCTGGCAGTCGTCCACTGGGGGCGGGGCCACAGGGCCCTCGCACGGACCCTCATGGAAGCCCTCCCTGCAGTCCCTGCAGAAGACGAAGCCGCAGCCCAGCCGCCGGTCACACTCCAGCCTCCTGCTGCCCTCAGGTGGGAGAAGCCCCGCCCCACAGCCAGGTGAGGGGCACAGCACGCCGCCGGCAGCCAGCAGACACTCCTCGGCACCGTACTGCAGGTAGCGGCAGTACTGAGGGAGAACCACAGGGGTCAGCACAATCCGCATTAACAACCTGCTACAACCTGACCCCAACCAGGAAGAGATGCAGCTGATCACAGACCTGATCTCTGCTGGTCATCACATCCTGTCCTCATCTGTTTCAGGTGAACTACACGCACCTGAAGGTCTGATAATCTCCTCTGGGATTTTGAAACACTGGTTTGAACTGGTTCCATTTCTAGAGGAGTTAGACAGTCTGTCTGCATCACTTCCTGTACTGGTGTAAGGGTTTTCCCTGGTGCTCGTTCCCTCATCTTCCTTATCTTCCTCTGATCCAGCTGCCCGGCCTCTCTCTTACTGACCACACCTGCCCCTCATCAACCTCCCGCTGCTCCCAGCGTCTTCACATTTGACCCAGGTTCTGCTTCCTCCGTTACTTTATTTCACCTCTATATTTATTGAGATGAACCTCAATGAATCACCAAGACTGGGGTGACCCTAGAACACAGGAATCACTTCCTGGGGTGACCCTAGAACACAGGAAGTACTTCCTGGGGTGACCCTAGAACACAGGAAGTACTTCCTGGGATGACCCTAGAACACAGGAAGTACTTCCTGGGATGACCCTAGAACACAAGAAGCACTTCCTGGGGTGACCCTAGAACACAGGAAGCACTTCCTGGGGTGACCCTAGAACACAGGAAGTACTTCCTGGGGTGACCCTAGAACACAGGAAGTACTTCCTGGGATGACCTTAGAACACAGGTAGTACTTCCTGGGATGACCCTAGAACACAGGAAGCACTTCCTGGGGTGACCCTAGAACACAGGAAGCACTTTCTGGGATGACCCTAGAACACAGGAAGCACTTCCTGGGATGACCCTAGAACACAGGAAGTACTTCCTGGGGTGACCCTAGAACACAGGAAGCACTTCCTGGGATGACCTTAGAACACAGGAAGTACTTCCTGGGATGACCCTAGAACACAGGAAGTACTTCCTGGGATGACCCTATAATACAGGAAGTACTTCCTGGGATGACCCTAGAACACAGGAAGTACTTCCTGGGGTGACCCTAGAACACAGGAAGTACTTCCTGGGGCGACCCTGAGACTTTCTATGGTGGAGTCACCTGATCGTCTCCCAGGATCCTGAAGTGATGTAACTCTCTGATGAGAGAGTTTTCACATCCCACTGCAGAGAGACAACAGGAAGTCAGGCACATCCCCTGTTGGACCCGTCCCCTTGAGGCTCCGCCCCTCACCTGCACATGGCAGCGAGTATCCAATCACAGCGTCATGAATAAATTGCCGCTCGTTGAGGCGTGTCTGGCAGTAGCGCTGGAAGCAGTCCAGGCAGATCACATGACGGTCAGAACACTGAAAAACCAGAACCACGTCCCTGGAGACAGAGACGTCGTGAGGAGGGGGGCGAAGAGCGACAGAGGGCGACACAGGTGAGGACGTTACCTGATGTCGGTGCAGCTGATGCAGGGGACGCTCCTGGAGTTGGACAGGATGAGGTCCAGCGCCACGGAGACGTCGTCCTCTGACGTGGGGTGAGACGCACATTTCATGTAGAACTCCTGCCATCAAGGATCAATCAGAATTAAGAGATCAAGAATTTCCTGTCTGAAACTCTCAGACCCCGCCCCTTACCGCCTCATTGCCATGGCAACCTTCAAACTGACAGACCCCAGGAATCCGTCCGGGCAGGAGAACGTCATCCCAGCACGATGGACCCTGAGAGACAGACACAGTGTAACAGCAACGCCTGCTGGCCCCCAGCAGCAACTGCACCATGACTGGAAATACTACACAGGAAGTATAGCCAACACAGGAAGTACAGCCAACACAGGAAGTACAGCCAACACAGGAAGTACAGCCAACACAGGAAGTACAGCCAACACAGGAAGTACAGCCAACACAGGAAGTACAGCCAACACAGGAAGTACAGCCAACACAGGAAGTACAGCCAACACAGGAAGTACAGCCAACTCAGGAAGTACAGCCAACACAGGAAGTATAGCCAACACAGGAAGTATAGCCAACACAGGAAGTATAGCCAATGCAGGAAGTACAGCCAGCACAGGAAGTACAGCCAGCACAGGAAGTACAGCCAACACAGGAAGTACAGCCAACACAGGAAGTATAGCCAACACAGGAAGTACAGCCAACACAGGAAGTACAGCCTATGCAGGAAGTACAACCAACACAGGAAGTACAGCCAGCACAGGAAGTACAGCCAACACAGGAAGTACAGCCTATGCAGGAAGTACAACCAACACAGGAAGTACAGCCAACGCAGGAAGTTCTGCAGTTCCATTCTCACCCTGCAGAGCGTCAGCGTCATCTGTCTGCATCGCCGACAGCGAACACGGAGTTTCCCTGACTGGACAGATGAGCAGCGCTTACAGTACACGAAGAAGGTACTACACACACCTGGAAAAAGAGAACACACACATGGAAACAGAGAACACACACGTGAAGACAGGTGTGTGTTGACCTTTAGGAGCTACTGACCTTTAGGAGCTGCAGCCTGTTGCTCTGAACTCTGATCTTCATCTTCTCTTCCTCCCTCCAGGACGGTGATCTGCACTGTGGCGGCGGCGGCAACGGCCAGCCTGGAGGAGCTCAGGTCCAGTCGGGTCAGCCTTGTTCCTCTGGCAACCAGGTGTTGCTGCATTGACGGCAGGTGGAGGGAGCCTGGAGGAGGGAGCACCACATGGACCGTGCTCTGCTCTGGGAGGTCACAGCCCTGACAGGAGGTCACCAGGTGAGGAGGACACCAGGTGAGGAGGGCACCAGGTGAGGAGGGCACCAGGTGAGCGCTACCTGCACATTAGAGTGGGAGCTCACCTGCAGGGAGGCGGAGCTTTGCAGCTCCTTGCCGGCAAACAGAACCCGGAGCGACTGGGCAGGAACTCCCTGCTGGCTCGCCACAATCTCCTTGAGGTCCGCCACACGGGCCGCTGCACTTATCTCCACGGCAACGCCGGGTCCGTGGTTGAACCGCACAAACACTGCAACACGTGAGGCTCTAACTTCACACTCAAGCAGATTTTATGGTTTTAGTGTGACGGCCTGTTGGGTTCCAGTCGGTCTCAGGCAGGACCAGAACCAGGTGAGGGCATTCACCTGGATCAGATCCTGGACCTGGTTCTGATCCAGGTGGCTTCAGTTCATTCTGTTGTTTCTTTGTGTTTTTAATTTATTTGTTGTTTCAATTTAATGTTTTTGTTTGACCTTTGATGAATGATTGGTTCTCTGGTAGCCCCGCCCCCTGTGACACCTGACTCACCTGGACAGGTCAGGTGAGTTCTGCTTTAAGAACCATAACAGGAAAGACGTTACAGTTTTCCTGTTGATAATATGAAGCAGGATGGTAGAACTGGACCTGGACTCACCTCCAGAACTTTCTCAAATTTACCAACTTCGATCGGATCCAGAACCAGTGACTGGTTCGGAACCCTGTGACTGGTTCGGAACCCTGTGACTGGTTCGGAACCCTGTGACCCGCGCTATTGGACAGCTTCTGGTCCGAACCCAGTCCACCGCGGTTCTGATCTTTAAGCTGTCGATCAGGTTATCGATCTTCAACCCGAACCGAACCGAGAACTGGACCAGAACTCACCGATCATCCTGCTGGTCGCCCTTCATGGACGTGTTTACAGCCGGCCGGCCGCGGTGCACTCTGGGAGCTGTAGTCCGGAAGTTAGAAGGCAGGACTACCGCCACCTGCCGGACCGGAGGGGAACGGGAGGTGGCGCCCAGAGGAGGAGCAGGCTCACCTGGAGACCACAAGTATTCATACACCCCACAGATTCAGGAGTCCGACTGGTTTCCATGACAACCTAAATGTTTTACATAATTTTGAAAGGTTTTATCGGCTCTTGATGCGGTTCTGGTTATGATCCATCAGAACCCCTGGCGCAGAATGTGACCCTTCAAATTAAGAGCCTACTTGATGCAACAGGAAGTGGAAGCAGACAGGAAGATGTTTTAATATTTATTAGAAAATGGCGACAGAACAGGTGAACAGGTTTATTCTAGTACAATGAGGAACGTTGTTCTTTCTATCTGCAGAACCAAACCCAAACAAACCAACACGATGGGGGCGGGGCTTTAGGGGGCGGGGCATCAAGTGCTGCTTATCTTCTACAGGAGGTGGGGGGGCGCCCACACATTTATAAATAAATCACCATTAAATTAACTCCAATTCACACAATAAAACTCAAAAGTGTCGAGCAGGAACACAGATTGAAGGGGGCGGGGCATCCACAGGAAACGTTTTTATGTTGGTGACAGATTATCCGTTGGAGCCGATCGCTGACCAATAACCAATTTCACAGGTTTCATTTGAACCGTCCAATCAGCAGTCAGTTTACTGAAGAGTCTGCTGGCGTTGACTCCATTTCCCATGATGCTCTGGGACTGTTTAAGGAGGGGGCAGGGTGGGCCCAGAACAGGTGGATGCCTGTAAGCCCGTTGAGCGGAGCAGGAAGCTAACGGTCCCTTCTGACCATATATGGAAACGGCTGACACGCCCATATATGGCCGTCCTGCTGCTATCTACACAGAACCAGTTCCAGTTCCTGAAACCTGGAGAACTAGAATCCCAACGGGTCCAGAACATTTTTCACTCTGACCACAACTGGCCCAAGAACCGGTCCAGAACCGGTCGCCGCCGGTCCAGAACCAACCCAGAACGGGTCCGGGTCGGAGCGACCCTCACTCGGAGTCGGACTCCAGCGGGGCGGTCTCGTCCACCAGGGGCGGGCTGCGGCTCAGGGCGGCGGCCTGCAGGTGAGCCTTCTTGTGGCGGGAGAAGCTGGAGGAGTGCATGAAGGTCTTGTTGCACGCCGCGCACACGTAGGTCTTGGACTTGGAGGCGGCCAGGCCCGGCTTGGCGAGGACGGGCTTCCCCGGGCCGGCGCCGTGAGTCTGCCGGTGCCGCGCCAGCCTGGAGGCGTGGCTGAAGCTCTTCCCGCAGAGGTCGCAGGCGTGGCGGCGGCCGCCCGGCTCCCCGGCGCCGGCCTCTGGGTCGTCGTCGCCGCCGCGGGGCGGCCGCCCCCCGCGGCGGCGACGGTTCTTCTTGCACAGAGTGTAGAAGTTGGGCTTGTCGCGGGAGCAGAGCTTGAGGCGGATCTTGAGGTCGGACGAGCTCTCGCCCAGGTTCTCCTTGCCGGGCGTGTAGCTGTCCAGCAGCTCCTTCACGTGGCTCACCTGGTGCTTGGACAGCTGGGTGGACGTCCGGAAGCTCAGGTCGCACTGCGGGCAGGCGTAGAACCGGTCCGCCGCTGCTGCCGCCGCCGCCGGGCCCGGCGCCGCGCCGCCCGCCTCTCTGGGCTTCCCCTTGGCCTTATGGCGCAGGGCGGCGGCGGCGGGCTCCGCCTCTCTGGCCCGCCCTTCCCCTTCTTGTGGACGAGGCGATGGCGCGACAGGCTGGAGCTGTGGTTGAACTCCTTCCCACAGATGTTGCAGGGATGGATGCGCCGCTTCCCATGCAGCCTCAGGTGGCTGCCCAGCATCCTGGGGACAGAGCGGGTCAGAACCGGGTCAGTACTGAAGAACCGGGTCAGACTCGGGTCAGAACTAAAAAACTGGGTCAGAACCGGGTCAGAACTGGTCAGAACTAATGGTGTCACCCAGGTTCCGGACCCCCCAGCAGAACCTTCGGCCCGGCTCACCTGCTGCCCTTGAAGCTCATGCCGCAGTGCGGACAGGCGTAGCGGGCGTCGGGGTGCGACGGCTCCAGGGTCCTCTTGACGGCCGGCGGCGGCCCGGTCCGGCCCGTGTGGGTCTGCTGGTGCCGGTACAGGCTGGAGGCGTGGCTGTAGCGCTTCCCGCAGTAGCTGCAGCGGTACTGCCGGCCCTCCGGCTCGTAGTAGTCCCGGTCCGGGTCCGCCTCGGCGTCGGGCGCGCCGCCGCCGCCGGCCTCCAGCAGGAGCCGCGTCTCCTCGCCGTCCTCGTCCTCCTCGTCCGAGTCCGTCTTGATCTCCACGCTCTGCTCCGTCACCTCGCAGGGGAACACCTCCTCGTAGGGTGCGAAGAAGGCCTCGTCCGCCTCGATCTTCAGCGGCTCCGCCGTCAGCTCCTCTGCCTCGTCCGAGTCCTTCTTCACGCAGGAGATGGTGAACTTGGAGCCGACCTCGGCCCACTTCACCACGTACTCGATGGGCTGTGTGTCCAGCTCCACCGTGATGAAGTCCGCGCCCAGGGCGTCCGACTCCGACACCGTCAGCTCCGTCTCCGAGTCCTCCATCCCGCAGGCGGCGAGGAAGAGGAGCCGACCTGAGGAGGAAGAGCAGGGGTCACGGAGTCAGATCAGGGAGAGGACTGTCCTTACCTGGTGACAGAACCAGCAGAGCTGAGCTCCTCCTGCAGTCATGATGCTGCTGGCTGCTGCAGCACTACCTGGCTGCAGCACTACCTGGCTGCAGCACTACCTGGCCTCTCCCTCTCTCTTTCTTCTTCTACGACTCTCCAGTTTGCACCTGGCCTCTCCCTCTCTCTTTCTTCTTCTACGACTCTCCAGTTTGCACCGTTTGCTGTCATTGTAACTTTTCATTTCCTGTTATTTTCTCTCTGGGTTCTGATTGGCTGATTCCTTGCTGGAGGCGGCTGACATGATGCTGCCATCACCTGATCGCTCTCCCTCTCCTGCTGTTTCTATTTTCATGAACATCAGAAATGATGTCAGTTCATGTGTTTCTTCTTCTGCTGTTTGTTCTCTAACATCCGGGCGGTCAGGTCCCATAGTACTGAGCCCGGTTCTGGTTCTGCTAGAGCACAGGTGTCAAACTCCAGTCCTCAAGGGCCGCTGTCCTGCAACCTTTAGCTGAGCCTCTGCTGCAGCACCTGAATAGAATAATTGGGTCATTAAGCCTCTGGAGATCTGATCTACACCAGGAGGAGGTAATGAAGCCGTTTCATTCCTGTGTTTTGTACCTGTGGCACATTTAAAAACAGCCAGAGGCTCTGGAGGACTGGAGTTTCACACCCCTGGAATAGAGGTTTATTCCTGTTAAAGGGGAATTTTTCCTCTCCTCTGTTGCTACATGCATGCTCTCTATGAGGAACTGCTGTAAAGTTAATGATTCCATGAAAGGGGTTGACGCCCCCTGCTGGCCAGGAGGAGTGAATGCTGTAAGGACCTGCTGGGTTTCCAGTTTAACCAGTTAGGATAATGATTCCTAACAGATTCCTGGTACTGACCTGGAATCTGTTTGGATGATTCGATTAAACCGAGTTTTCTTCCTCAGTATGAAGGTCAGGTTCCAGATTAATTCTCGATGAACAGATCTGATCTGAGATCAGATCTAGATAAATAGATCTGGTCTCAGATCACTTTATTAAACTCCTCCCAGAGGTTCCTGACTTCCTGTTGCTCCCCGGATGGCCGACAGAGGGCGCCAGCCGCCTGACTTCTCTCAGTAAAGCTTAATTTGGCTCTCGCTGCAACATTTTATGGCTGCCCTACGGAAGCCGAACCGAACCCTACACCTCCATGGTTCTGGAAACATCCCGACCCGCAGCTAAAAACGCTGCTGTCGGCCGCCCGGCTCGCAGGAGTAAAACCGGCGTTTTTCTCAGAGAAGTTCCGGGGCCGGGCGGCTGTCAGGAAGCAGGACCAGCTGCTCTCCTTCCCGGGGCGAAGGAACTGTCAGAATAAAAACCCGGAGCTCATCGCAGAAGTACCAGAACCGGGTCGGGATTCGGTTACTCACCAAGATCCAGCCGTTAATCAGTGAAATCCACCGGAGCGGGCCGTGACAATAACAGGAAGCCGCCGCCGGGACACGGAGCTCCGAGAGGAAGGATTAAATGGTCGAGACGACCGGAAGACGGCCCTTCAAAATAAGAGCAGTAAAGTTACAAATTTTACAGAGATGGAAAAAACAGCATGGCGACGCTTCCGCGTTCAGCAATAAAAAAATGACATCAAAATGTAGAAATAAAACATGTCTGACCTCAGTACCGGTTTCACATAGCAAATATATATATATATTTATAGTAGAGGACTAGTTTCTAGTAGAGGACCCGAGCTCAGAGGATAAGAACCACCCGCGGTGGCTGAGAAGGGAATTTTATATATATATATATATATATATATATATATATATATATATATATATATATATATATATATATATATATATATATATATATAAATTTTTATAGTTATATAAAAAAAAAAATATAAACAAAAACATAAAAAAAATGATACAAAAAGAAAAATATATAACTATTTTTAGTTATATAATAACTAAAAATATAAAATATGAACAATACCTTCAAATAAATGTTACAAAAAGAAAAACATTCAAAGTGACATCAGAAATCAGTTTAATAATCTAAAACTAAATGTAACAAAATATAAAAAATAACTAGATAAGAAAATTACATAAAAAAATAACTACACAAAGAAAAATGACATTTTGTAAAAAATAAGATCGGTGTGGTGCCGCGCAGCCAGAACAGGGTTGAATCCCATCATTGAGTCTCTGCCCGTTGACCTTTGCCCCATGTCTTATGCCTCTCCCACAACCTGCTTTTTTAACCAAACAAAATAATAATAATAAGATCATAAATCATAACAAATGTTTTAAAATTGCATAAAAAGTACAAATAAGAAATTTTTAAAAATTCATGAAAACTTTGAAGTTGATCTTCCTCCTTTATTCTCTCTGCTGCCCTCTAAAGGTCACATATATACATTACATTTAAAAAGTGCTGCGAAAATAAGATAAAACCATTAAACAAATATTAAGACAGACAGTAGGAGGAGAAGGTCAAAGGTCACAAAAAAAAAAAGATTGCACTGGTGCGACTGTAAGCATCTGATTGGCCGATATTCAGCCAGGAAGCTGATGGTGCAGCCAATCAGAGAAGAGGATGACGTTTCGGGTTAATCATGTGACACTCCAGCAGCCAATGAGGAGAGGACAGAGATATCCTGACGTCACATCTGACTGGAAGCAGGCTAGGTCAGGACAATGACCTGACCTGACCCTGACCTGCATCTCTGCAGTTCAGGTGAGTCCAGGAGAAGCAGGTCCAACCGGACCAGAACGGGCTCAAGATCCAAACATCAGAACTGAGGAGGGACAGAAGAGGCTGTTCTGTTTCATTTTATTCTGCTTCTATTCTTCATGTTTCCGGATTCTCTCCCGGTACTCCAGCTGTGATTGGTTGGTTCTTCCGGGTTGGGCCGACGGATGGAGTGAAGCCGCAACAACTTCACCTGATGCGTGACGTCACTTCCTGTTTCCTTGCCTCACCTGGACACAGGCAGGTTCATCTCTGAGGAAGAGGAGGAGGCTGGATGGACATGATGAAGAAAAGGCAGGATGGGAGCATAGAGGAAGAGGAGGAGGAGGAGGAAGAGGAGCATTTGGGCCTGTGGCGGGTCTTCCGCAGCAGCGTCAGCGCGCCGCGCGGTGCCAGAACCTCCGGCGGTACCAGACCGAGCTTCGAGCAGCTTCTGGTCGGATGGAGCTGCGGAGAGCCGAGCTTCGCGCAGGTTCCGGCTCGTTCTCGGTTCTGAACCCCGGCGGCCCGCCGCACCGCGGCTCCTCCCGCACATTTCCTACCGCGCTACTTGGCGCCAACCCGCCGCGCCGCTTCCGCACCCAGTTCCCACTTACGATTCGATCCGGACCGGTTCTGTCCTGCTGGTTCGGTTCCGGGTTCTGTTCGAAGTCGGTGGTTCCTGCCGCACCTCTGTCACATCTCAGCCGAGGAGCGGCCGCATAGTGGCGGAGCCGACGCTGCCGCGGCGCAGGGGCGGCACGTCTCCAGCTAACGTCAATGAGACGCTGCGGCGCAGAGGCGGCGCGCCGTAGAGAGCCGACTCCCATTGGTCAAGCCGCTGCGCAGCCTCCGTCTGATTGGCTGGAGGAGTTCAGCTGAAAGTTTGCATTAAAAACTCGCGAGATATCGCGAAGCTTCACGCTGTGACGCCACAAGCAGGATTCTGTCTCCCAATTTTTATGATTTGAAGTAAATACCAGTTTTTCCTGTATCTGTAAATGTTTTAACAACTTTCTAGAGCTGATGTTTGATGTCTGAGCTCCTCCTGCTGCTGATGTTTCATTTCTGCTCTTCAGTTCATCGTATTTCACAACATTTAAGGTTTTATTTCTTCTTTTATACCTCCGGCCTTATATCCGCTGAAAGTCAAATCACTCATTCAGATTAGTGATTAGTGATGTTTGGGCTTATTAACCCAAACATTTTGCGATGAAAAAATGTTTTTGAAACTGGGCTGTGGTTTCAGGCCGGTTCTGGTTCTGGTTAGTAGGTGTTGGGTGGGTGGAGCAGTACTTTGGGATGGGCAGGCCCAACAACGCCTGCTTTGCCCAGCAGGGCTGACAGTAGTTTTACATTCTTGGCAGCACGATGGCTAAACGACAGGTGTATGTTTCTTTGTGTGCTGATGAATCTTTTTGCTGCAGAATGGAGCTGGTGATACTGTCACCTCCAGATGCCATGAGACGTAAATTCTCACCATCATGGCATGGAGTGCATCCCAGTTTTCCATGTCTGGAATCTGAGCGTTGATTTGAGCTTTTGAACTGGTTGTATTGGTCCCTGTTTGTTCTGCCGGTCCTGCAGCCTCCTCACCAGGCTGACGCTCAGACTGAACCGCAGAGCTCTGCGGCCCTTCGGGGGCCCTGCCGTACCGTACTGAACCGAACCGAACTGAACTGAACCCGAACGAACTGAACTGAACTGAACTGAACTGAACTGAACGAACTGAACTGAACTGAACTGAACTGAACTGAACTGAACTGAACGGAACCAAACTGAACGGAACTGGTTCTTTCTAACTGAAGGAAACTTGCAGCATTTCCCCTCCTGCCGTTTCCTTCTCCATCTCTAAAGCGTCTCTGCTTTCCGGACTGAAGTCGTTCCTTCTTCAAATCAGACCAAGTTGGTATCAGAGGTTTTCACAAACCAGCACAAACGTAATCGAGTTAATTGACACCCATTTTGTCTGATTTGAAGACGGGGGGCGACGTCACTTTTCCTTCTGTTTATTCCATTCACTTGTTTTGTTGGTTGAATCCTTTAAGTCTTCAGATACTTTTCCAGGTGGGGCTGATTAGAGTCTTTTCAGTTATTCTGGATATTACATTTGTTTCTTCATCTCTCCTGGATTTAGATAGAGATGAAATATTGTGTAACTTCAAATTGAAGGAATTCCCAATTTCTAGGGAAATTGATATGAATTCAGGCTTTTTTCCAGAAATGGTCACTGTGGTTCCTCTGCTGGTCGCTGAAGTGACCCGGACCATGAGTGAGGTGGACGGCAGCTTATAGTCTGTTTAAGTTGGTTATTGCATTTAGACATATATTTTCACACTTTAGTAAATGTCTAAAAGACGCAGCTTAAATGTTGTAGAACTGGACCGGTCCGGGTCAGCAAGGTCATTTCTGTTAGCAGCATCACTATATTAAAAAGACTCGTTAAAACAAATCTTTACCTGTTTCTATTCTTCCTGTTCTCCGCCCCTGAAGCATCAGTCCTTTTTTGATACATAGTTTTGCTTATTTAACTTCTGACCAGAGTTTTGGATGCAGCTCGTTACAGTGAAGCATGCGGTACCTACCGCGGCCACCAGGGGGCCAAAGAGTAATTTCTTTTTCTTTTTATTAATAAAATAATTTCTACATACAGTATGAAATACATATTATTGTAAAAACAAAACTTCATGGTGAAATTGTGTGTTTTTTATACTAACTATTAGAAAACAAAGGGGCCCCTTTGTGGCCCGAAGCGGCTGCTTGGTTTGCTTTGCCTTGGGCCGGCCCTGGTTGGGCCCATCCGTTCCACTGTTTGCTGGCTGTTTGGAGGAAAACTGCTTTATGCAGGGCTGCAGCGTTACCCAGATGTCGGTTTTATACTTTTATTCAGGTTGAATTGGATGTTTTTGTTCTTTATGTTGGTGGTTTTCATTTGGTAGGGCTGCAGCAGATCCTTCGGTTTCCTTCAGTTACTTAATATGAATGCATTCAATAATATGAATGCATTCAATAATATGAATGCAGGAATTCAATATTTTAATGTGTTTTAGATTGATTTGATGAAATTATTTAATAAGGATTTAGTAATTTTCGTTCTTTCAGTTTTATCTCTGCTTCCACCTAGAGTTTGATTTTCTTGTTAGTTCATCCAGTTTGGATTGTTTGTCTCCTTGCCGGGTAACAATCCTGCAGAATTTTGTCTTTGGGTCACTTCCTGAATACTGACATCCCCTGTGGCTGTTGGGGCCCAGTCTTGTTGGGGCCCAGCTCTGCTAGGGCCCGGTCCCGTTGGGGCCCGGTCCCGTTGGGGCCCAGCTCTGCTAGGGGCCCGGTCCCGTTGGGGCCCGGTCTTGTTGGGGCCCGGCTCTGCTGGGGCCCGGTCCCTTTGGGCCTGGTCTTGTTGGGGGCCCGGCTCTGCTGGGGGCCCGGTCTTGTTGGGGCCCAGTCTTGTTGGGGCCCGGTCTTGTTGGGGCCCAGTCTTGTTGGGGCCCGGTCCCGTTGGGGGCCCAGTCCCGTTGGGGCCCAGTCTTGTTGGGGCCCGGCTCTGCTGGTCCCGTTGGAGGGATCTGGAGTTGGGTTGCATGTGATCAGTCTGCAGTGAATGCAGTGGATCCTGAGCTCGCAGTGAACGTTGCCGTGGTTTCCAGGGTTTGTCCGCCTGACGTGGTTTGCATTGGGTTTGATGAAGTTAACAGGAAACCCTCTTATTGGTGCAACAGTAAAAATTTACTCACTTCATTCTGGTTGTTGTTTTTTACTCTTCATCATAACACCAAGAACACAAGAACGTTCTCGCGTACTTGAGTATTGAGAAACGGCCCAGTTGTACTGGACCTGTGGGGTCACCATGGTAACCGCCTCTGGGTCAAGCCACTGCAATGGCTCTCAGCGGCCAGTAGGGGGGGCTGTCTGCCCCGCTGAGAAATGAACCTCCTTCCCAAACAGGAAGCAGCTGCAGGACGGGGGAATTCCACAATAAAAGCCCAGAACATCCCAGGCTCCTCCTCTTCCCCAGGTGAGTCACCTGCTGACAGGAAGCTCGGATCAGAAGGAAGGCCCTGCTGCTGTGGCTGGGAGACCCCAGTCATCCTGATGATGTCATAGTGACATCATTATGGTTTATCAGCAGCGTCCTTCTGGTGGGCGTGGCCAGAGCGTCTGCTAACCAGGAAGTTTATCAGTAGCAGGGTGGAGCTGGGCCAGAACCTGAACCGGGCCTCCAGAACCTGAACCGGGCCTCCAGAACCTCCAGAGCTCATCATGGTTGGAACTCCTGAGGATCTTCAAGAGTTCTGGTTTCATTCTGATCATCCAGAAGTGGGTCACAGCAGCAGAACCATCTGGATACTTTACAGGTCCAGTTCATATCCAGAACTCTTGAAACAGAACAAGCAGAAACAGGTCCAGTTGATCTGCAGGCTGGTTCTATACAGAAGGAAACCCAGATGGTTCTGACTGACCCACGGCACCAGGAAGTGGAACCAACCAATCAGAGATCTTATGGCCTTCTTCATCCAATCAGATTGTCTGTTTCCACATGCAGGATGCTAATTGGCTAGCTTCATAATGATGTCACACACACCGTGATGTCAGCATTTTTTATTACTGCAGAAAATAAATGACAAAGCACCAACCAGTTCTGACGTGACTCGCTGAGCATGCTGGGAAACTGAGTTCCTCCCAGCAGCCTTGAGGTCAGCAGAGGAAACAATAAAAGATTCAAATTAAACCTAAAAGTAAAGCTACAAGCTCAAACATTCAGCGATTGGCTACACTGACTGATGACATCACTGATCAATATCAAGTAAAGTGGCAAGTTTCAGCTCCGATCCAGTCTACTGATTGGACGTGGGCGGTGGGTGGAGCCTCAGGATGGTGATGTCACAGGAAGAAGGCTGTCATGTGATGGATGGCGTTGTGCGCTCATCATCAGCAATAAAGTGACTTCCAGGAGAGAAAGAAGAAGAAGAAAGATCCTCTTCATTAGCATGTGGTCACATCTGGAGGGAAACAGGAAGTGGGAGTTAGAGGCCAGCCAATCAGGCGGTCCGATCAGCTGCAGGTAACTCACCTGGACAGCAGTGCTGTGCAGCCATTTTTCCTTGTCTCCGCCCATCTTCATGCAGGAGAAAAGCTCACAGACGGCAGGAAGAGCCAGACGCTCCTGGACAGGAAACAGGAAGTACAATTCACCAGGCTGGAAGGAACTGGTTTCAAACCAGTCTGAGCCGGTCTGACCTACCTGAGCCTGGCTCCTCTTCTTCAGCAGCCACTTGTCCTCCTCCTCCTCGGCCACACCTTCGGCTGCTCCTCTGGAGGCTGACCCTGGCAGCACCCACAGATCGGCCTGCAGGGGGCGCTGGAACGGGGAGCAGGTCTGGTTCTGGGAGGCGTGGCTCCTCCTCAGGTTCTCCTGGGCTGCTCCTGGGTGCAGCCAGGCCTCCAGGATGGCCTGAACCTGCAGCAGAGAAGCGTTACCGCCACCATCCATGGCCGACAGCAGCTCTCACCTGATTGGCTGATACCTTCTGCTCCTGCTGCCTGTGGAAGCCGGTGGGCGGAGCGTTCTTCACAGCAGGTACGCCGTTCTTGTCCCGGCCCTCCTGCTGCAGCAGCCAGCGGCTCAGCGCCTCCTTCCCACAGTTCTCCTCGCAGACGCAGTCGCCGTAGGAGGAGCACGTCTCGTTGGCCCTGCAGGTCTGCCTCAGTGGCGCCACCTGCTGCAGCCAGAGCTCCAGGTTGGGGGCGGAGCCAGGGCCGGGGCTGGGCGGGGCCTTCAGGCACCGCAGCTGGCCCAGGTTCTCAATCTCCAGAGTGCGGCCGGTCTGGTGGCAGGAGGAGCAGTCGGCGGCGGCGCCGCGGCCGGCCAGCCAGTCGCCGGAGGCCCAGTCCTCCTGGAAGGGCCTCAGGACTTGGCGCCAGCGCTCGCCGTCACTCATCGCCAAGGCAACTGTGGGCGGGGTCACCAGCCAGTCACTCAGCTCCTCCTCGCTCAGCTCCGACTCATCGATCTTCTCTATGGAGAAGGAGGAGCTACAGCTGCTGCTGGCCCGCTCCCTGCCCACCTGGTTCTGGTCCGGGTTCTGGTCTGGGTTCTGGTCCGGGTTCTGGTCCTTCAGGAGCCACGCCTCCAGGTCCCTCAGCTGGCCCCAGGCCTTCAGGAAGTCCATGGAGGCCAGGACGGGACAGGAAGTCTGCCAAACAAGAACCACTCTGGGTCAGGCTCCGCCCACCAGAATCAGCTGATTGGTGGTCCACCAGAACCACCAGGTTCTGGCTCTGATGGCGCTCTGCTCACCTTGGTGTCCTTCTGCTTCAGCAGCCAATCCTGAGGGTTCTTACTGGCCTGGTAACCAATCAGAGAGCTGCTGCTAGCTGGACGTTTCCCCAGCAGCCAATCACCCAGAGCCGCCGCCTCCTGCTGCTGCAAACAGAACTAGAATCAGTCAGACCAGAACCAGGACCAGAATCAGTCCGTTCTGACCCAAACTCACCTGGTGTCTGGCTCCAAGTGAGCAGCTCTGTACCTGGGCTCTCAGAGGGGCGGGGCTCCGGGAGGCCACGCCCTCCTCCGCCTGCGCACCAGAACAAGCCGGATCAGAACCAGAACTCCTCCACAAAACACCTGTCAGAGCGGTGTGTTACCTGGGAGGCGATGCTGCCGAACGAGGTGATGGCCTGCCTGAGGGAGCGGGAGTCGGCATGGAAACGCATCTCAGGGGTTTCCTCAGGGGCCAAGCTCAGAGAGGCCAACCTGCACAGCCAGGAGGAGAAAACAAACGCACCTCCGTTCATCAGAGGGCAGAGGAGGACCAGGCCGCTGTGTGTGTGTGTGTGTGTGTGTGTTCCTACTTCTCCATGCAGCTGGTCAGCTGGTTGCTCAGGTCGTTGTTGCTGTTGGAGTTCTGCAGTTGATGGGCGATGACCTCAAACTGACCTCTGAGCTGCAGGACCAGAACCACAGCATAAGAACCAGGTCCAGGTCCAGGTCCTGTGTGTGTGTGTGTGTGTGTGTGCGTGTGCGTTACCCGGTGCAGCTGGTGCAGCTGGTGTTGCAGCGTCTCTGTCTTGAGGCTCTCCAGCAGCTCTATCTGCCCCAGCAGCCAGACCTCCCTGCAGCGCAGCGCCTCCTGCTGGCGGCTCATGCAGCTCTGCAGCTCCGACCGCACCTGGAGGGAGAGCAGGTGAAGCAAGTGAAGCTCCGGCTGCCGACTGGCTAACCTCACTGTAACCGGGGCGACTGCTCTGTTACCGTGGAAACAGCAGCAGCAGGGCGCCCGGACAGAACTGAGGGCGTAAAGAACCGGGTCGGTCCACAGAACAGAACCTCCGATCAGAACCCAGAACCTGCCAGCAGAACCTCTGACGGGTCAGACGGGTCCAACAGCTGGAGCTCAGCCTCTGCGAGGAGACGCTTATAGTCAGGCTGACCCCGCCCTGACCCCGCCCTGACCCCACCCTCTCTCCACGTTTAGCAGTTGACTCAGCCACAGGATCATGGAGGTTCTGGTTCTGGTCGGACCGCAAACCCGACCAGACTGAGTCAGAGCTGAGAAAGATGAGCAAGATGAAGGAGAGCGAGTGTGGCTGGAGAACAGAACCAGAGGCAGGAGCTGACCCGGTCTAGAAACTATTGTGTTCCCTTCTCCAGCCACCAGTCAGCTGGGTGGTTCTGGTCCGGTTCTCAGAGCCAGTTCTAGCAGCTGATTGGACCAGAACTGGGCATGGGTGATCGAGAGCTGAAAGTTTTCTCATAACACTGAGATCAAAGTCATGATCAGAACTGTATCAGGACCCTGCAGCAGTGAGTCAGGTTCTGAGAGGTTCTGCTGGGCTCAGAACCAGGTTGGGTGGACACTGACCTCTCTGACGTTGTCCCTCAGCTGCTGCTCGGCCTTCAGAACCGACCCGATGGCTTCCTCCAGCTGGTCCTGGGCCTCCTGGCACAGCTTCATGCTGCTCACTGCTGCCCCCGCTGGAGACATCCTGAACAGCAGCAGAGGAAGGATGATGCAGCTGCTACACACTTGTTCTATTAGCAAAGTTAAACACGCTCAACTTTATTTCAGATGGAACTGGATGAGGTCAGGCAGCTCAGTGAGCTGCAGGATCCTGTCAGGTCGACTGGAACATGATAAAAGTCGAGTCGACCAGTGGGCCAAACGCTTCACAGCAACTGGAGGCTTCATCAGCTAAATTCATGGCGAATATTGATAAAAACCTGCTTTCACTAAGTCTATTACGCAGAATTACATGAACAAGAACAAGAAACAGATCATTCTTCCTGAGTGGCGGAGAAAAGTCAGAAAAGTTGCACAAAGTCGGGTCTGACGTTTTCTTTCAAACAGTGGCTGGTACTGATGATCTGTGGATAGCTGCACAATTAAGAGTTAAATTATCTGACTGGCCACAACAGAACATCACAAGCCTAACTAATCATGGCCGGACCGTTTGGTGACAGTTGGATCCAGCGCTGCATCCCGCTGCTCCTCTGCTGATCAGCAGCGGAGAGCGCCCCCTTCAGGCGCTCAGGGTGAGGCCTGGACGGCGGCGGAGAGCGCCCCCTTCAGGCCCTCAGGGTGAGGCCTGGACGGCGGCGGAGAGCGCCCCCTTCAGGCCCTCAGGGTGAGGCCTGGACGGCGGCGGAGAGCGCCCCCTTCAGGCCCTCAGGGTGAGGCCTGGACTTTGATTGCAGATGTTCTCAGACAGTATTTTTATAAGTCTTCTCCAGAAGCTTCGATAGCAGGCTGACGCCGATCAGTTGGAGGGACCCTAACCCCACGTTACTCCGGTGTTCTTTTATTCCATTTTCTCAGCACTAGCTGCCTTTCTTTGACAT
The DNA here is from genome assembly GCA_911649635.1 of Poeciliopsis gracilis. Lineage (NCBI taxonomy): Eukaryota > Metazoa > Chordata > Actinopteri > Cyprinodontiformes > Poeciliidae > Poeciliopsis > Poeciliopsis gracilis. Next base: position 236,273 of record CAJVRI010000114.1, read on the forward strand.
CAATCCGACAGGAAGGGGCAGACAGGCCCAGCGAGTCGGACCTCAGATACCCGGTCTACAGTGTCCATGCGAGGCGCCGCCAGCTGCAGCGCCTCTGTTCCGGTAGCCTTTGCTGGTATTTTCAGTTTCTCTTTGGTAAATTATTTAGATTTTTATACAATTGGAGTTTTCTGACAAACTCCCCTCGTTCACTTTCTTTCATCTTCTTGGAAAAATCAGTTTGTCACTGATTGGAACCAGCAGAGTAAAGAATGGACCAGTTGGTGGCGCTCTAGCAAAAGGTGTATTTCGTAGTCGTCACTGTCGTTACCTGGAACTGGTTCCTGATTGAAGGGCCAGCCTGTCGTCATGGTTACCAGTCAAGCATGGCGTTTCAGGTTCAGTTTCATAATATTTATGTTTCTGAGTTTTATTGTTATTAAATTGTGTAATGCTGATAAAGACATGTGGGGCTGTCCAAATGGACCGATCCGGACCAGGACAGAACCTCTCTCTGAGCTGCTATTTTCCACCCTGGCCCGGTTCTGATCTGCTCTCCCACCTGGCCGGGTTCGGGTCATGCTGTGGTTGTGGGAGGAAGCGGGTCAGCGCTGTGGCCCGGTTCTGGAACAAAGCGCCTCCTCTGACTCAGCTGTTTGCGAACATGGCTCCTTTATGCTGCGGGTCACAACGGGTCAGAACCACAACCCAAAGGGGATTACACCAGTCATCCCACTGAACCACCAAGACCACGTCTGGACTGGACCCTGTGGTACCACAGTGGGCGGGGCTTATCAGCAGCCAGCCTGGATCAGCTGGAGGCCGTTTCTGATAAACACTCTGCATCTGTCTGACCTTTGACCCCTGAGCAGGTCTGTTTCTACGGAGACCAGGGTTTAAATGGGGTAGGTGGTCTGGTTTCAGCCAGTCAGAGGCAGGACACTGAAGGAGGTCACAGAGGTTCTGCTGACTGATTAGAATCAGAAGAAATGGGTCCAGAACTGACCACTGATCAATAATCAAGGCTGCTGCAGCTGCCACCTAACCTGACCTCTGACCTCTCTGAGGAACTTCCACCTGGAACCAAGAATCAGAGACGTGTCAGCAGGAAGCCAAGCTGAACCGGCAGAACTCCTGGTTCTGGAGGAAACATCCAGACACCAGAGAGAGAACACCAACGTCAGCAACTCTCACACTCACACACACACACACACACACACACACACGCACTCACTCACTCACACATACACACACCTGAGGATGTGAAGCCAGGCGCTTCAGAACAGAACCTTCCTTTACTTTGGGGAAGATCAGCCTGTCAGCAGCGGGTCAAAGTTCAGCAGCAGCCTGAACGTTAAGGTAAACACAAAAACAACAAGATGGCCGATCACCTGATGGTGTCATCTGGTTCCTCTGGGTCCAAAACACCTTCATCCCTCACTGGCCTCCAAAACCCCACAGAACCAGCTAATCCACCAGAAACTAGCTGAGGTGACCCTGTTCGGACTGATCCTGGTTCTGAACTGTTCTTCATAGCAACAGGAAGCAGCACAACCGTTCGGCCAAACTGTTCTCAATCCATCCTGTTCGGCCTGAATTCTTCCTCCGACCGGAACCGGGTCGCTCTGCTTTCACCGCAGAGCTTTAATCTGAGCAGAAATGTTCTGGAAACATCCAGGATTAAACTCTTACCTATTTTTCCTTCTCAGAAAAAAACAGCTCCGCTTCGCACGGAACGACTCTGTTCTCGCGATATCCTGCGCTAAACGCTCTCACACACCGAGAGCTCAAAGGGACGCCATTACTGTCTGTACAGCAGCACGTAGGCACCACAAACATTGAGAGGGAGGGCGGAACCAGCTGGGAACAAACACACAGGAAACAGGTAGAACAAACCAGCAAGTTGCGCTGCGGCCGAGCAGCAGCCAATGAGGGCGGCGGGAGGCAGTATCTAACTCTGCAACAGCCGCTTTTCAGGACTCTCAGTTCCCGGAACAGCCGGAGATTGACTGCTCGGGACAGACCGAGAGTTCCCTGGAAGAAGGCCGCGAAAGCAGGCCCGTGAGAGGCCGGAACATCCCGGGGTTCCCCCTCTATGCCCCTTTCTGACCGCCATGTTGTCTCCTGCCCTCCGTCACACCAGCTACACTTGCTAACTGTCATAACAACCACTCTGACGACATACTGTGTTCATGTTAACGTAAACCTGAGATGAGAAGCTCATCTACCAGCTCGCATTCAGCAAGATGACAACTAAACTTTATTCAATATGATTAAAATGCGACAGACCGGAGGGGGGGAACCTGAGTAGCGAACTAGTTAAAAGAAAACCTGCCTATTTTCAAAGTAGATCTTGTTCTGGCCGGGCCATGTGTCTCCACCGCGCAAGGAACATAAACACTGAGCTGAAGATCCGAAAAGAAGAGCCAAACGCTCCAATCAGTCAGAAAACATTTATGAAACACCAGAAACTCTCACGGCTAAACGTAGCCGCTCTGGAGCTTCACTCACCGCGTGGCTTTGCTCTGCAGTCTGGACTTGGAGGTCATAAATGATCCGAACCGGTTCGGTGTCACTGCAGCCCCAAAACGGTCGGTGAACGCCGAGCGCCTCAACGGAACCCCGGCTGCTGACCCAACGTCACTGCGTCACGGAAAGACAGCAGCCAAATGTCGCGATAACTTGAAGGAAACGCTCGTTAGTAGAAGACAGAGTGAAGCTGCCCCCTGCTGGTACAAAAGCAGAACCTACGGCGGCCCTGAGGTGCAAAACACTACAACATAAACGAAAACACTACAACATTAAGGAAAACACTGCAATATTAAGCTGCAAGGAAACGGAAGAGGTATGTTCCAGTGGGAGACCTAAGAAGTCGGACTTCCGGCAAGATGGCGATGTGGGCATACGTATTTTTCTAAGCTCCATTCGTGCACCCCTCAACCAGCTAAATAACCTGGCCCTTTACACACCTCTTTATCCCCAAGGTGGACCTGAACATCCTTACCTTACAGTAAGAAGAAAGAATGAGAGTTTTATACAAGATGTCGGTCGTTAATGAGAAAGATTTCTCAAGTCTGAAGAATGCTAACGCTGCTAAGCTAAACATGCATAACTACGCTGCTGCTAGCGCTGAAACTCCAATGGAGACGTCAAAAAACTCCGGTACAAGACGGCAATTGAATACAACTCCAACCAAGCTTCCACTAGCTAAAAAACAAGCCACTGAGACTGAGGCCTCCTTTACGGAAGAGGATTAGAGCCACTGGAAAAAAAAAATGTCCGAAATTTTTTTTTAGTGGCTCAGAAAAGGTTAAAAAAGCAGGGGAAAAAAATCAGCCGCACGAAAAAAAATAAATAAAAAACATCAGCCGCACGAAAAAAAAAAAAAAAAAAGGTCTGAATCTTGACTGATGGGCGCCAGAAGCAGCAGCCACACAGACGCGAGTTGTGGCGGACAGCCAATGTTCTGGAGAAAATGTCTGATTTAAGCGACTTTTTACGTGCCAGAAGAGTACCAGAAGCGACCATTGCACTAATGGAAGAACAAAAGATGAGTAAATCAAATGAGATAGTTCGGTGTCTAAAGCCGAACAGTTATGGCTAGTTGTTAGCATGTTTGTTAGCTTAAGCGGTTAAAGGAATAAGCTGATTTACAATGTTAATCACACGGATGAATAAAGGATGTAACAGCTGTTGATTGCTGGAATTGTCTCGAAAGTGTTTGGTATGTTTATTTTATTGTTCTTCTATTTGAAAGTTTTACAATTAAACTAAGGTGAGCTGTATATGTCAGCCACTTTCTAAATAAGATGTCTGCTGTGGTAAACTGTGTAACTTGAAGAAGAATACAATGTGGATTCTTATTTCTACAATACTTAAACATTGCCTTTCTTTTCACATTTTCTCTCAAGCCCCTTACATTTAGCCACAAAAACTTAAGATTAACTTTTAAAGACATAAAATTAAAACAAAAGAAACAACTTTTTTTTTTTAAAGACACTTAAGGTTAAAGGTTTTGTTTAGGTAGAATGAACTAAAGGCCCCTGAGAAGTTTAAGAAAGCCCTTTACGTTAGAACATGGAAAAATCAACCTGCATCCACAACCTTCACTGAACTTTGCTTAAAACTACGACTTTTTCATTTGAACAAAAGCAAAAATACCCTCAGGAACGCAGATAAGAGTTTAACTATGACAAGCAACTTAGAGATGTAAATCAGTATTAAGATGAAAAAACTGCTGATTTTCTTTCTTTTTGTTTAACCCTGTAATGTGAGGAAGTAATAAACAGAATAATCTTTAGTCTCAGAAGGGAGATGAAGCTTTGATCACCTTGCCATCGATCACTGCGATGTGACCTCTGTAAAAGGCCACCTTACCCTGGGATCTGGCCTTGGTGATCTTAGGCCACAGTTCTTCTCTTGCCAGCCGGTCTTCCTTCATAAAGTCTTGAGCAAAACGCAGACCTTGTTCTTTGCACACCGCTGAATCCTTCGTCACTTTCCAGACTGTCTCGATGGCGCCTCCTAGTGAATTGCAGGATGACTTGTCGGGTTTGCCCCTCCTCTTTTCTTCCTAATCGATGGATTGTATCGATCACATCTCCTATCTGGTCCGCCCATTGTGGTAAGATAGTAGAGAGAAGTTGTTCTGCCTTTTCTCTGAGGTTTTCTCCTTGCTCTCTGAGGCCCGACAGCCTCAGGTTCCATCGCCGCTTGTATCTTTCAGCCTCCAGGAGTTTTTCTTTCAGAGCAGCGTTTTCTTTATTCATTACGGCAAACTTCTGTTCAAGGTTTTCCGTAGCAGATTTACATTCAGCCACGCCGAGTGCGTTCTGCTCCACTTGGAGAGTAATGCGGGCAAACAAGTCCGAATTTTCTTTTAGCTGTTTTCCAAAGTCATCAACATTGCTATCCAGACTTTTAATGGCCGCTAAGACGGCAGCTAAGGAGTACGGAAGAGGATTAGGGCCACTGGCAAAAAAAAAAAAAGTCCGAAATTTTTTTTTTAGTGGCTCAGAAATACGGAGCCCCCTAGGGGACATGGGGATTTTTTTTTTCTTTTGCGTCCCCTCGCAAAACTTTTGCGTCCCCTCGCAAAACTTTTGCGTCCCCTCGCAAAATGCAAAAGTTTTGCGAGGGGACGCAAAAGAAAAAAAAATAATCCCCATGTCCCCTAGGGGGCTCCGTACCGTACGAATCAGGAACATGGCGGTGGAATTAGTCAGGGTCCACTCTTCGATTATCGATCAGAGCGAAGCCTTCCTTCAGATAAGCGCGTTTACCTTTGCTCCTGGCTTCCTGAACCAGGGGCCACAGTTTAGCCCGGGCGATCCTGTCCTCTTTAGAAAAGTCCTCCTTGAAGCTGATCTGCATTTCTTTACAAACTTTAGCATCTTTGGATTTCCTCCAGACCTCATCCCGCATGGTTCGCATCCCGAACTGAATGATAACAGCTCTGGGACGGTTGCTGGGCGAAGCGGGACCGGCTCTTTTCCCCAATCTGTGAACGGTGTCGACAGTATCACGCAGCCGATCCACGGAGACAGGAACGATCCTGGTGAGGATCCCGATGATGGATTCCCGGAGGTTCTCCTCGTCTTTCTCGGGCAGTCCGGTCACCCTCAGGTTCCAGCGTCTCTTGTAACGAGCCTGGTCTTCACAGGAGATTCTCAGCGCTGAGTTTTCTTTCTTCAGAAAGCTAACTGTAGCTTCAAGCTCAGATATGACTTTCTTGTTCGCCTCAATGGCGACAGTATTGGCTTCGATGCGTTTTTCAATGCTTTTCAAAATGTCAGTCTGATTGTCAATCTTTGCGTTAAGTTCACTTATCGCACGAAGAACAGCATTAGCTGTGTCCTCCTTACATTCAGGCTCCATAAGCTTCAGTTTCTTCTTGCTTTTGTTCTTAAGAGGTGTGTGATCCCAATTCACCTTCTGTTCTTTAACAGAAGGATCCGACGAGGCCCCGGCCAGCTCCATTTCCTCGATAACATCTTCGTCACAGACCTCCTGAAGAGCCGACCGGTTGTAGTCGTGGTCGGCCATGCTAACTTTCGTAAATAGATTCCAGACGACAAAAAGGAACAAAAAAAGGCTGAAATAGTTTCAAAAAGATGCACAAAGAAGAACAAACAGGTCTAAGATGTAATAAACTGGGGCTAAAGCACAGCAATTGGTTAAAGTCTTGGCTAAACACTAACTGAACACGAGAGCCTGCTAACGCAAAACCTCTCGCTCCGCCATCTTGGGACCTCTTAATGTAGTGTTTTTCTTAATGTTGTAGTGTTTTTCTTAAAAACACTACAACATGCAAAACACTCAGTGATTCTGATCTGATTCTGACTGTGAAGATGATGATGACGATAAGATGGTTTCTTTATTAAATCTAGAAACCCCTGACCAGCTCTGATCATCGTCTTCATCAGAATGTCTTGGGAACATAGAGTGTGTTCAGATTCGCTGTAACACAGACTGCTTCAGCAGATCCTTCATTTCCCTTTGGCATCAATAGCGTATTTTTGAATAACATTTTCTGGTTTTGAGTTTAATTTATTTAACTAAAGAAATAAATCTATTAATTCAAACATGTCAGAAGGAAGATGGAAATATTTTATTGTAAATTAGGACTTTATGAAACTATTGAGACAGAAAAATGTTTTCAAATTGAGCAGCAGATCAATCAAACTATTATTCACTAAAACACATAGATCTGCAGCAAATAAACAAAAGATTTAACGTTTGGATCTCTAACTTGGGCGAACTCCTCAGACTGAACTCAGCACAGAAACACTGAAGGACCAGAACCGGACCAGAACCAGGAGTTAGCAGTTCAGTGAGTGTGCTGTGGAGGAACCAGGACCTTTGAGGACCTCTGGAGGAGAACCTGGAGAAAAACATGCAGTTTTTTAAAAACTGAAATCACAAATTTTTTTCTCATGACTTAAAAAAATGATTTGCAAAACAAACAAACTTATTTGTGCATGTCAGAAATCTTTGCTTGCTATTCAAAGTTTTGCTTGTGATTCTCACATGATGTCTTTGGCAGAGCCTGAAATCAAACCAAAGATTTCTGATGTGTGCAAATTTATGTTTGCCCCTTCATTAATGACAGAAGCAGTTTGATTATTACATCCATTATATCTATCATGGTAGTTCAGGATGAGTTATTTTTTCATTCTAAATGAATGTCCTTGTTGGACTTTTATCTCCTTCAAGATACATTTACCTAACACTAGAATAAATGCAATGTACATCATTCACCAAAGAAAATGAGAAAATCGGACATATATCCATGATGGAGCTGATTCTGGTTCTGGACGGGCGATGTGCCGCTATAGCATCAGTAATACTGCAGAATGACTGCTGTCATTAACAATACAGGGAAACTTTTAGTTATCTTGCTATGCTAGCAAAGTCATTAGCTAGCAGCTAGCTCATAGCACAACAACAGCGTGATGTCTGTATGATAAAAAATACTGGATCGATAGATAAGAACAGCTTTTTCCTCACCTGCTGCCTCACCTGGCTGTTTCCTCCCGCTCAGCAGATCTTAGAGAAAGGCGGACTTAGAGAGCGCCCTATATTTTCCTCCGCCTGTCTTGTTATATTTCATAACCTCTCTACTGAAACCGCCACTCCGTGCTGAAGGAGAAACGATACAACGTTCAAGGTTTTCCGTTTCTGACAGTAGCAAGCCGACTCCAGCTTTTTCACCAAAAATGATCTTTTTTAATTCACCAAAAACTGTTCTGTAATCTCTGGGACGTTCGCTAGCTTGAGCTCCGCAGTTAGCCGCCTTATCTCACTGTGCGACAGGCAGGTGCGTCGTGGGTCACGGGCCAAAGTTCAAAGCTAACAATGTGACCGGAGGGCTTATTGTGTTGTTTTTCTTGCAAAATAAAAAATAAAATAAAATAATAATAATAATAATTAATAATAATAATAATTGTAGTACACGTGTCAGAAATAAATTTTTAAAAAGACCAAAAGGGCACTTGGGGTCATGGAGCAAAAGGGGCAGGTGCTCAGGCCCCCTTAGCCCCCCTCTCGTGCCTGTTCCTGCTTCTTGTTCAGCCCAGAAAGCCTCACCAGCTCATCAGTTTTTACCCGAGGCTCAGGATGAGCACTGATTATCCTACCCCCGTTTGCTCATTTTCTCCACAACTCTCTGTCGCGCTCTTCTTTTTCCTTCCTGCGCTTTACTGTCATACTTTCTGTTATCCGCCATCGTGAGAAATCCCTCCCCGAGTCCGGCATCTTCTTCCGCTTTGGGCTGAATTGTTAGAAGTAACAAAAATGAATCTCTGTGGTGAACTCAGCCGCCTGACCCGGATCTCAGAAAGGCGCCGGAATTCTCATCGTGAATGGAAACCTCGCGATATCTCCTTCGTCCACGGAGGTTCTGTAACGTCACAAACACAAACATCGGCGGATGTGATCGGTACCGGTCCAGTTTAGAGTACGCCAGAAGTACACAGACACCAGAACCAGCGATTATCCGACCCCCGGGACCCGGAGCTGCAGCTGCCGCCGCGTGAGGATGTCTGCCGGGACCGGGAGCCGGAGCACGGAGCCCTGGGGAGGGTTCGACGACCAGCTCATCCAGGTGGGTCAAACAGGTGAAAGCCGGAGCTAACCTGGGGTAACTAGCAGCTAGCAAACCGGGAGACTAACTAACTGTTGCTAGCAGTCCGGCCAGCAGATAATCCAGCTGGCTAAGCTAACGTTAGCCTCCGCTGACTGAACCATCCGACCCGCCAACCTGCTAACTGGAGGAACGGGTCCGACCGGATCAGGAGCTTCTGATGGGTATTACCATCAGGTTCTGGTTCTGATCACAGGTTCGAACACCGACCCGATGTTATGGCTTAACTGGTGGATAAATTAACTGGGTGAAACCTTCGCGTACCGCAGATGTTTCTGAATTGTAGGTGGCTGCGTTGATGCCTGCTGAAAAATGCTAAATATGTGACAAAAAAACCGTTTGCAAAGCTTTACTATAAATCATATTTTCACCAAATACGTTTAATGTTACATGGGAAAATTATGTTTCAAAACAAGTTTCTACAGAGCAGCGATCAGTGCGCTTCGAAAACCCGCATTGGATCAGAACCAGGTCAATGAGGAACACGACCGTCCCATCCAGGTTCACCAGAATAAATTCATTTCCTCTCATGAGCAGCAGAATGTGAACCTGAGTGGAAGCTTTTATGACCAGCACTGATCAGACAATCATTGCATTGGCTCTCAGCTTCCTGTAATGTGACATATTAACATTTCCATCCTGCTGAGTTTCTGGCTCTGCAGCCAAAATGTTTCTGAACTTTTTTTTTTAATAGAACTTTATTGATACAAAATACAGAACAGTACAAACAGAAATGTCTGCCAGGTGTCACAGACACATACGGTACATCACCATGACGTTACATTAACACATTTTATTTTTTTTAAACAAATTAATCAGAAACAAATAAGACAATTATAGTAGTGGAATTCTGTATAAGGCACATATAGAAGAGGCATATTTAAAATGGAATACATAGTAATATTGATAATAGAAAACTGGTATTTCAATAAGTAATAGTGAAACAATAACTAAAGAAAAGGCAAAAGGGGGATTCATGTATTAGGATTAATATACATCAGTGGGAAATTCCATTAATATTTCAGCCAGGGATTCATACGATTCAATACATTTCAAGGATTTCAAATATAACTGGAATTCGTATAAGAAGATATTAAAGACTGGGGATGATCTCAGCACTCTTTGTTTATGAATAAAGAATTTTGTCAAACAAAATATTAAGTTACAACAGAGTTCTATAGTTTTGTTTATTAATAACACTCCAAAAGTTACCATATCTCTAGAAATAGATTCAGGAAGTGTGATTTTTGAACTGATCCATCTTTCTAAGCAATTCCAGAATGTTTTGGTTTGGTTGCATTCATAAAAGATATGGTCTATTGTTTCAAATATCATGTTCACAAAAGCGAGCTCTTATTGTCATCAATATTAAAGCCATTTCTTAATAGTTCTTTTGAAGGGTAAATTGCATTTAAAATTTTAAAGTGTGTTTCTTTAGCTTTTGGTTGTATGGGGAGTTTAAGATAAAGAGTTCTTAACGTTTCAATCGATTTATTATCAAACTTGCAAAGAATGTTATTTCTATTTAGTTTCTGAACTATATCCTATCGCGACTCGACCCACAGGAAGTGACGCTGAACTATGAGGTCATCAAATTTAATAAACTTTAAATCACATACTGATGGTGTTGCTGCGTGTTTACTAACAGAGGAATAGCAAGTAATGTCCATCAGTTATCCTGCAATAACGTCTCATCTAAATGACAGAAAGTTAAATGTTGTAGTTGGTGGAGAAACAAGATAAAGTGATAATAATAAACTGTCAGGTTATGATCCATGTCTACAGGATCTGTTCTCCACTGGGAACCAGTTTGGATTCAACTTCAAAACAGAACGAGCCTCGTTCCGATGAACCAGGAGCCAAACGGGTCCTCAGCGCTGGCGTTTGGAAACATTAGGCGTCTGATTCAATTCCTGATCAAAACGCGACAAACGCAAATAAACGATCAGAAAATGTCTTTGATCTTTTCAAAACAATAATAATTATTAACATGTGAAGGAATATTGAAGAATATATTGAAATATCAATATATATATAAATAAACCACATTCAGGAGGAGCCTGTGCTAAACTGGAAGAATCGATCATATCAGCAACTGATCAATATTTACATCTTCAGTTTTATATTGACTGACATTTTCTGATCAATAAATGGAAACAGATCTGATATCCTGTTATTGATCCTGATCCAATGATCCTGATCCATTGATCCTGTTATTGATCCTGATCCATTGATCCTGATCCAATGATCCTGATCCAATGATCCTGATATTGATCCTGATCCAATGATCCTGATCCATTGATCCTGATCCAATGATCCTGTTCCATTGATCCTGATCCATTGATCCTGTTATTGATCCTGATCCATTGATCCTGTTATTGATCCTGATCACCTCTTGCTGTAAGAAGCAAACCTGGATTAACTGGTGACACTTTCAGAATCTGAGTTTGAGTGAAGATTTTAACTGTTTCTTTTTTTTTTTTAGAACTTACATTTTTATTATTTTTAACAGAGCAAATACATAGCCATACATCAGTGGTACAAAATACAAATGTTGACAATATACAGTTTTTCATAAAATAAACATCTCAGCACAGTATCTAGCCTCAGCATCACATTTGTAGACTCGTTACTGAACAATCCTAAAAAAAAAAAAAATGTGCAGGATAGTTAAAGCCCAAATACCAAAAGACAAACCAATTGAATTTATTTACCTCAACAGAGCTTCTGCTGGACTCCAGCGAAGACTAAAAGTGTTTTTTTGAAGTCTTAATGAATAGGTTATCTGTTCCATTCTATACAATTCCCTTACTTTTTGAACCCATAAGTCATAGGAGGGAGGCTCCAATTGCATCCATCTGATTGTAATACATTTCAGGGCTGCTGTAAAAAGATATTTAGCAGATATACTTTAGCCCGTCTTTGCAAACCATCTGGTATAATACCCAGTAGTGCAACTGTAGCATCCTTTGGTATGACCCCTGGTAAGATGTGGCTTATAGCCCTGTACACCTCATCCCAAAAGTTTTTGAAGTTTGGGGGCATGACCAGAAAAATGTGTGTGTGGTTGGGGGATTGCTGACCCACAGTTTCTCCAACACAAGCTTGGAACCGTAGGGTCCATCTTAGCAACTACATCTGGGGTCCTGAAATATCTGCTAATAATTTTCCATTTAAATTCCCGCCACGTATTCGAGGCTGTAACTCGATGAGCTTCAGTCCAGACTCCCTTCCATGTTTCATCAGAAATGATTTTGGCCGTCTCTGCCTCCCATCTTTGCTTTGTCCAAGTGGGTTTGTTAAGGTTCATTGACATAAATACACTATATAACTTTGCTATCAATCTTTTATCCTCTTCGCCTTTCTGGAAATGGATTAGAAGATTTTCTATTGGTGTGGGATTCAATATTCTTTCCCAGTCCCTGTGTGCCGACAAGAAAGAGCGCAACTGTAAATATCTAAAGAAATCACTTTTCTGGAGATTAAAGTTTCTACACAACCCTTCGAATGACATAAGTCCGTTCCTGTCAATCAGCTGGTGAATGAATATAAGCCCCTGTTCAGCCCACTTAGAAACATTTCTGTCTAAGAAATTGGGTTTGAAGGATTTGACATGTCCAATACTTGTTAATATTGATAAACCTCTTGGTAGCTTGAAAGAAATTCGCACTTTGTTCCAAATGTTAAATGTGGTTTGAGTCCACAGATTTTAACTGTTTCTGATGTAAAAGTTCATAAGACAATAGTTTCTGTCTCTTCTGGTTGAGTGTTGGAGTCACTTGATGAAAAAAATAAAGATGTTTAGTTAAATATCAACAATAGAGAATAAATGCCACATAGATCTGCAGTAGCCATGACTTGTATAAATAAGCAGCATCCCGTTGCTTTGGTATCGTCTCTGAATGCGTGGAACATTTGATCCGGTGCAGATCCACTGCAGATCCACTCAGATCCGGTGCAGATCCGGTGCAGATCCGGTGCAGATCCGGTGCAGATCCGGTGCAGATCCGGTGCAGATCCGGTGCAGATCCAGTGCAGATCCGGTGCAGATCCGGTGCAGATCCGGTGCAGATCCAGTGCAGATCCGGTGCAGATCCGGTGCAGATCCGGTGCAGATCCGGTGCAGATCCACTGCAGTGGGCGTATTTCCTCCCAGCCTTCTGCTGAGATTGTTGCCTTCATTTCTTTTCCCATTTCCTCTTGATGTACTCTGGATTCTCCTGTTTAGATGGCTTGTATCGTCATATAATTTGGAGATAATTCTGCTGTCTCATCCAGGTTTAGTGATAAAAATACCCCATGAAAGTTGAATCACTTTCTCTCAACTGTCATCTATTAAAATAACGTCTGACCTGCAGGTACCTGAAGAAATCATCGTTTCCAGTCCATGATCCTTCTGTAAGGTTTCCAAACTCTGAAATATCCCTCTGTGGGAAAATGAGTAACAGGTAGTTAATCCTTTTGAGGTCCTCCAGTTGATCTTTTGAAACATTTATGTTGACTTTCAGGGATTAATCTTTGAGATCTGTTTCAGCCTCTGAAGCAACACAGAAATCAGGACAACTTCTGACAAATCTACGTTTGGTGATTTTGCAGATGAATGTAAAATAAAAAAGGCAACACAGCATGTTAGACCAATAAACGTCTTTCTAATCAGTTATTACCGAGATCCTAATGGGCGTCTTACAGAATCTGGTAGTTTTTGTTTACTTCCTGGTTCAGTAAAGGGGTCCTAAAAAGCCACGCCCACACAAACATCTGCCAGCTGCCGCCACCAGTTAACCCATAACACCAGAACCAGTCCATCCCAAGGTTCTGGACTTTATTTATTCCAACAACTCCAGAACCAATTCATTGAACTGAAACAGAGCCAGAATTTGATCCACATCCATTTTCCTGACCATCACAGAAATGGACCCGACCTCTCCTCGGTTCTGGTCAGTTTAAGCCTGAAACCAGAAATAAACCCGGTTCTACTAAGACTAGATCCGGGTTGGTGGGGAACCTTGCTGGTTCTGATCAGGTTTGTTCAGCTGGACTGAACCGGGCCTGAAGCCATCAAAGCGTTTCTGGACCCAACATCTGGACCTCTGCTGGTTCTGAAAGACCCACTTCATTTTCTGACTAGGATTGTTGTATTATTTTAGTAATTGATTATTCTGATGATTAATGGACTTATCGAATAAAACATTTGATAAAATAAAATTCTGCCATATGAAAATTTATGGCACAATTCTGTTAAAATCAATATTAATGCTCATATTCAGTGTTAGTATTGAATGTCAGCATCTGCAGATTTTTCCTGGGTTTTCGACTTTTCTGCAGTTTAAAAAAAGAACCTGAGAGAATAAAAGTTCATAGTTCAAGTTAAGCTGGACAACAATCTGAAGCGACATGGAGCTTAATAACAAACCAGTTGAATGGATGAACTCTCTGCCCAGACGCTTAATAGCTTCGTGTTAGCCTTAGCTTGGTGTTCATGTTAGCATTATATTAGCTTTAGCTTTATATTAGCATCAGCTTTGTGTTTGTGTTAGCTTTATATTAGCTTTAGCTCTGTGTTCATGTTAGCATTGAGTTAGCTTTGGCTTTGTCAGCCGTCAGCTAAGTGTTAGCGTCAGCTACGTGTTTTGCTAGTGACGGGGTTCACAGTACACCCGCCAGCTCTCTAGCGCCACCATGCGCTTTTGCTCCACCTGCTCTGAGATGGACAGATGTTTTGTCAGCGCCGCCATGTTCAGTGCAACGGTGAAACGCTGAAGAGTTGCTGGTTCTGGTTACACAGCTGAATATATTGAGCCGGTACCGGGAACAGCTGGATGTCCTGGTCCTCAAAAGGGCCTGACCTAACCTGGTCCGTTTGGTATCAGAACCGGCTGTGCTGCATCCTCAGGGCGGCGGCGCGGCGGTCATCGACATGGAGAACATGGACGACACGTCGGGCTCCAGTTTCGAGGACGTTGGCGAGCTGCACCAGAGGATGAGGGAGGAACAGGAAGTGGCCGAGGAGGCGGCGGCCGCCGACGCCGACGGCGCTGACGACTTCCTTGGTGTGAAGGGGCTAAAAGGTCAGCTGGGTCGGCAGGTGGCGGACGAGGTGAGTGCGTGCCGACCGATGGGAGCTGGAATGTTGCTATGGCAACGAGAGGATGCTATAAGCCCCGCCCCCTCCCTTTATTTCCTCCAGGTGTGGCAGGCGGGGAAGCGGCAGGCGTCCAGAGCCTTCAACCTCTACGCCAACATCGACATCCTCAGGCCGTACTTCGACGTGGAGCCCGCCCAGGTGCGCTGCAGGTGAGAACTCCACTTCCTGCGACCTGTCAGCTGCTTCCTGTTCCCACACTAAGCTAGCCTTTCCCCTCGCCAGGTTGCTGGAGTCCATGATACCCGTCCGCATGATCACATTCCCCCAGGTAAACTCCGCCCCTCTTGCAGTAAGCCCCACCCTCTCCAGGTGAGCTCCAGGTGAGCTCCAGGTGAGCTCCAGGTGAGCTCCAGGTGAGCTGCTGTGCTTCCTCTGCAGAAGGTGGCGGGGGAGCTGTACGGCCCGCTGATGCTGGTCTTCACCTTGGTGGCCATCTTGCTGCACGGCATGAAGACTTCTGGGACCATCATTGTAAGCCCGCCCCGAGCCTGTCCTCACCTGTCCTCACCTGTCCTCACCTGTCCCTCCTTCCGTCACCAGGTGGAGGGCACCCTGATGGGGACGGCCATCGGGACGTGCTTCGGCTACTGGCTCGGCGTTTCCTGCTTCGTCTTCTTCTTGGCCTACCTGGTCAACGCTCAGATCACCTTGCTGCAAATGCTTTCCCTGCTGGTGGGTACTGCCCTCCCTGCCCCCCAGCTCCCCATGACCCCCTGACATCACTTCCTGTCTCCTGTCGCCAGGGTTACGGCCTGTTCGGGCACTGCGTGGTCCTCCTGGTCACCTACAACATCCACTTCCACTTCCTGTTCTACGGCCTGTGGCTGCTGCTGGGCGGACTGTCTACGCTGCGCATGGTAGGACTGCGTTTCCCATCAGCCCCTGCCTCAGCCCCGTTTCCCCATCAGCCTCTGCTCCTCATTCCCTGTGTGTCCTGCAGGTGGCGGTGTTGCTCTCCCGGACGGTGGGCCAGACGCCGCGGCTGCTGCTCTGCGGTTCGCTGGCGCTGCTGCACATGAGCTTCCTGCTGTACCTGCACTTCAGCTACCACCGCATTCTGGAAGGTCAGAACCGGGTCAGAACCAGAACCGGGTCCGAACACAGAGCTGACTGGACCACGTCTCGTCTTGTTCGACTTTAGAGAATGGGTTTCCTGGGTTTGTTGAGACGACGCGTCCCGGTGGAACGGACCGGTTCCGTTAGACGCCGAGACCTTATTATGAAAACAATTTATACTGGATGGTTGATGGAACCAGTTCACCCAGTTTAACCATCACAGATAGAAAAACTCGCCACGTTTATACCAGTGGAGACTCCATGTGTTGGTTTTAGTCGACGTATCGCGGCCTGGTTCTGCAGCTCCGGATCCAAATGTTCTCTTGGGATTCGGTGGCCCATTTGGGTCAGAACCGACTCATGATCTTCTTGGTTGTGTTTGTGTGGCAGAGTTGTTGTCTTGCAATCGGAAGGTTGTAGGTTCGATTCCAGCTCCCTCCTGCCACATGTCGATGTGCCTCTGGGCAAGGCACTTAACCCCAAAATTGCCTACCGATCTGCGAATGAATGAATGTGTGAATGTGACTCTAGTGTGAAGCGCTTTGAGTGATCAAAATGACTGGAAAAGCTCAATATAAGTTCAGTCCATTCACCATTTTGGTTCTGTTCCAGGTCTGCTAGACTCTCTGGAAGGACCCGACCCGGCTGCCATGGAGAGGGTGGCCCGAAACGTTCACCAGGTGACCCTCAACGCCACCGCCAGGAGCCTGGGAAGGGCCCAGTGAGGGCCCAGTGAGGGCCCAGTGAGGCCCCAGTGAGGCCCCAGTGAGGCCCCAGTGAGGCCCCAGTGAGGCCCAGTGAGGCCCCAGTGAGGGCCCAGTGAGGCCCCAGGCAGGATCCCGTCTGCCTGAACCCTCTGGTCCTGGTCTCCTTCAGCAGAACTTTCTCTCTGGCTCTGGTTCTCTGGGTTTCTCTCTCCTGCTCTCCATCTCCTGCAGCGTCTTTATTATAGTTATTATTGTTATTATTGTTTTTATCTTTGTTGTTTATTACAGACGGTCAGATGTTGCGTTTGAGTCAGTTAGAAACTCTGGGAAATCTCAGTTTGTCTGACCTTCACAGAAACTGAAACATGTCAGAGTGTTCAACATGTTAATAAAGATCTGATTCCCATCTAATGGTTCTGAACTGGTTCTGAACTGGTTCTGAACTGGCAACAGGTGCAGTTCTGTATTTCTGCCAGCAGGTGGCGCAGCCTACCATAACAAACAAACTGATGGTTCCCTCCTGACCCCAGCTGACCCCAACAGGTCAGACTGAGGCGTGAAGGATCCAGCTGCAGGGAGTTGGAACGCTGTCTGCTGCGATCCGCCGCGTTTCCCAGAGACGCTGCGCTGCCACTTTCAGTCGTTTCTCATTCAGCAGAACCCAGTGAGTCAGCCACCAGGTGGCGCTGCAGCAAGCCGCTGCCCTAGATCAGGACCGGCTTCGGCTCCAAAACGGTTCCTAGAGGTTAAAGGTCAGTGAGCTGAAGGCCAAACGGAGCTGCATGAACCCAGCAGGGGTCCTGGATCACTTCAGTCAAAGCCATGCTTGGCAATTTGTTCTGTTATCGAACTATTCAAACCAGTAAAGCGATTAAAGCAGAGCAACTGCGTGGAGGCAAATACAAAGTAATATTGATACGAAGCGGCTCAGGTGGTTGCTGAGGCAAAAACTCGGGCGTGGGAGGAGTTCGGAGAGACCATGGAGAAAGACTTCCGTATGGCTTCGAGGCGATTCTGGTCCACCATCCGGCGTCTCAGGAGGGGGAAGCAGTGTAGCACCAACACTGTTTACAGTGGGGGTGGTGTGCTGCTGACCTCGACTCGGGACGTTGTGGGTCGGTGGGCGGAGTACTTCGAAGACCTCCTCAATCCCACCAACATGCCTTCCATTGAGGAAGCTGAGCCTGAGGACTTTGGGTTGGGCTCTCCAATCTCTGGGGACGAGGTCCCGAGGTAGTTAAAAAGCTCCTCGGTGGCCGGGCCCCGGGGGTGGATGAGATTCGCCCGGAGTATCTCAAGGCTCTGGATGTTGTAGGGTTGTGTTGGTTAACGTGACTCTGCAGTATCGCATGGACATGGGGGGCAGTTCCCCTGGACTGGCAGACTGGGGTGGTGGTCCCTGTTTAAATAGGGGGATCGGAGAGTGTGCTCCAATTATAGAGGGATCACACTCTTAAGCCTCCCTGGCAAGGTCTATTCAGGGGTCCTGGAGAGGAGGGTCCGTTGGATAGTTGAACCGCAGATTCAAGAAGAGCAGTGTGGTTCTGGTTCTGGTCGTGGAACACTGGACCAGCTCTACACCCTCAGAGGGTCCTGGAGGGTTCTGGGAGTTCGCCCAACCGGTCTACATGTGTTTGGTGGACTTGGAGAAGGCGTTGGACCGTGTCCTCGGGGTGCCCTGTGGGGTTCTCCGGGAGTATGGGGTACCGGGCCCTTTGATACGGGCTGTCAGGTCCCTGTATGACCGTGTCAGAGTCTGGTCCGCATTGCCGGCAATAAGTCGGGCTCGTTCCGTGAGGGTTGGACTCCGCCAGGGCTGCCCTTTGTCACCGATTCTGTTCGTCACTTTCATGGACAGAATTTCTAGGCGCAGTCAAGGTGTTGAGGGGATCCGTTTTGGTGGCCTCAGGATCGCAGTCTGCTTTTTGCGGACGATGTGGTTCTATTGGCTCCATCAGGTCGTGATCTGCAGCTCTCGCTGGAGCGGTTCGCAGCCGAGTGTGAAGCGGCCGGGATGAGGATCAGTGCCTCCAAGTCCGAGGCCGTGGTCCTGAGCCGGAAAAGGGTAGAGTGTCTCTCCGGGTCGAGGGAGATGTCCTGCCTCAAGTGGAGGAGTTCAAGTATCTCGGGATCTTGTTCATGAATGAGGGAAGAAGAGAGATCGACAGGCGGACTGGTGCAGCGCCCGCCGTGAAGCGGCGCTGCACCGGTGTGTCGTGGTGAAGAGAGAGCCGAGCCAAAAAGCTACGTTCCTACCCTCATCTATGGTCATGAGCTTTGGGTCATGACCGAAAGAACGAGATCGCGGATACAAGCGGCCAAAATGGGTTTCCTCCGTAGGGTGGCTGGGCTCTCCCTTACAGAGAGAAGCTCAGGCATCCGGGAGGGATCAGAGTGGAGCCGCTGCTCCTCCACATCGAGAGGAGCCAGTTGAGGCTCAGGCATCTGGTCAGGATGCCTCCTGGACGCCTCCCTGGTGAGGTATTCTCATCCCTGGGAGGAGACCCAGGGGAAGACCCAGGACACGCTGGAGGGACGATGTCTCCTGGCTGGCCTGGGAACGCCTTGGGATTCGCCCGGAGGAGCTGGAAGAAGTGGCTGGGAAACGGGAAGTCTGGGCCTCCCTTCTGAAGCTGCTGCCGCCGCGACCCGACCTCGGATAAGCGGCAGACGATGGATGGATGGATGGATGGATGGATGGATGGATGGATGGATGTAATATTGATGATAACAATGTAGCAACAGGAGGATTCATATGTTAGCATTAATATTCATCAGCAGTTCGATAATTCAGTCAGGTATTCTGATGATGCAACACATCTCAGAGATTTCAAATATAACTGCAATAAAGATAAAAATGTTAAAAACTGCGGATCATGTCAGCTGTCTATGAATAAACAAAATATTAGGTTACATATTAGAGCTCTACTGTTTTGCAATAACACTCCAAACGTTACCATAACTCTAGAATAGATTCAGGAAGTGCAATTTTCAGTTTGATCCGCCTTTCTGATCAGTCCCAGAATGTTGAGGTGTGACTGCATTCACAGACGACTTGCTTTATCGTTTCTCGTCATCGATATCAAAGCGATTCATCAGCAGCTCTTTGGAGCAGGAAACATTTTAGTTTCTTTAGTTTTACAGTTGTATTCTTCTTGATGTTTGTCAAACTTGCAAAAAATGTTATTTTTACTTATTTCCCAGGGAATAAAGTTTCTTGGGGTCATTGGATCATATGTTGTTCTATCTGTATTGTGATTAATAAATGGTTTTCTTAAGGCATCATATGATCTGGTAAATTCAGCTTTTGGGGGAAAGAATTGATATTTTGCACAGAATTGTTGTAGTTTAACATGCAGCCATTCAGTGTGTAATATATTCTCCTGCATCCAATCTGTAAAATCAGGATTAATTGTGACGTATGAACCTGTTATTGCAGACGATGGAGGCTTGGCGACTCGTTTCACACATGCAGCATTTCCAGACAGAAACACTTTACGGAACTGATAGTTTAGAAGTTTTAGACCAATTATTGTGTTAAATATATAATTAGGGACACAACAGCAACATAACTGAGAATTATTAATTATTAATCCAGTAGGTTACTTTCAGACGCCAGCTTTGATTTCTTTGACCTCTGACCTTTCCCAATAAAGTTCATTTGGTTAATAGTTTTAATGACAGTATTTGGGACAGCAGCAGGTCGACCATATTAATCTGGACACATGTCCATGTTTGATGAGTAAATTGGTCCTGAAGCCGATGCTGAGCTTCGGATTGATCGTCTTTAATCTCGTTTTCAACACTTGCGGTTCTGAAAGGTTTGGTTGGATCCGTTCCAGGCGCAAGCTGCTTGTTTGCAGACAGCAGTGACGTCATGTTAACGGCTGACGCGTCTCATTTCTCAATGTCTGCTCAGTTCTGAACATGGATTGTTCATTTTTCTGCAACTAAATTACAGAGAAAAGAGGAAATGAGATGAAATATTAACGTTAAATCAGCTGCAGAGCCTCCAGGAAGAGTCACACAAATATTAATGTTTTGATATGAACCTCGAGTTAAGTTCATACAATTTACTGCAAAACCTAAATGATCCAAAACTGACAATAAGAATTGATGTTACTGATCATTACTGATCATTATTGATCATTACTGATCATTATTGATCAATAATGATCATTATTGATCAATAATGATCATTATTGGCCATCTTGTGCCTGGTGTTATCTGTCCCCTCACTATCAGCAGCAGGTCCTGTAAGCCCCGCCCCCGAAGGGTAAGCCCCGCCCCCGAAGTCTGAGCTCTCTCTCTTTAGCTCCTCCCACACAGGTGAGTTCAGGTACCTTCTGCTTTCCACAGTAAATGTCACTGACTTGGTGAAACTTCATTTTCTTGCTGCGTCATTAAACTTGTGTTCAGTCCTGCAAGGTGTTTTTGAAGGTCAAAGGTCTTTTATTTTGGCAAGGACAATCAAAACAGAAAACTCGAGAGGCTGATCAATGATCAATACTGATGGATATCGATGGTCCTCGGCTGCGTCTGTGTCGCCACAGGAACCGGAAATAACCCTTTTAAGCGGAAGCGGAAACAGTGAGCTCCGCGCGGGAACAGGCCGGAAGTGGAACCTCGGCTCAGACAGCCAACACCAGAAGCGGTTCGGTTCGGATCAGCCCGGTCCAGCATGAAGATCTATTTCTGCGGCAGCATCCGGGGCGGCAGGTCGGACCAGCTGCTCTACCGGAGGATCGTGAACGAGCTGAGCAGATTCGGGCGCGTGCTCACTGAACACGTGGCCTGCGCCGAGCTCAGCGACTCAGGTGGGACGCGCATGCGCACTTGACTTTTTGATGGACCGGAACCAGGCGGGTCGGAGCCTTTGATACTGTGAGGAAGAGGAAGGCGCTGATGCTGGAGCCAAGACGGAGATTTAGAGCCAAACAGTCTGACTCAAAGAATCAGCAGATCCTGATTAATAGCAGCTACTAAACCCTAACCCTAAACCCCGAGAGTTACAAAGATGTTCAAACATCAGCTGTTCAAACATCAGCTGTCTGACTGGGGCCTGCATAGCAATGCCTGGAAGCACCTATTGTTCTACTTTAGCACAACATTAGCAGAGCTAGCGCTCTGGCGAGCAAAGCTCTGCTAGCATCCCCCTTCTCCCCAAAGTCAGCATTTAGCTCTGTTTTATGCATTAGCCGTGTTCAGCACACTTAATGGAGAAAGTCAATGTAAGACAACATGCTAGTGCTAACATTAGCATTTTGGCTCATGTTAGCTTACGCTCTAGTTTAAACCTACCGAATGGAGTCAGTCCTCATCGGTCAACATGCTATAGATAGGATTTTGGCTAAGCTTAGAATTGATGCTAAATGTTAGCATCATAACGCTGGGTTCCACCCGACGGGCCCACTTTGGAACGTCTTCAGAAATGTTTTAGTTCATCGATAAAGTCTTTGCCTTGGTGATGCAGCTCCTAACATTTTGTCGTTTCCAGAAAGTCTGTAGATTTGACCATTCTTCACAGGAATGATCACAATAACGTCGCTGCTTTTTCTGCCTGGTTCTGCCGAGCGCTCACAAACCGCAGCCCTTAGAAACCGCAGCCCTTCGTACAAGAGACGCCAGTCGGGGAGCAGAGCGACTGTAAGGCTCCTGGCAGGACGGGATGGTGGGCGGCCATTAGCCAAGCTAAGGCGGCCATTAGCCAAGCTAATGACGCCACCAGCCAACCCAAGGCGGCCATTAGCCAAGCTAATGACGTCACCCTGCGGCGCCATTACTGGGCCTCGTTTGATTCCACTGGCCCAGACTGCTGCGACGCAGGATGAGCAGGAACCACATTTCTTATCCAGTTTCTAGACGTTTCGGCTTGAATACAAGTGCCGACGTTCAGATGGGTCACATATCTCCATCTGTCTGGATTCCAACCCAGAAACGGTTTGGTTTCTGTCAGTGTGGCTGGTAGCTTCTTTAAACAGCTACTTCACTGATCGTCTGTCAGGAAGTCGATGTTTGTGTCGCTTGTTTCTCAGTGAACTGAAGCGAAACACGCAGCGGCTTCATATTGTGGCTGTCAGGTGGAGCTGCAGCCTGATGCTGCAGCACCGTCGGGCTGCGGCGGCGTCGGGCCGCGGCCCACAGACACATTAGCGTTCTGGAGGTCCAACGATCCTGTGATCCCCTTAGTTCTGATCTTGCTGTTGTTGCGTTGACCATTAGTAGCAAAACATTACGTCCCCTTTTCAGATTCTGGCCTTGGCTGCGTCGTTTTCCAGACCAGCGATGTTCCAGACTCGACGCCAAGCAGCAGCTCACTGAGAGGACTCCATGCTCATGATTTGCAAAATAATGTTCAAAGCTGCTAACAACCAGCTGCTGCTGCAGAGTTACTGTCTGCTAACAGATGCAGGAACAGGAAGGAAACAAGGTGGCCATATTGGTGGGCACGTGTCTAGAAATCTGCTTTTATTTTGAAATCTTCTCTTTCAAGCTAGAGCTGCTCGGGATGTTTGGGACCAAATGGCCACATGGTTCATTAGTTCATGAATGAATTTGTTCAGGATCGATGAATTGCATCGCTGCTGCTGATTGGTTCTTGGTCGTGTGATGTCAATGACCAGCTGTGCTCTGATTGGTCAGGAGAGAGCTCTCCAGCAGGGGGCGACAGAGCCATCCATGACCGAGACCTGGCCTGGCTGCAGCAGTCTGACGGTAAGACCGGATGGTAGCGTCGGTCCCAGAGGGGTGAGCCGCTCACCTCTGACCCCTGTGTGTCTCAGTGGTGGTTGCCGAGGTGACGCAGCCGTCCCTGGGCGTCGGCTACGAGTTGGGCCGGGCTTTGGACATGGAGGACAAGAAGGTGCTGTGTTTGTTCCGGCCGTCGTCAGAACGAGGTGAGGTCACTTCCTGTGCAGGTTGATGTGATTGGTCATCAGGGTGTTAACTTCCTGCCTCCGCAGTGCTGTCCGCCATGATCCGAGGGGCGGCGGATGGGCGGCGCTTCCTGGTGGTGGACTACAGCGAGGAACAGCTGGAGGGGGTTCTGGACAGCTTCTTCAGCAGCCTGCAGTCGGTCTGACCAATTAGTCACCATGGTGACCACGGTTACCATGGGGAAGGGCGGGTTTGTTTGAATTTATGATAATAGCAATAAAAACCACTACTGACCCATCATCATCTGCATCATCAGCAGCAGCACAAAGGTCAGAGGTGACGGGAGGCGTAGTTTGTCTAGCAGAAAGGTCGTGAACCCTGAACTTGTCCAGAATATCTTTCTTAGGGATTTGATATTTTAATATCTGATGTTGTTGTTTCCATCTGACTTGTAACGGAGGAGCAGCAGCAGTTTATTAAATGTCTCTTTGTCCAAAACGTGATTAAAAACGATCTTTCAACAAAGGACATTGATTTCCTGGTTCTTTGCAGAATTTCTGGCTGTTTCCACACGAACGTGTCGGAGGAATCGTCTCCATGTGAAACGTAAAAGTGAAACAAACTGATTGGAGCATTTCTGTTGGTGACAACATCTCCAATCAATAACCTTTATTGATCGGTGATTAGAAATTACACATTGATAGAGGATAAATTCAATTTATTATAAGATTCCCTTCATGGTTATTCATGTTTAAGCAGTGATCCTGTTCCATCCAGATGTGAGTAAAAAGTGATTTATTCTGATCAAATATTCACATTATTCCAGATATTACAGTGATGACATCACAGTCTCTATTTCAGCAGATTAAAGCCAATCAAGAGTTTTAAAAAGTAGGTGGAATCTCCCTTTAGCGAATTAGAAACCGACTTCAGTTTGAGAACCAGCAGGAGGTCCGGATGTTCCGACAGAACCGGGTCTGACTGGACTACCGTGGACTAAATATAGACTAAAGTTACTCCAGCTTAGTTCAACAACCGTGGAGCTGATGTGCTTTTATTTTGGCAGGTTTCTTGGTAGCTATGGTGACGGAACTGCAGCCGAGATTGTTTCTCTGATTGTTTCTGAATAACTGATAATGTAAGGGCTCAATATTGTTGTTGACTGATGATACTGTAATAAATCATTGAGCAGGTGTTGTTTATCGGGGCTACCTGTCAACCCGTCCTACCTTGCCCTACGTCACAATCTGCTGACTCAGCAGATTTCTTCTCCTACCTGTGGAAGTTTCGTTTCAGGTGTTTTATTTCATCGCATCATAAACTTTATTTAATTTATTTTCTAGCAGCTTTCATTAAACTGCTGGATTACTAGCAGCGTGTAAATAGAATTATGTCTTTAGTTTGGTCAAGTTATTATTTGGTGGTTCATCAGGACTGAATATGTTTTGGTTTTTGTCCCTATACTTAAATATTTTAGTTTAATTCCACTCTTTATGACTAAACTTGCTAAGTAGATGTTAGCGATACGATGTGGGACTGAAGCTGTAAAGGCCTGTAATATCAGTGCATATGAATCATATCCCATCATTTCAGTGACACTTTGTGGCTGCATTTAATAAAGTCGCTCAAACAGATTAATGCACAAAAACAGTTACAGCGATCTGGATTAGTCTTTAATTCCAATAAAACCTGTTTCCATCTGATCCTGTTTCATTCTAACAATCGCCTCTGTATTGCAGATATGAACAGGTAGATATTCTAGGAAAGGATCAGCGCTGCATCTGCAGCTTTTCATTTCAAACGGTAGGATATTCAGATGAAGGAAGTGATCTGCTTCTGCTTTCATCATCATATGAATTGTTCAATGCTAAGCTAACCAAAGTGCTAAGCTTCCACTTCAGTCACATAATAATCCAATATATTGAACATTAACAAGCCGCTGTAGTTTGTAGTTTGTTTGTAAACATGACGGTAACAGCTTTAGACGGGTAGCACGGACAGACAGACCTGGTTATCTATGTGCTGCGGTTGGGAAATCTGACGGGGTAGCTCAGATCGTCAGAACAGGGTCAGCTGCCACAGTGAGAAAAGCCCGAAACCTCGCGAGAAGCTTCGTATTTTCAGCTGTACTTCCCTCCTGAGCCGCTGGGGGCGGTAAATCCGATCCTCCTCTTTCACCACAGCAGCAGAAGAAGGAGCAGCAAAACACCCGCTGAACCGCCCGTCCAGGTCTGCTCTGACTGGAACCGAACCGAGCCCAGCCGAACATGAACGAGTCTGCCGGAGTCCGTTTCCGGCGGCTGCACCGAGCTCACGTGATCACAGAGGAACTTCCGGAGCGGAGACACAAAGGAGGCAGGTGAGACCCGAACCTCACCTGGATACGCGGTTCGGCTCTGTGGATTCTGGTCCAAGAGAAGGAGCCAATCAGAGGAAAGCAGACCGGAACTGCCTCACATCCGGTTTAACCCGGATTATGTGATGGGTGTGGAGCGATTCAGAACCACCCAGAAGGTTCTGATGGACCTGACAGCTTCATGCTTGACCCGTTGGATCAGAGCAGTCTGGTCCGGTTCCGAACAAGTTCTCCAGGTTCTTGTTCTGAACCGTCGCGCCAGTAGAAGTTCTGGTTGCAGCTGCAGAACCTTGAAGATAAAGATCGACCCAGTGATTAGAAACTGGTACCAGAACCAAGAGGAACCAGAGCCAGAAGAGAGGCATCCTCCTGGTTCTGGTTCTGGTACCAACCCTGAACTGAAACAAATTCATGAATTCATTTTTTCATTTCTCTCAGGTGTAATTATACCAGCTGATCATGCGGACCGGAACCGGGCTGACTGAATGTGGACCAGAACCGCTGATTCTGAGTCTCCAAATAATTTTAACAGAAGATTCACATCAATTATGACTTTGTGTAAAAAATGTTTTTGCCACATTATCAGTAGCAACCAGCAAAACTCCAGCGAGCCGAGTGAGAAAACTAACATGTTATAAACTAACATGTTATAAACTAATGTTATAAACTAACATGTTATAAACTAACATGTTATAAACTAACATGTTATAAACTAATGTTATAAACTAACATGTTATAAACTAACATGTTATAAAACTAACATGTTATAAACTAACATGTTATAAACTAATGTTATAAACTAACATGTTATAAACTAATGTTATAAACTAATGTTATAAACTAACATGTTATAAACTAACATGTTCTAAACTAACATGTTATAAAACTGTAAATATTCAACAGTAACATGTTAAGAGTAACATGTAACTCCATCGCCCGGCTCTGCTCCTCTGGCTCTTTGTCGTTCAGGGACTTTAAGTCAGTTTATGAATCGCTGAGCCACAATACAGTAAAGATTTGCTGTCGTCATAGCAACCTTCCAGACCCAAACGAGGAGAAGCAGCGTTCAGCTTCTTTGCACCACAGATGTGGAACAAACTTCCAGAAACTGTAAAACAGCTGAAACCCTGAGATCCTCTAAATCCAGACTGAAAGCAGCTGTTGGAGTTTCTATGGAAGCCTGATCACGAAAGATTGATCAATAATCAATAATCTGATGTTGTTCTCTGTCTTTCTGTGTTTATGAAGCTTTTATAGATTCTTCAGTTTTCATTAAAAAAATGTAAAAAATTACCCGGACCGGGTCGGTCCGGGTCGATCGGCCGGGGGCCGGTATCGGGTCGATCCGGATCGGTCCGGGTCAATCTGGGTCTGTCCGGGTGGTCCGGGTCAATCCGGGTCGGTCCGGGTCAATCCGGGTCAATCCGGGTCGGTCCGGGTCAATCCGGGTCGGTCCTGCAGACCAGCACAGTTGGAGGAGGACCAGATGGACCTGTGAACTGGTACCAGCCGACCTGCTCAGCCCGGCGGGGGGTCCGCCGTGTTTTTGCTGTAAAGATGTTCAATTGACAGGAAATGTAAACATATTACTGGGTAATTATGTATTACAGGAAAACATGGAGAGTCAAACTGTTTCAACCGTCACTGGTCTAAACAACAAATCACATTTTCCATGAATATCCATTATTTGCACTTTTGCTCAATCCGCATGAAGGCAGCGGCTCCTTCGGGCCCCCAGGGCTTCAGGGGCCTTAAATGGTCATATTTGAACACAGAAACATAAATGAAACCTTTATTATTGAGATGATCAATGCTGCTAAATTTGATGTTATGGTTGAAACATAAACTAAAAGATTTTAAATTGTTTAACATTTAAATTTACTTTTAAGGAGCTGGCAAGTTTACTTTATAAAAGTTCAAAGAACAATATTCATAATTAGATTGTTTTGTTACCATAGCAACAATCTGATGCTGTGAGTTTGATCTTTGAGTTTGAGCTGTTTGTTGACAAATATAAATGAATAAACTGTAATTGTAGCTGATAGTTTTTATGTGGGCCAGTTAATCTACTTTAATCTCCCAGACTAAATCCAACAGAAGCTGCAAGAGGTTCTGAGGTTTTAGCAGCAAGAGGGGCCCATAGGTCAGGTTCTGCCCCGGGCCTCATGTAGCCTTGGACCGGCCCTGCAGGATGACTTCAACCTGCTGCACTGCAGAGATGAACAACAAGCAGAGATTTAATTTAATGCTGCTAATGTTGCTTTAGCATAGGGGTGTCCAAACTGCGGCCCGCGGGCCAACTGTGGCCCACGGGCCAGTTTTTATTGGCCCGCAGCAAATTCTGAAGATATAATTGAATATGGCTCGCACAAAAAGCTTGAGCTCAACTCTGTTATACTTCTCATTTTCAACTCTAGACGGAGCCAGCCACAGAAACTGAATTAAGCAAAAACCTATACCACGAGTCACCAGAAATGGCAACACCAAAAAAACGCAAAATAGCAAGTGAGTGTAGGAGATTTCAAACACGGTGGGAAGATGAGTACTTTTTCAAAGAAATCAACAGAAAATGTGTTGCTGAAGATGTTGCTGTGATGAAAGAGCATAATGAGACCAAACATAGAGCAACACATCGCACACTGGAAACACAGAAAGTCAAGCAAATGGCAGCTAGCCTGTTAGCTCAGCAAATGGCAGCTAGCCTGTTAGCTCAGCAAATGGCAGCTAGCCTGTTAGCTCAGCAAGTGGCAGCTAGCCTGTTAGCTCAGCAAATGGCAGCTAGCCTGTTAGCTCAGCAAATGGCAGCTAGCCTGTTAGCTCAGCAAATGGCAGCTAGCCTGTTAGCTCAGCAGCAGGTTTTCTGTGCTAATACAAGAAAACGCCACAACAGCAAGTTATGAAGTCGCTAAACTTATTGTCCAGCACAGCAAACCGTATTCAGACGGTGATTTCATAAAGCAGTGCCTCATCACATAATGTGTCCAACAACAGTGTCTGATGTCAACAATGTGAGCTCATCCAGAAATCCAGTCGTGTGGAGAATCGAGGACTTGTCAGCTGGCCTGAAACTTCAGCTGAGAGACAAAGCTTGTGCTTTTGAGTTTTACTCGATAGCGTGCGATGAGAGCACAGACACTGCGCAACTGCTCATTTTTTTGCGGGGAGTCGATGATCATTTTTGCTTGATACCATGAGCCTAAAAGGCACAACGACAAGAAAAGATATTTTTGAAGCTGTATCAGCTGAAAAGATGGGGCCTAAATGGGACAAGCTCTGCGGAGTAACAACAGATGGAGCTCCGGCCATGACGGGCGAGCGCAAAGGAATGGCATCGTTGATGTGCGCAAAGGTAAAAGAGAGCGGAGGCGAGGCTGTTAGGATGAACTGTATAATCCACCAAGAAGCGCTGCGTGCCAAGACTGTCCAGCTGAGCGATGAGATGAACTGTTATTAAAACTGTCAACATCATTCAAGCTAGAGGAATGAGCCACAAAGACTTTCAGGCTCTCCAATCTGACGTGGACGCTGAATACGGGGATGTTCTCTACCACTCTGATGTGCTGCTGCAGCGATTCATTCGCTGAGATCACAAATCCACCAGTTTGAAAAGAGAAGAAGCTTTTGATAGTTCATGGATCCACTGAACAAGAACCAGGAACAGAACAGCTGCATGCGCACAGGAAGCATCTAAAGCGCCGCCTGTTTGAGGCACGTCTGTCACCTCTAGTGTCTCTAGTGTCTCGTGGCCCTTTGTTTGATTTTCTGGATTTGGCCCTCAATAAAAACTCAACAGATCTGTTGACTTTTAATAGAGCCACAGAAACTGTTTTGGTTGCTGCAGTTTATGGGACGAGTTTCTCTGATCTCTATGTGTTAACCCACCTGTCCTCCACCTGTCCTCCACCCGTCCTCCACCTGTCCCCCTACTGTCCTCCACCTGTCCCCCCTACTGTCCTCCACCTGTCCCCCTACTGTCCCCCTACTGTCATCCACCTGTCCCCCTACTGTCCTCCACCTGTCCTCTACTGTCCCCCACCTGTCCCCCTACTGTCCTCCACCTGTCCTCCTGTCCAGCTCCTACAGTGGGAAGGTGTTCCGGGTCACTCTGCTGTCTCTGGCCGGTTTATTGATTCTTCTTCTTCTCATCATCTTCCTCATCCTGGAGTCTCCCATTCAGCCAGAGGCCTTCAGGTGAGTCAGTCTGGATCGGGTCAGAACCAGACCAAACCCTCTTTAACCCCCCGTCCATCTCTCTCCCACCCCCTTGTTTCCATGGCGACCTGTGGCGCCCTCTGCTGGCTGCAGCTTGAAGGAGCCGCCCCAGATGAAGGGCTGCTGGGAGCCCAACCTGCGGCTCCGGGAGGCCCGGCGGCTCTACGAGGACCAGCTTCTGGGTCCAGAGTCCATCGTCAACATGGGAGGTCAGCTGCTTCACTTCTGGTTCCCGACCAGAACCAGAACCAGAACCAGAACCAGCCTGTTTTTCTGTCCGCAGATGTTTTCTTCACTGGAACAGCTGATGGCAAAATCCTCAAGCTGATTGGACAGAGAATCGTTACCTTGGCAACGCTCGGCAGGCCACCGTGTGGTGAGAGGCTCAAATTGGGTGAAGCTGGGTCTGAGAACTGGTTCCGACTGGTTCCGACTGGTTCCGACTGGTTCTGACTGATTCCGACTGGTTCTGAGTGGTTCTGACTGATTCCGACTGGTTCCGACTGGTTCCGACTGGTTCCGACTGGTTCCGACTGGTTCTGACTGGTTCCGACTGGTTCCGACTGGTTCCGACTGGTTCTGACTGGTTCCGACTGGTTCCGACTGGTTCCGATTGGTTCTGACTGGTTCCGATTGGTTCTGACTGGTTCTGACTGGTTCCGACTGGTTCTGACTGGTTCCGACTGGTTCTGACTGATTCCGACTGGTTCTGACTGGTTCCGACTGGTTCTGACTGATTCCGACTGGTTCCGACTGGTTCCGACTGGTTCCAATTGGTTCTATAGGACTGACGTGAAGAGAACTGCTGACCCATGTTGAACTAGGCTGACGGGTTAGCCTGAATGTGTATGTTGAACAATGCTAGCTGTTAGCCACAATTAGCATATTGATTGAAGCTAATAGGTTGCTAGCTGTTAGCCTGGTTCAGTATGAACTGAATAAACCTGATAGGCTAAAAGTGCCAAAACAAATCTGATTGGCTGAGCCTGGCTCCGCCTCCAGACTGACCCTCTGACCCTCTGCAGGCGCCAGGGAGGACGAGCCCACCTGTGGGCGGCCCCTGGGCATCAGGGCGGGGCCTAACGGGACGCTGTTTGTAGCCGACGCCTACCTAGGTGTGTTCGAGGTCGACCCTGCCACAGGTGAGCCGTGATGGACCTTACCCTCCTCTTGCCTCCAGGTCATGCTGATGACGCGTCTCCCTGCAGGTGCGGCGACCCGGCTGGTGGCGGGGGGGCAAAAGGTCGGGGGCAGGAAGCTGTCATTCATCAATGACGTGGCGGTGACCCAGGACGGCAGGAAGCTGTACTTCACCGATTCCAGCAGCAGGTGGCAGCGCCGGGACTACCTGCATCTCATCATGGAGGCCACGGCGGACGGACGGTACGACCCGCCACCTGGGTCAAAGGTCAGCTGCTGGGACCCTTCAGAATAAAATCCTGTCCACCTCTCCGCCTCAGAGTGCTGGAGTACGACACGGAGACACGAGAACTGACAGTCGTCATGGAGAATCTGCGCTTCCCCAACGGCATCCAGCTGCTGCCGGACCAGGAGTCGGTTCTGGTGGCCGAGACCACCATGGCCCGGATCCGCAGGTGAGCCCAACGTTGACCCAGGACCACCCCGGTCCAGGGGTGGTGTCCTCCCTGACCGGATCTGTCTCCATCCAGGGTCCATGTGGCGGGCCTCAACAAGGGGGGCATGGACACGTTTGTGGACAACCTGCCTGGTTTCCCGGACAACATCCGGCCCAGCTCTTCCGGAGGGTACTGGGTCTCCATGGCGGCAGTCCGGCCCAACCCTGGCTTCTCCATGTTGGACTTCCTGTCCCAGAGACCCTGGGTCAAAAAGCTCATCTTCAAGGTAAATGGGTCAGTTTTATGTGACCTCTGACCTGCTGAATGAGAAACTAACGAGAATGCCTGAGACGTCCCAGTCAAAGGCTGCGTTCACCCAGCAGATCTTGATTGTGCTGCTGATTAAACCCGACTGCAACGTGAGGTCTGTGTGACCGAAGAGGAACGTAGCTGCCGCCCAGCACTGCAAATGGCCGCCGTAGCCTCGTTTGTGGCATAAAATGGCCGCCGGCTCGTTTGGGCATTTTTTAAAGATGGCCGCCGTAGCGCTCTGTTTGCGGCAGTAAAGATGGCCGCCGTAGCGCTCTGTTTGTGGCAGTAAAAATGGCCGCCGTAGCACTCGGTTTGTGGCAGTAAAAATGGCCGCCGTAGCGCTCTGTTTGTGGCAGTAAAGATGGCCGCCGTAGCGCTCTGTTTGTGGCATTAAAGATGGCCGCCGTAGCGCTCGGTTTGTGGCAGTAAAAATGGCCGCCGTAGCGCTCTGTTTGTGGCAGTAAAGATGGCCGCTGTAGCGCTCTGTTTGCGGCAGTAAAGATGGCCGCCGTAGCGCTCTGTTTGTGGCGGAAAGATGGCCGCCGTAGCGCTCTGTTTGTGGCATTAAAGATGGCCGCCGTAGCGCTCTGTTTGTGGCGGTAAAGATGGCCGCCGTAGCACTCTGTTTGTGGCATTAAAGATGGCTGCCGTAGCGCTCTGTTTGTGGCATCAAAGATGGCCGCCATAGCGCTCTGTTTGCGGCAGTAAAGATGGCCGCCGTAGCGCTCTGTTTGTGGCAGTAAAGATGGCCGCCGTAGCGCTCTGTTTGTGGCAGTAAAGATGGCCGCCGTAGCGCTCTGTTTGTGGCAGTAAAGATGGCCGCCGTAGCGCTCTGTTTGTGGCAGTAAAGATGGCCGCCGTAGCGCTCTGTTTGTGGCGGTAAAGATGGCCGCCGTAGCGCTCTGTTTGTGGCATTAAAGATGGCCGCCGTAGCGCTCTGTTTGTGGCAGTAAAGATGGCCGCCGTAGCGCTCTGTTTGCGGCAGTAAAGATGGCCGCCGTAGCGCTCTCTGTTTGCGGCAGTAAAGATGGCCGCCGTAGCGCTCTGTTTGTGGCAGTAAAGATGGCCGCCGTAGCGCTCTGTTTGTGGCAGTAAAGATGGCCGCCGTAGCGCTCTGTTTGTGGCATTAAAGATGGCCGCCGTAGCGCTCTGTTTGCGGCATTAAAGATGGCCGCCATAGCGCTCTGTTTGCGGCAGTAAAGATGGCCGCCGTAGCGCTCTGTTTGTGGCATTAAAGATGGCCGCCATAGCGCTCTGGGTATACGCAGCCTAAGGCAGCAGCAGTTCTCCAGGTCAAAGGTCATGTTGTCCTCCACGTCTCGGTTTCCACCCTGCAGCTGTTCAGCCAGGACGTCCTCATGAAAGCCGTCCCTCGCTACAGCCTGGTGGCCGAGATCCAAGATGGCGGCGTCTGTAGGCGGAGCTTTCACGACCCCAACGGCCTGGTGGCCGCCTACGTCAGCGAGGCCCACGAGCATCATGGGAAACTCTACATCGGATCCTTCCGCTCGCCGTACATCGCCGTGCTGGACCTGCAGTGACCGTAGAACTGGGTCCGGCTTCCCACCCTGTTGGTTCTGATGACCCGGTCTTTTTGTTGGGGACTTTAATAGCAGCTGAGGGTCCAGTTGGGCCCGGTTCTGGTTCTGTTGCTGCTTCATTTCATGTCAGACTGAATTTTCCTGTGTTGCTTCTCCTACTGCTCTGCTGTTGCGCCGGCCCGGTTCTGGTCCCATACCCGGACCCGGTCCGAGCCCTGGTTCCAGACCAGTCCTAGTTCTAAAACTTGCGAAAAAGTGAAATCAGGCGAGTTAATCGTGATTCGTGAACTTGGTTCCGGTTCGGCCCGGTTCTGTCTAAACCAACCTGTAGACCTACTGAACTCTGGAGGTTCTGTAGAATAGAAGAACCGGTTCTGGATCTGCTGCAACTCTTTATTGACTCATCATTTAAACAGAACCGGATCCTGATCAGAACCGGTCCGGATCAGAACCGGTTCCTGTTGGTGCGATCTGCACTGCAGCTCCAGGGTTTCCCGCCCAGGCTTCCAGGGGGTCAGACACAGATCCAGGTGACACCGGAAGGTCTGGACAGAGACGGGTCGGTCAGAACTTCCAGAACCATCGGGTCCTCCTGCGACTCAGATCCAGACTCACCTGGGCCAGCCGGCCCGGAGGCTGGAGGTGGCACCGGTCCAGGTCCGAGGTCCGGTTCCGTTTGGGACAAACCGTCCTGGAGATCTGGAAGTCCACGATGTACCGGATCCCTCTGACCACCTGGAACACAGAGCGGGTCCGTTAGGTTCTGCTTCGATCTGGAACCGGGCCCGTGTCCAGACTAGAACTACTTGAACAGGTCTGCTCAGGTTCTAGGCTCAGCAGAACCTGGTTCTGGTTCTCACACTTCAGACTGAATCTGAACGTGCTTTTATTTTGAAAGGAGTTATTGTTTCTGGTTCTGTTCTGGTTCCCCTCTCTGATTGGCTGATTGGTCCGTCCAATCACCACAGACCTGAGCTTCTAATAAACTACTGTTGGTTTAACTGTCCCGCCTCCGTCTGTTCTGGTTCTGATCCAGTTCCTCCTGACCGGGCCGACCAATCAGATCAATTTGATCTGCGCAGCACATTTCAGCAGCAAAGCCTTCAAAGAGCTTTACGTCCTAAAAACACAAAGTCATGAATCAACAATCTAACATGACATTAAGTCAAGAGCTATTGATAAATTCATTATTGATTATTGATTATTGATTATGTTTCCAATAAAACCAACCAGCTGCTTTCAGTCTGGATTTAGAGGATCTCAGGGTTTCGGCTGTTTTTCAGTTTCTGGAAGTTTGTTCCAGATCTGTGGTGCAAAGAAGCTGAATGCTCCTCGTTTGGGTCTGGAAGGTTGCTATGACGACAGCAGATCTTTAATGTGTTGCTGAGCCGCTCGGTGATCCATAAACTAACAGTTTTAAAGTCTGAGCTGCAGGGAGCCAGTGAGGAACTGCAGAACCAGCCGGGTCCGTGTGCTCCATCCTCCTGGTTCTGGTTCTGGTTCTGGTCAGACCTCCAGCAGCAGCTGCAGGAATCGATGCCACTGAGACATCAGACCTCTGGACGCTCTGCAGGTGACAGAAGGCCGACTTTGTGAGGGTCAGAGGTCAAAGGTCATCACACTCCCAGGTTTCAGGCTGGGAGTTGTGATGCGTTTTAGTTGTTTTTCTGACCAATCAGAGAGCAGAGACCCGCCCACTTGTTCCCTCCCAGTAGATTCTCCTCTGATGGTTCTGGAGAAACTGGACTTGCAGGTCTTTTGAAGCAATTGGATCCAGACACCAGAATCTGGACCTGCTGAAGGTTCTGACCCGCCTCCCATATCACCATGGCAACAACTGTCTCCAGGTAGGCGGTACCTGTCGCTGCGCTCTGAGGACGGCCGACGGTTTGAACAGGAAGGCGTCGTTTGATTGGCTGTTGAAGGAGTGGGCGGCGCCGAGGACGGCCTGCTGGACAGCAGCGGCGTTCTTGCTGATGTCACACGGAGAGCCTGGCATGGGGCAGCCAAGATGGCTGCCGGCTGCTGGACCCGGACCTGGAAGAGAAGAACCTTCAGAACCAACAGAACCCAGGCCGGCCCGACAGTCTGTTTCGGACCTGTTTGTATTTGCAGTTCCTGGTTTTCCTGATGGCTGTGCCTTTCAGAACCACAGAGGACGGACCCAAACAGAACCCAGTGCCGAGTCATTTCTGCCCGACCAGAACCAGCCTGCAGTCTTACCCAAAGTGGCGAGCAGCAGCAGCAGCTGCAGCAACTGCTGCAGCATCTTCGCCTCCATCTCGGTTCACTTCCTGTCACCGCAGAGCAGCTACTTCCTGTCTCTGTCTGAGCTTCGCTCACACCTGACATCACTTCCTGTGTCTGAAGCTCTCCCTGTACGGCAAGCCGTTTTAACATAAATTTGGTTTTACTGCCCTTACATTCCAGATATCAGATTGTTTTATGACGAGACGTTTTAGCAATTTAACATATCTCCAAATGAATTAGAGATATTTGAATTATTCAGCTTTTCCATTTAAGATATCTTAAGTTAAACTGATATCTTGAATTAGCATTCCGTCTAGTCAAAGTGTTAATTTGAAAGTTTCATAAAACAATGAAAAAACGAAACAAGATGTTTGAAAATGCACAACTTTCATGTTGAAAATGGATTGACAAAGCAGTTTTAGCTTTTCAAAGCTGTTTTTAAGTGCATTCGGTTCGTTGGAAATGAATAACCAGGATATTTTTGGCAGATATCATTAGCAGTCTCATAGTTTATGAAGTTCTCCTCATTTCCAACATTGCTGAGCTCTTTCTGATTTCTGCCATTTATGGACAATTTTGGGCAGGAAACATCAAATTCTGCAGGAAACTGTTTGGGCAGCACAAAGGGGCTTCTACATCTAAAATTGTCATTTTGACTGGTGATAATCACGTTCAAAATATCTTAAATCCTAATTCCGGATACGAGTCTCATCTAATTACAGATCCAGTGACGTCATTGGGGACATCTTGACAGGAATTTTGACTAATCAAAATGTAAATGGCGATATCTTGAATTATTATTCCAGATAGTCAAAATGCATTTTCCGATATCTGGAATGTAATTACGGATAGTCAGATGAAACTGAATTTATGTTAAAACGGCTTGCCATACTCCCTGAGACCCCGCCTCTTTAGCCGGGGCTCCTCCAGGCTGGCTATCCGCGGGCTAACCCTGACCCTTGACCCCTGACCCTACTTTAGCTGCGTTCATTTCACACAGAAACATTTTACTCAGAAAGCGAGACCAAAGTTTATCTGTGTTTTTCATTTCAAACTGGTTCCTGAATCCACAGCGCTCTGCTGACCTCTGACCTCTGACCCAGGGCATCAAACAGCAGATTCTAAAATGACAACATGTTTGATTTAGTATCTTCAAACTCTGATAAAACAGACATGAGCAGTTTCAATACCGAAACATGTGATACACTCAATATTCTCTGATTAGTTTTAATTTGGTTTATAATGAACTAAAACATTTTCAGATCAATATATGATTTATACACTATTAGGAATTTGCTCAAGTATAAAAACTAGTGATTTTTCATTTTAATCAAATTGTGATCATTATATGTGATTGAGTTATGAATTGATGAAATCATTAATATCAACTAAACAAATTATCCATGTAATATTTCAGTTCTCCAGTTTCTAACAATAAATTAAATAATAACTGATAAGTTATTATTTAGATTATAAATTATTAACAGGATGAAAACAGACATGCTGGCAAAGGCGTTGAGGTCACAGAGAGTTTATTGTTAATATTGTTCCCACCTGGATAAACTAGTGAATGTTAAAACATGCAATATTAAATAATATTTTTACTATAATCATACGCATCTAGTTTCTGTGGACATGTTCCCACCAATATGTTCCTTTCTGTTCCTGCATTGATCATCGATCCTGAACAAATTCATTCATGAACTAATGAACCATGTGGCCATTTGGTCCCAAACATCCCGAGCAGCTCTAGCTTGAAAGAGAAGATTTCAAAATAAAAGCAGATTTCTAGACACATGCCCATCAATATGGCCACCTTGTTTCCTTCCTGTTCCTGCATCTGTTAGCAGACAGTAACTCTGCAGCAGCAGCTGGTTGTTAGCAGCTTTGAACATTATTTTGCAAATCATGAGCATGGAGTCCTCTCAGTGAGCTGCTGCTTGGCGTCGAGTCTGGAACATCGCTGGTCTGGAAAACGACGCAGCCAAGGCCAGAATCTGAAAAGGGGACGTAATGTTTTGCTACTAATGGTCAACGCAACAACAGCAAGATCAGAACTAAGGGGATCACAGGATCGTTGGACCTCCAGAACGCTAATGTGTCTGTGGGCCGCGGCCCGACGCTGCCGCGGCCCGACGCTGCCGAGGCCCGACGCTGCCGCAGCCCGACGCTGCCGAGGCCGTGGTCCTGAGCCGGAAAAGGGCTGAGCCGGAAAAGGGTAGAGTGTCTCT
This sequence comes from Poeciliopsis gracilis, assembly GCA_911649635.1. Lineage (NCBI taxonomy): Eukaryota > Metazoa > Chordata > Actinopteri > Cyprinodontiformes > Poeciliidae > Poeciliopsis > Poeciliopsis gracilis. The sequence continues at coordinate 274,159 of CAJVRI010000114.1, forward strand.
CCGGGTCGAGGGAGATGTCCTGCCTCAAGTGGAGGAGTTCAAGTATCTCGGGATCTTGTTCATGAATGAGGGAAGAAGAGAGATCGACAGGCGGACTGGTGCAGCGCCCGCCGTGAAGCGGCGCTGCACCGGTGTGTCGTGGTGAAGAGAGAGCCGAGCCAAAAAGCGAAGCTCTCGATTTACCGGTCGATCTACGTTCCTACCCTCATCTATGGTCATGAGCTTTGGGTCATGACCGAAAGAACGAGATCGCGGATACAAGCGGCCAAAATGGGTTTCCTCCGTAGGGGGCGGGCTTCCCAGAGAGGCTCTCCACATCGAGAGGAGCCAGTTGAGGCTCGCATCTGGTCAGGATGCCTCCTGGACGCCTCCCTGGTGAGGTGTTTCGGGCACGTCCCACCGGGAGGAGGGGAGACCCAGGACACGCTGGAGGGACTATGTCTCTCGGCTGCCTTGGGAACGCCTCGGGATTCCCCCGGAGGAGCTGGAGGAAGTGGCTGGGGAGAGCAAAGTCTGGGCCTCCCTTCTTAAGCTGCTATCCCCGCGACCCGACCTCGGATAAGCGGCAGAAGATGGATGGATGGATATATGTTTTACTCTAACAAACGTATTTAAAATATTTGAACAGGCAGGATCTTCTAGTGAAAGCCTGAGTGCTTCATCCACAGCACAGCAGTCAAACTGCTGTTCCTTTAGTTGTGTTTTAAAGGAACAGTACGCCCTGGCCGACCTGCGGGTCCAAAACACTGGAATGAAACGGCTTCATTACCATCAGTGCGGCTCGGTTCTCCAGAACCTTAATGAGCTCATTATTCTGTCCTGGTGCTGCAGCAGAGGCTCATCTAAAGGTTGCAGGACTGGAGTTTGACCCCTGACCTGCAGCTTTTCGTTTTAAACATGAAGGATATTCAGATGAAGGAAGTGATCTTCTGGTGTCGTCGTTATGTTAAGCATAACTGCTAAGCTTCCACTTCAGTCACTCAATTATATATTTATCATCAACAATCTGCTAGTTTCTGTTTGTAAACATGACGGTAGCAGTTTTAGATGGGTAGGACCAACAGACAGACAGACCTGGCCATCTATCTGTACTACGGTAGGAAAATCTGACGAGGTAGCTCAGATAGTCAGAACGGAGAAACGCGTCCTGTTGCAGGATCGCGCATCGCACCTGTTCTCTGGGGTAACCTGGTTTTATTTTGTTGTAATTACACAAAATGACTTTTTATTTTTTGTTATTTGGATTTTCTTCTCTGACTGAAATGCCTCTAAAATCTCTGTCATTGTTTTAACTTTTTTATTTCCCCTTGTCTGGTTTTGTCTTTAATTGTCATGTTGTCCTGCAGGACAGATGTGTGCTGTTTATTTTGCCTCTAAATACATGCAGTGTATTTATAGATTTATGAAGATCATTTCTGTGATGTACCATGTTTTGTGTGCAGCTGCAGCCTGTAACTCATAACATGTTTTGTTAAAGACAAAGTGGGTCACATAAAACCAGCACAACGCAGATGATCCATAAGTTTCATATGCAAAAGACTAATAATGTAAAATATGCCCCTCCCTCCTGCTAACTTGGAGAAATAAAGAGATAAAAACATTTTCTACATAACTGCACTATAAGCTTCATATCAATGAACAGGCAGCGAGTCCTGACAGGACGCGCGTTTCCGGCACAACACGGCAGCTTCCGCTTCCTGCAGGCTGGGGGCGCTAGAGTCACTGCCAGCCGGCCTGCTGGTAAACAACCGTAGAAGAAGAGCAGGAGCACAAGAAGAGGAAGAGGAGGACTGAGTCGGAGCAGAAGAAGAAGAACGGAGTTATTGATCATTGATCGATCCGAGAGGTGAGGAGACCGGTTCTGATCCAGAATGATTCCGCTCAGGTTCTGCTTTTGCTTTCGGGTTTTAGAGCTCCGTTAGCCGTTAGCTCCAACTGCTTCCGGTTCGGTCCAGACTGAGAACCAGAACCAATGGGCCGAGCTCAGACCAGGCATTACAGCAGAACCCTACCAGCTGGAAGCCAGTTCGGTTCTGCTCGAACCGGGTTGTGGGTCGGTTTGGCTCTGTCAGGCTGCCGCCGCTTCCGGGTTATTATGGGACGTTACCGTCATGTAAAGGGTTGGGGTTAAAGGTCAGAGTTTAGAGGGAACTTTAACCTGAAAGGTTCTTTAACCGGTTCATGATCCGTTTCCTCTCGGTTCCGAGTTCAGCTCAGTTTGGGTTTTACGGTTCTGTTTTAAAGGAACAGTACGCCCTAATGACCCAGGCTTGGGTCAAGGTTCTGGAACTTCCTGCTTTGACCCGAATTGAACCCGGGGACCGAACCCTGTCAGCTGGCTCAGAGTGGAGCTTTAAAGGTTCTTCCTCTGGTCCAGAACCCGACCAGAACCAGTTGGACGGGTTAGGTTGAGTGAATGATGCTGAGCTCAGAGGAAAACTGGTAACATAATAATCATCATATGGGCCACTTCCTGTTTCATGAGGAAACAGGAAGTGGAAGTATCAGCTAAAGGGCTGGAGCTGACAACCTCCACGGATTCATTTGGAAATTCTAGATTTTGTAGCAAAGGTTTGTTAAATTTTCAATAATCTGTCCTATGATTGTCCATCACTTTGTTCACAACGTCCAAACTAATGAGACAAAAGTCTGAGACTCTAGAGACACCAAACGTTTATCTGTCCTTGTGTGGACTGGGCCGGTTTACCTGTAGTTAATAAACAAATCCTAAATATTAATATTTACCTTGTCTGATCAATAACTTGTAGAATGATCCATCTACCACAGTGTGATGCTTCCTCTGATTGGTGTTGGAGAACAGCGCCCCCTGCTGACCTGTTACTGCTTCTGATTCTGTTTCCTGGACAAAATAAAATCTGCTCCCTTATTTTGGCAGAAACAAACAGACCCTTCCTCTTCATTCCTAATAATCAATAAGAAATTATTAAATAAAATAATAAATGTGAAGCTGCAGAGCCAGATTTCGCTTCCATTAGGCAGCAAACCAATGATTAGGTTATAACTGTGTTATTACCGCTCTGCACGGCGTCATTGATGTTGCTGATGCGATCGGGTCGCTGCCGGTTCCTCTCAGATTGGTTCCCTTCCCTGAGGCCAATCGTGCAGTTCTGGATTCAACCCGGTGGTCGCTGGGCAGCAGGATGGAGCCTCCATCGCCTCCGTCCTGCTGCCTTGTGGGCCTCATCTGTTGCCGAGGCAACCGCCGCAGACTCCGGTTTCGTCCATTTTAAATCCCAGAACCTGAAGCTCCGTCCAGCAGAGAGTCCTGATCCTCTTTATGGCAGAACTCCAGAGATTATTTCCATTTTTCTCGTTGATCTTTCTAGTTGCAGCCCAGATGATGGCGTCTCTGAGCTCTCGGTCTTCATTGTGTTTGGTTTTGTGTTTTTCACCTCTTGCCTCTTTAGCTCGGCGTGTTCAGGGAAGAGATGGGCAGGTTTATGTCTTTCAGCTCCCAGGTTTCCTTCTATCTGTGCAGATTCCCTCCTGCACAGATAGGAGGGAACTAGCTAGCCGTAGCTTCTAGCTACATGCTAGAAGCTACGGTTAGCCTTGCCACGCTAATAGCTGTAGTTGTATCTGAGTCATTCTTCAAATCTCTACTGGAGATAAAATGTCTTTTAAATGTAGCTCAGCATTTAAAGCTCGACTGCACTAGCCGCCATCTTGCAGGAAACAGGAAGTCCAGCAGCAGGAAACAGGACGTCCTAGAAGAGACATATTTGATTTGTTGTCCAAGAAAAGATGGAATAAGACCAGTCCGGGTTCTGGTTCTGTACTGGTGAAGCTTTGGATCGGTGTGGCCCGGCTGGTGCTGCTGCAGTGTCTCCCAGTGAAACCAGTTCACCCAGTTTGTGCTGTGTGTCTCCAGATGTACTACTATCGCTATGACAACCCTGAGGTCAGCTGCTGCTACAAGTACCTGATGTTCAGCTACAACATCATCTTCTGGGTGAGTCACCTGACCCGCTGGACCCGCCAGAACCAGAACCTCCTCAGTTCCTGTTGCCACGCAGAAACCAGGAAGTGATGTCAGCGACATGCTGAAGCTTCTTGGCAGGAGGAAGTGACACAGGAAATTGTCAAGGAGCAACCGGGAAACAGTCTGGTTCTGGTTCAGTCAGTACTCTCAGGTCCAGTTCTCAGTGTGACTCCGGTTCTGGTTCTGTTGCAGCTGGCCGGAGCCGCCTTCATTGCCATCGGGTTCTGGGCGTGGAGCGAGAAGGTGAGGCGACCGGATCGCGGCACCGCGACCCGTCTGCATTGAGCAGAACTAACCGTTTTGTTCTGTTTGCAGGGGGTTCTGTTGGACCTGACCCGGGTGACCCAGCTGCATGGCTTTGACCCGGTCTGGCTGGTTCTGGTGGTGGGCGGAGTCACGTTCATCCTGGGCTTCGCCGGCTGCGTGGGAGCGCTGCGGGAGAACATCTGCCTGCTCAAGTTTGTACGTCTGACCCGGTTCTGGTTCCGACCCGCACAACATTTAGAGCTGTGGAAAGGGCCCCCAGGTGCAGAACCAGGGGGTCCGATTAGGAAAAAGCAGCTTTAATTGCTGACTGTGGTTCTGACCCGGTGTGTTCCGGCCCAGTTTTCCGGGGTGATCGGGTTCATCTTCTTCCTGGAGTTCTGGCCGTGGGTTTTCCAGAGCCAGGTCCGAGAGTGGATCAACAACTTCTTCCTGCAGAACATCAAGGGGTACCGGGACGACATCGACCTGCAGAACCTCATCGACTCTTTGCAGAAGATGGTAGGCCCCGCGGGTACTGCCGGTACTCCGGTGGCCGGTCCGGTACTGACCCGGTTCTCCCCAAACAGAACCACTGCTGCGGGGCCCAGGAACCCGACGACTGGAACCTGAACGTCTACTTCAGCTGCAACGGGACCCATCAGAGCCGGGAGAAGTGCGGCGTCCCGTTCTCCTGCTGCATCCTCGACCCCGCCGTGAGTCCAGTTCTGATCCAAACCCCCCTGGGCCCGCCACGAGTCCAGTTCTGATCTGTACCCACTTAGTAATCCTGGTTCTGCTCTTTCAGGATTCGGTCCTGAACACCCAGTGCGGTTACGATGTGAGGAAGCAGGGGGAGGTGAGTTCAGCTGTTCCTGTTGGATCTGAGCGGTTCTGTTGGATCTGAGCGGTTCTGTTGGATCTGAGCGGTTCTGTTGGATCTGAGAGGTTCTGTTGGATCTGTTGGCCCAGCAGAAGGAATGGAGTGAAAAGATCTTCATCAAAGGATGCATCCCGGCGCTGGAGGAATGGCTGCCTCGCAACCTGTACACCGTGGCCTTCATCTTCATCGTCATCTCTCTGCTGCAGGTACCAGAACCCGACCAGAACCCGTCGGGTCGGGTTCAGATGCTCTGGATCTGCCGTAAATAATCTATAGTCACCTGTAGTTTACCTGCACCTCTCTCTGACAGATGGTGGGGATCTACCTGGCCCGAACCTTGATCGCCGACATTCAAAAGGTCAAATTCAGCCATTAACCCTCGGCCCGCGGTGTGGGCGGAGCCTCGGCCCGCGGTGTGGGCGGAGCCTCGGCCCGCGGTGTGGGCGGAGCCTCGGCCCGCGGTGTGGGCGGAGCCTTGGCCAGGTGTTTTGCACCTGGCTGCTGAGTCGCATGTGCCTTCATCTCCTTCCAGTGTGGTCTTCCTCTGATGTGCTCGTTGCTATGGTTACTGAAAATGTCTGACCGAACGTCGTATTACTCTGCTGAAGAGCGACACCTTGTTTTGTCTGCACCTGATGCCTTCACTTCCTGCTTCACCTGAGAGGCCTTCCAGAACTGATCGCTTGCCTTTCTCCCGTCTGATCACCTGAACATCATCAGTAGCAACGACAGCCACGTTACCGGTCCGGTTCTGGTACCGGTCCGGTTCTGGTACCGGTCCGGTTCTGGTACCGGTCCGGTTCTGGTACCGGTCCGGTTCTGGTACCGGTCCGGTTCTGGTACCGATCCGATCACATGACTCGCTGTTTAATGAATGTGAATGCCAACACTGGAAAACACGTTGGTCTGAATAAAGTTGTATTTGAATATTCTGTGATTGATCAAGGAAATATTGGTTGATCAGATTATTGACCCAGCCTCATTAGGGAGCTTTTATTTTGAAGGGAGTGAGTTTTTTTTTTGTTTTTTTTTTACAAAGTGAATTTTAATCTTTTTTATATTCAGCATAATAAAAGTGACTTTTCCTCTTGTTACGTCTTTTGCTTTATTGAACCAATCGGTCCATCCAGTTCTGACCTTTAACCTTTAAACTTCAGCGGTTGAAATGTCGGTAAACGATCATAGAGTCGCCACCAGGTGGCGGTGCTGCGCTTCTTCCTCAGACTTCCTCCTTCACTCGGCAATCCTCGGCTCCTTTCGGCTCCTCTCCAGCTACAGCAGCCAGTCGGAAACGCGCAGCAGCGTCGCGGCTCCGCGGCTCGTCTTGCTTTTCTCCCCGCCGTCCAGGCCTCCGGAGCGGCTCTCCCCTCCAGCCAGCAGCCCAGCGGCGGATCCTCGGCCTCTGTGACGGCCGGCCACGGCGCGCAGCGCGGCGGAGCCCGAACCTTTCCGGCTCTCCTCCTCCGCGGCGGAAAACCCCGGACGGAGGCCCGCGGTGTGCGCTCCTCCTCCCGCAGGCCTTCGGCCCGGACTCCCGCCTTTCTGCTGGAAAATGGACGGCTTCACCGGAAGTTTGGGTGAGTACGGGACGCACCAAGAACCGAACCGAACCTGCTCACCTGCTCGTGCACAGGTAGGACGGTGAAGGCCGCACGCGCCTCTGGCGGGTTTACACGTGTCACTGCTGTTTGTTTCAGGAAGAGACTGCACCGCCCCTCTGGCCGCTGCAGGGCCACAAAACCAACAACTCCACCCGCAGGAGGGTGTACAGAGTCCGAACCTGCCAGAACCGGGTTCTGGTGTGGTCCCATCTGGGTGCAGCTAGTTCAGGTAGCAGAACCCAGCTGAACCTGGAGGAACAGAATCGTTTCTAGACTCCAAGACCAGCAGAATAGGGTCCAACCGGGTCCAACGACCCGGTGGAAACCAAGGGCAGCAGTGGACCTCAGTGGGGGCTGGAGCCCCAGGTTGGGCCACACATAGTCCCCTACTGGAAGCTGATTGGACGATCCATAACGCTTCATGACCATCAGTTCTCCAGAACCTCAGTGACCTCATCAGTCTGTCCAGGTGGAGCAGCAGAGGATCATCGAAAGGTTGCAGGGCGGTGACCTCCAGGTCTGGAGTTTGACCCCTGTGCCTTATTGTTTTGGTTCTGATCCAATCCACTGCTCTGCTCTGCTGGTCCCATTTCATCTTGTAATCAAGGATCAAGGATCAGTTCCCTGGGGTCTGTTCCCTTTGGAGGATCGGTTCCCTTTGGAGGATCGGTTCCCTTTGGAGGGTCTGTTCCCTTTGGAGGATCGGTTCCCTTTGGAGGATCGGTTCCCTTTGGAGGATCGGTTCCCTTTGGAGGATCGGTTCCCTTTGGAGGATCGGTTCCCTTTGGAGGGTCGGTTCCCTTTGTTCCTCTTGGGTTAGGGTTCCCTGATGGGTTTTATCAAAGTAACTGGGTCAGAACTGGTGTCAGATCCAGTTCCTGTCGGATCAGAACCTGTGACCGGGTCCAGGTGTGACCTGCAGGTTGGATTCTCAGCTCCAGTCCTCGAGGGCCTCTGGCTGTCCTGCAGTTTTTCGATGTGCCACAGGTACAAAACACAGGAATGAAACGGCTTCATTACCTCCTCCTGGTGTAGATCAGATCTCCAGAGGCTTAATGACCCAATTATTCTATTCAGGTGCTGCAGCAGAGGCTCATCTAAAAGCTGCAGGACAGCGGCCCTTGAGGACTGGAGCTTGACACCTGTGATGTAGGGGTTAAAGGTCACAGCGTAGGGAGACCTCCCCTCCAGATGTTCTGACACTTGGAACCATCTAATGGGCCTGCGGTTCTGGTTGTGACGCTGCGGTTCTGAGCGGGTTCTGGTGTCTGTGCAGATGACAGCATGTCGGCGACCAGCGTGTCGGACGTGAACGACCGGCTGTCGGCGCTGGAGCTTCGCGTCCAGCAGCAGGAGGACGAGCTGACGGTGATGAAGGCCGCGCTCGCCGACGTGCTTGCTGCGCCGCCTCGCCGCGTCTGAGGATTCTGGGGCCAACAGGAAGCAGCACGGAACCAAAGGTAAGGCGCTTCCGCCCATTGCTATGGATACACGCTGCAAGGCGTGGTCACCAGCTACGCTGCCCCCTGCAGGCGGCGCCGCCATGCGCGAAGCCTTCTCTCTGTCCTGCATCGCCAACGGCGGCACGCCCGGACGCAAGAGAGACTCCGCCTCCGTCACCAGGAAGGAGACGGTGTCATCGGCCGCCAAGAGGTAAGATCCCACCGGGTCAGCACCGGGCCCGGCAGAACCAGACCCTGGGGAGCTCCAGAACCAGAACCAAAGCAGAACCAGAACCAGAGCAGAACCAGAGCAGAAGCAGAAAGCAGAACCAGAGCAGACCCGACCAGAACCAGAGCAGAAGCAGAACCAGAGCAGAACCAGAACCAAAGCAGAACCAAAGCAGAACCAGAACCAGAGCAGAAGCAGAACCAAAGCAGAACCAGAAGCAGAACCAGAACTAGAGCAGAACCAGAACCAGAGCAGAACCAGAACCAGAGTAGATCCCATCAGAACCGAAGCGTGGCGCTCTCTCACGGTCCCGGTTCTGTTCACAGCGGCTCAGAGAAGAAGAAGGAGGTGAGCAGTCAGCGTTCCCACATGGAGGAGATCCATGAGGAAGCTCCGCCCCTAAAGGAGCCGCCACCCAATCACTCGTCCCCCGTCCCGTCCCACCCCCCCCAGAGGTCGACCCCGCCCCCTGACGGCAACAAAGGCCACGCCCCTAAAAGGTTCCACTTCCTGATCTGTCGGCTGCGTCTGATCTCACCTACTAACCCGTCTCTGAGGGCTTTCTCTGTACCTGATTGGCTGAGGATATTCTTGATCAGCCAATCAGGTCTTAGAGTGGGAGGAGCTTTGAAACTGCTTTACTGCATGAGCTGCAGCAGTGCTGCCTCCGACCTCTGCTCTTCTGCTCATTTCCTTATTACTGGATACTTTAACCTGCTAACCAACTACAAGTTAACTACAACCTGCTAACTACCTACAAACTGTAACCTGACAAGGAACTTAGCAGCTAACTACCCTGCTAGCCGACCTCTGACCTACAAACTGCTAACCGACCTCTAGAGCCCAGGTCACCAGCTTCTAACTAGCAAAGTGGGGTATTGTCTGCGAGGTCTGTATCCATAGCAACAAACTCCACATACTCCTCAGGCTACCTTAAGCCTTTCAGACCGCCTTAACCCTATTCCTCCAGGATGGTCTCTGATTCTTCTTCACTGCCTAAATGAGCTGAAGCTGTTTGAAATGAAACGTTTCCCTCCTCACCGTGATGCTACCTTGCTTCTGACTCCTCCCCCTCTCAGTCCTCCTCTCTGACTCCTCCCCCTCTCAGTCCTCCTCTCTGACTCCTCCCCCTCCGGGTTCTGCTTGCGCCTCCTGGTGGTTTGGATGTTTGTGAGGCACGAAATCTCTCTGTTTCAACTTCAGAGGCTCCATTCATCATCCAAAGTGATGATGAACTTGATGAGAGTTTAGTGATTCCTGCTGCTCACTGTGTGTGTGTGTGTGTGTGTGTGTGTGTGTGTGTGTGTGTGTGTGTGTGTGTGTGTGTGTGTGTGTGTGTGTGTGTGTGTGTGTGTGTGTGTCTCCAGGGGTCCCAGCGTAAAGCGGTCTTCAGGAATGGAGCGATCCCAGAGCAGCAACTGGGACTCAGCAGAGAAGAACCGGAACAAGCTGGTGAAGGCGGCATCTACCTCCAAGCTGCTGGCTAAAGTGGTGAAGAACGCAGAGAAGTACGACACACACACACACACACACACACACACACACACACATTTAATAACCCAAGCCCCCAGCTGAGATTACTTGAGAACCTGTGAGTGTCTGGTCCGATTAGGGAGGAGAGTAATGAGTGTTTTCTGCTCTTCCAGGCACAAAGACCCGGTGGTCAGTCAAGGTAGGTTGTCCCTCCTCACTAAACACACCACACCCATCATCATCATCATCATCATCATCATCATCATCACCGTCTACCAACCAGTAGGACTCCAGACGCTCAGATGTTTTCTGGCCTGTAGTCTGTCAGACGCCATGTTGTTGTTGTTGTTGTTGTTGTTGAGTGACCATGTGACCATGTGACCATGTCTCTGTCTCAAACCAGCCAAAATGTCGACCCGAGAGAAAAACAGCCTCGCTGGTAAGTTCAGCTGAAGCCCGCTAGCTGGCTAACAGAAAGTGTAACACTTCCTGTTTCTGAACCAATCACATCCTTCTGTGTGCTTCCATTGTCTGGCTGACTCATCCACCTGCTGATGTCACTGTTTGGCCCCGCCTCTTCCTTGTTTATATTGTTGATCCACAACAGCAAACTAAAGCGCCTGATTGGAGCCTGAACTTTTTCAAAGCTTCACAGCGAATCAGATTGGTTCCTTGTATTCGGGCCAATCACAGGCCCTCCAACCTGCCCCTGGCCCCCCTCCAACCTGCCCCTCGCCCCCCCTCCAACCTGCCCCTCCCCTGTAACCAAGCCTTCCCTGCTTCTCACCTGCTCTACGTCTGGATTTGGATGTTTTCCTTCTGGGATTCTGTCAGAATCTTCGGACTCCTGCTGGAGGTTCTGGTCTGACCGGTTCTGTTGCAACAATGGCCCGTCTGACCCGGCGCCTCGGTTCTGTTTGATGTTTCAGAGGGAAACTCTATCAAGATGTTCATGCGAGGTCGACCAATCACCATGTTCATCCCTTCAGACGTGGAGAACTATGACGACGTCCGGGCCGAGCTTCCTCCAGAACGACTCAAGCTGGAATGGGTGTATCCTTCCTAACCTAACCAGGTGCAGAACCAGTACGGCCAGTTAGACTGATGGAGCCCAGATGGAGGCCAGGAGAACCCCAGGCGGTCCAGTAGAACTGAGCGACCCAGTAAAACCCCAGGTGCGGTTCCGGTGCTCCTTAACCCTCTGCAGGTATGGGTACCGCGGTCGGGACTGCCGGGCCAACGTCTACCTGCTTCCCACTGGAGAGATCGTCTACTTCATCGCGTCCGTGGCGGTTCTGTTCAGCTACGAGGAACGGACCCAGAGGCATTACCTCGGACACACCGACTGCATCAAGTGGTGAGGAACGCTCGGCGTCGCTTCCTGCTCCGCCATTGGCTGCTGCTGTAGGTGATGTCGTCGCTCTGTGTCCGCAGTCTGGCCATCCATCCGGACAAGATTCGGATCGCCACTGGACAGATCGCCGGAGTGGACAAAGATGGACGCGTGAGCAGAACCGGTTCCGATCCCAGAATGGGAAGGTTCTGTTGGGGGAACCAGCAGATTTCAGTTCTCAGCACGATAGCTTTATATATGCAGTGATGGCATAGTTACTTTGAAAAAGTAACTTTAATTGGATTACTAATTAACCTTGAAAAAGTAACTTAGATTACTGACTACTTGATTCAATAATCTAATTACATTTTCACCTGAAAAAAGTCATTTACTTGTATTTTTAGTAACTTTTTAGTTACTTTCAGCATCTGCTGACAACAACCTTCCTCCATTCAATGTAAAATTAGTTTTGCTAATACTTGTTATCGCCATTTATTTTATAAACATCAACAATGTTTACAAAACATTGTTGATGTTGAACCATTAAACAACATTAAACAATCTGAAACTGAAGAATAAATCGTTTAATGGTTATAAAAACGCCTTGAGTAACTTTTGCATGTTTTTCTTTGTTCCACTATAGCAGGGGTGGCCAACCCGCGGCTCGCGGGCCGCATGCGGCTCCTTGACCGGTTCCATGCGGCCCTTACGTTCATATAGTTGCATTCTGCCAGATGTGCAATAATGACTAGAAGTAGTCAAATGAACTGTCATTTATTGACAGCAGCAGCCATTACTGTTGGCCGTTACCACGGCAACACAACACAAACAATAACCAGTCTTTGTTTCTCTTGCAGTCTTACTCTTTCCAGTCGTTCTGCTCTCACACAAACCTCCGCTCACCCCTCACTCCCCCCCACCCCCCGTTCCCTCGCTCCCTCATCCATCCTGATGCATTCGCGGACAATAGGAAATCATACACTCTAATTTAAATCTCTAAACAGCGTAACATCCAGTAACATTTAGCACATACTGTAGGGTCGCTATATAAGTTTCGCTTCGCTTGAGTTCAATACAGTATTTTCGTCAAATGCACATGTGCGCAGTGTTTCAGTAAGAGTAAAATCATTTGAGTAAACCTTTGGCGCTCAACATGGCAGGAAAAAATGCACAGGAAAATAAAAATATGAAGATGAACACAGGACGTTTTTGACAGAGTAGTAGAATTATATTTTTTTGTTGAACGTAGTGGAAAGCCTTTCTGCCTTATATATCAGGTTGTCGCATTTTAAGGCTTCAAACCTTCAGCGCCACTTCAGCTCCATTAAATAACATGTAATGCACATAATAAAAGGAAAAATGTATTGTAAATTGTTCTATTATTGTTTGTTTATTTGGCTACACAGAGTTTGTTTGCATGAGAAAGTGCACAGTGCTCATTGTGGAAAATGTCTGGCCTGTGGTCTTTGTAGTGTTAAAATAGTGGGAGAAATTTACAATAAATCTGTGAGTATGAGGAAGAGATGAGTTCATGTTCATGTGAGCCCAGGCATATGATGTGGCTCTTGGTCTTTGTCTGGTTGGCCACCCCTGGTCTATAGTCTGTAAAACTCTAGATAGGAGTTTAGAGCCCCCTTGCAGCCCCCTCTGTGTTACGGCCCTGCTGCAGAAGCTGCAGCTTCTGCTGCAGCTTCTGCTGCAGCTTCTGCTGCAGCTCCTCCTGCGGCACCACCAATCAGATGGCTGCACAGATTAGTGACGTTTAAATTAACATTAATGATTCTAATGACGTTCAGTTGCGTAACTTTATGAACTCGTTCATTCGTGGCTGTTTTCACTTTATTGATCATATTAGTCTCGATGATTAAAGAGTCCGACTGAAACTACCTGGATGTCAGTCAAATTCTGGGTTTATTGTGTCTCTGCTTATTTCTAAATGAGCTTCACATTCAAAAGCAAGTCCAGAAAACCAAACCGACTCATTAAATTTGCAAGTGACTTTAGAAAAAACAATGTAATAATTGGATTTGATGACAGAAACATGTCACAGTCAAATGCAAGTTGAATCAAAATAAACAATCATGAGTTGCTGAATCAAAACTTCCTGATAGCATGGCTGGCTGGTTACTGCTGGTTCTGATTGGCTAGCTGGTTACTGCTGGTTCTGATTGGCTGGCTGGTTAATGCTGGTTCTGATTGGCTAGCTGGTTAATGCTGGTTCTGATTGGCTGGCTGGTTAATGCTGGTTCTGATTGGCTGGCTGGTTAATGCTGGTTCTGATTGGCTAGCTGGTTAATGCTGGTTCTGATTGGCTAGCTGGTTAATGCTGGTTCTGATTGGCTGGCGTGATGCTAATCGCTGAGTGTTGCAGCTGCTGCTCTACCTGCTGTCTGCATCCTGATGTCTTTTGTTCCTGCTTTGAGCCTCGATGGAACCAAATCAATCTAGTTCTTGTTTTACAAATATCACATTCGATTCGTTGTGTTGATGCATTTTGATGAGCTTCACCCCGAGGTCATTCTCCACCTCAACACCCAAACGTCCCGCTTCAGTCAGAGCGTTAAAGTTTGACTCCACAGGATTTGTTGCTGCGCAGCGAGAAGGAAACAGGAGACCAGCTGGATCGCGATCACCGATCATATATATATATATATATAAACATACTGATTACTGTGTGAGCGCTCGGGTCAAAAGTCATGTCCTTCCGTTTTCTGACTGAAGTCTGGTTGGGACCCTAACCTCTAAATGTTGAACCTGACTGGTTCTGACTGGTTCTGTGCGGCCCGTTTCAGGCGCTGCAGCCTCATGTCCGGGTCTGGGACAGCGTCAGCCTGTCCACCCTGCAGGTCATCGGTTTGGGAACCTTTGAACGCGGCGTCGGGTCTTTGGCGTTCTCCAAAGCGGTGAGTGTCCATCAGGAGGCGGCCATGACGCACATTCTGGTTCTGTAGAACCTTCCTAAATGGGTCTCCTTGTTTCAGGACTCGGGTCAGCACCTGAGCGTCATCGATGACTGCAACGACCACATGTTGACGGTTTGGGACTGGCAGAAGAAGTCCAAGATCGCAGAGATCAAGGTGAGCTGGTTCTGACCGGGTTCTGAAACCGGTACTGGCTGGGTTGTTCTGGTACCTGGTTCTGACAGGTCTGGACCCGGTTCTAAGTGGTACATCTCGTCTCCTTACAGACGACCACCGATGTGGTTCTGGCCGTGGAGTTCCACCCGACCGACCCAAACACGATCGTTACCTGTGGGAAGTTCCACATCTTCTTCTGGGCCTGGAACGGGAACTCCCTGCTGCGCAAACAGGGACTCTTCGGGGTGAGCACAACCCAACAGAACCTTTTGGACCGCCCACCATATTACTGGCTAAAGGGATTCTGCACTCAACTGCAGCTCATGATCCCAGTAGAGCCAGTAAAACCAGTAGAACCCTGAGTTACTGAAAATCATTTGGCTGAGAGGAAAACATTCAGTTTAGAGCAGAGCTGCTGAAGTCCAGTCCTGGAGATCTGCAGTCCTGCAGCTTTTAGTTGCAGCCTGACTCCACTAGACCAGGCTGAGCTCTGAACAGGCCTGGAAACGAGACATTCATTGGATTCAGGGTGTTGGAGCAGGAAGCATCTCATGATGCAGGATGGCAGCTCTGAGGACTGGACTGGAGCTCCTCTGCTCTAAAGGACGCTTTAGAGTGAGGACGCACTCTAAAGCGTCCTCACCCTAAAGCGTCCTCACTCTAAAGCGTCCTCACCCTAAAGCGTCCTCACCCTAAAGCGTCCTCACCCTAAAGCGTCCTCACCCTAAAGCGTCCTCACTCTAAAGCGTCCTCACTCTAAAGCGTCCTCACCCTAAAGCGTCCTCACCCTAAAGCGTCCTCACCCTAAAGCGTCCTCACCCTAAAGCGTCCTCACCCTAAAGCGTCCTCACTCTAAAGCGTCCTCACTCTAAAGGATGCTCTAGAGCAAGAAAACAACTTTGATCTAGAAACGGACCAGTTGCACCAAACTGGTTTTGGTACCTGGGGCCAACTGGTTGGTTCAGAAGGACAGATCCTTGTTCCCTGCGGCAGGTCAGTGATCCAACATTTCCTCTTCTGTGGTCAGAGTCACGACCGGCCCAAGTTCATCCAGTGCCTGACCTTCCGGAGCAACGGCGACATCGTGACCGGAGACTCGGCCGGACAGCTGCTGGTCTGGACCCGGAACTCTGCCGAGGCGCCCACGGGCAAGGCGCCACAAGGTGGGGGGGACGTCATCAGACCTGAGCTTCCCCTTGACGAGGTCCAAGTGTCGGCTCAAATGCTCACTGCTGTGTGTGTGTGTGTGTGTGTGTGAAGCCTTCCAGATGAGGACCGACCTGCGGCTGTGTGTGTGTGTGTGAAGCCTTCCAGATGAGGACCGACCTGCGGCCAATCGAAGCTCATGAAAAAGGAGTTTTCTGCATGTGTGACATGCGGAGCGGCTCACTGCTGACCGGAGGAGGAAAAGACCGCAGGATCGTCCTGTGGGACCAACAGCTGCAGCTGGACCGCGACATCGAGGTCTCACACACACACACACAGCACACACACACACACACACACAGACAGACCCTAACCTAACGTGTGTCCTCAGGTCCCGGATCAGTACGGGAACATCCGCGCACTGGCGGAGGGAAAGGGGGACGAGTTCCTGGTCGGGACGTCCAGGAACTTCATCCTCAGAGGGACCTTCAACGACGGCTTCCAGGTGGAGGTCCAGGTGAGGTCACATGACATCACAGAGGTACATGCGGTGCGTTCAGCGTCTCTCTCTCTGCGGTGCGTTCAATGTCTCTCTCTCTCTCTCTGCGGTGCGTTCAATGTCTCTCTCTCTCTGCGGTGCGTTCAATGTCTCTCTCTCTGTGGTGCGTTCAATGTCTCTCTCTCTCTGCGGTGCGTTCACTGTCTCTCTCTGCGGTGCGTTCAATGTCTCTCTCTCTCTGCGGTGCGTTCAATGTCTCTCTCTCTGTGGTGCGTTCAATGTCTCTCTCTCTGCGGTGCGTTCAATCTCTCTCTCTGCGGTGCGTTCAATGTCTCTCTCTCTGTGGTGCGTTCAATGTCTCTCTCTCTGCGGTGCGTTCAGCGTCTCTCTCTGCGGTGCGTTCAGCGTCTCTCTCTCTCTGCGGTGCGTTCAATGTCTCTCTCTCTCTGTGGTGCGTTCAGGGACACACGGACGAGCTGTGGGGTCTGGCCACCCACCCCAGCAGGGAGCAGTTCCTGACCTGCGCCCAGGACCAGACGGTTTGTCTCTGGAACTCTCTGGATCACAGCCTGCAGTGGAGCCGCACTCTGGAGGTGAGGGGCGGGGCTTGTGACTGGGGCCTGCTGATTGGTTGGAGGACTGACGGTGTGTTGCTCCTGCAGGAACACGGACACTGTGCAGAGTTCCATCCCAGTGGAGCTGTAGTTGTCATAGGAACGCACTCAGGAAGGTCAGCAGTGTCATCGCTGCGTCTGGTTCTGATTGGTTGTACCTGCCTCCCTTTCCTTCTGATTGGTCGCTCTGCACTTTTACATGTCTCCAGGTGGTTTGTTCTGGACGCTGAGAGCAAAGATCTGGTCGGGATCCACTCGGACGGCAACGAGCAGCTGTCGGTTCTGCGTTTCTCAGTTGGTGGGTGGAGTCTGCTGTAACCGTGGCGATGTGAAAGGAATGTGGTTCCCATCGTGCCTCTCTCCCTCCATCCTGCAGATGGCAGCATGCTGGCCGTGGGGTCGCATGATAACTTCATCTACCTGTACAGCGTGTGGGAGCAGGGCCGCAGGTACAGCCGCTATGGGAAATGCTCGGTGAGTTCCTATTGGTCGGCTCCCTGCCCCCTGATTGGTTAATAGCTCAGAGAGCAGAACCACAGCCACGCTTGGTTCTGTCCAATCAGAACCAGTCCACCGTCATCATCATGTGTTGCAAATGTCCTGATTCCCCTGAATGTCTCTCCAGGGTCATTCCAGCTACATCACACACCTGGACTGGTCACCTGACAACAAGTTCATCATGTCCAACTCTGGGGACTATGAGATCCTTTACTGTGAGTATACACAGATACCCCAATGAAGTTCACCTGTAGTTCCCGAGTGGTTCCACCATAGTTCCCCCGTAGTTCCCCCCATAGTTCTCCATAGTTCCCCACAGTTCCCCCGTAGTTCCCCCATAGTACTCCTGTGTGTATTTCCAGGGGACATCCAGAACGGCTGCCAGCTGATCCGGAACCGGTCCGAGTGCAAAGACATCGAATGGGCCACCTACACCTGCGTTCTGGGATACCATGTGTTCGGTCAGTGCTCTGCTGGGGCCGGGTGGGTTCCGATGGTTCTGAAGGTTCTGATGGAAGCTGCTGTGTTCCAGGTGTCTGGCCCGAAGGTTCTGATGGTACCGACATCAATGCTCTGGTGAGGTCCCACAACAGGAAGGTGATCGCGCTGGCGGACGACTTCTGCAAGGTTCACCTGTTCGCCTACCCCTGCTCCAGATTCAAGGTGGGTCCAGAACCAGAACCGGAACAAGCCGGCGCGTTCCGACAGACTAACCGTTGTCTCCGCAGGCGCCCAGCCACAAGTACAGCGCCCACAGCAGTCACGTGACCAACGTCAGCTTCCTGCACAGCGACAGCCACCTGATCTCCACGGGCGGGAAGGACACCAGCGTCATGCAGTGGCGTCTCGTCAGGAAGCTGGTCGACGCCCCCAAACCCGCCGCGCGCCGACCCAACACAGCCGGTGACTCGGCGGGCGACACGGCCGCCGCAAATACAGCCGGCGATGCAGCCGCCACGCAGCCTCTGGCTGGGCCCGACCCGGTCGGCGCCGGAAACCCAGACCCATCGAACCGGGTCGCCGCAGAAGGAACCCCGCCCCCCTCGGACAGCACGCTGAGCCTGAAGGACAGCCTGGAGACGAGCGACGACACGGCGACGCCGAGCGACGAGGGCCTGCCTCCCCTCACTCCGCCCTCCTAGAGGGGCGGGGCCTCTTCCAGGTCAGGTGTCTCTGTTGTTGCTCCTGACAGCAGCGGGGTCGCCGATCGCCAAGCACCTGTTCGCGCCCGACCATTTCAGGACCGCTGTCAGGAATTTGACGGGAAACCCACAGAAACTGTCTGGACGTCTCCAGGCGTCGGCCATCTTCCCAGAAACACTCCAGAATCTGATTCAGAACCTTCCAGGTCTCCTCCAATCCGCCACAGGAAGTCACCTGATCTGCCTACTCTGGACAGGTGAACACTAGGGCTGCACCGATTGCACATTTCTGTCCGATCCTTAATAAACTGATTGTTTTTGTCTGAAACGTCGACAAATATAGAAAGTCGCTGAGTTGGTAACGGGGGCGACTGTTGCAAACACCTGGGTGGGCGGGGCTAACCAGGTGGGCGGGGCTAACCTCACTGCAGAGGAAATGAGGACAGTGGTTGATTTTTAGACTTATAAGAATAAGATCGGCTTCACAAATATTGGCCAATCACTGATCTTTGAACTTAGAAAATGCGTGCTAATAAATCGGTGCACCCTTAGTTGTTTTTTCAATCATGTTTATTGAATTTTATAACAAAACAAGTGGCAGTGATACATTTGACATAGGATCCACATTAAACAACTCAGTCCCCAAAGTAAGCAAACTTAAATAATAAAGAAACAACAGTATGTATATCAGGAAACAGAGGAAAAGAGGAAACATTGCAGCAATCTGCACTGTTCATTTCCTTTGTAGTGTTTCAGGAACTGCGACTGTGTTTCTTCACATTTCGCTCCCTTTCCTCTGACAATATGAGCGAGTCGCTCCAGAGCCACACATGATGTTTGAAGGTATGTCCATTTTTCTGACATAGATATGAATCTTTGGTCTGCAGGCGTCCAAAGTCAGTCAATTTTAACTGTCTGGAGCTCAATGCACAGTTCTCTGGATAAATACGTAAAACACACATTCACTCCAACAGTCTTTGATTAAAGTTTGTGTAACTGAGTTCCAGAATTGCTGTAATTCTCCCAGACAGTGAAAAAGAAAGACTTCCTGCAGCTTTAAGTGTTTGATTTGTGTCAGTCCTCATCACCCTGCAACACCTTCACTTTCATCCTAGTTTCGATTGACTGCTTTGGGCTTTTAAGCACAGTCCACCCCTGGTTAACACAGGATACCCGACACTCCTGTGATGACCTCATCCACCATGTCAACATTTTTCTGTCCCAAAGAGCATCATGGCGCCTGTTATCCTCCCGCCTGCCACCGGGGGCAGCAGGGAGCTCAATGGAACGAATTTCTTAATCAAGAGAATAATTTTTCCCAAACAAACAGTCTGATTTTCCTCCGGTGAGACGAGTTGACCTCAGAGTTAAACAGGAAGTCTTTTGTTTTACAGGAAGTTTGTGAATCAGAGGAAACCTGGAAGATTTCAATTTTGTTTCTAACTTTGCTTAAAAACAACCATCTACAGCTTTTTAGTTAAAATAGTGAAAATCAATTTAATTTAAATCTGTGAATTAAAATATCACTGAAGGATGCAAACAGCTGCAGGCTTTTATTCTGAAAAGCCACAGATGACATTCAGTTTCAGTCTAAATGAATACAACAGAGAAAAGGAGCATTCTGTTAAAAATTATGTCCATGTTTAAAGCGGTTCTGACCCGTCAGGTTCTAGATCCACTGGTTTGGGTTTCAGAAGCTTCACACTGTTGCCAACAGAAAACCATCAGCATGAAACAGGAAGTGATTGTTTGGCGAGGTGACCTTCAGGTTAAAACTGTGACAGAGAACCAATCAGAGTGAAGCCTCCCACTTTGCTGAAAATCCCAGTTCATCTTGAGAAGAATTGATCAAAGTGAGCCCTCTCTGTTCATAAAGGATCTGTGTTGTTTGTATATGCTGCAGACGTCTGTGTGTATATTTGTGCTCAACACTAGAGGGCAGCACTTCAGTCACATTCAGCTCACATCTCTTATCCAATCAGGTGGCAGCAAAGGGGCGGGCCTGTGCTCTGATTGGTTGCTCTCAGTGACTCACTGCTGGGCTTTTGTCTGTTCTGGACCATTTCACTTCAGGCCTTTGTTGAATGTGTCGATGATGTCATTCAGGGGCGGGGCCTTGGGGCTGAGGGGGGGTTGATGTTGCCTTTTTATTACTGACTCATCTTTTCTATGTTTGCCTCTAAAGGGCTTCTGTGGAGTTCAGGGACTCACCTGGATGTTCAGGTTGGGGGCGGGGTCACGTGAAGGGGGCGGGGTTTGTGTTCATTGATCCTCATTGATTTTTATGTGACTGTTTTGAGCCAATCGTCTTCTCTCATGCATTCCTGTCAGAGGGCAGACTGTACTGAAGATTTCAACACAAAATGCAAATAAACGTTGCTATGGTGACAACCACTCAGCTTCTTCCTTGTCTGGTCAGTGACGCTGTGATGACGTCAGAAACAGGAACTACCATGTACTCTTAGATTACTGCTCACCATTGGTTCTGGTTCTGGTTCTGGTCAGTTCTGCGGTTTCCATGTCCAAAAGGTCCAGCCGAGTTCTGAAACGGTTCTGTTGGGCTGAACGGACCCGGTGTTACAGAAAAATCTGTGCCAGGAGGCGATAGTGTCCAAATCAATACTGATACAGCTGGAATTGTAAGATTCATGGCCCTTTATTACGTACAGTGACCATCGAATCGAATCGCTGTGGGCCGACATGAAAACATGGAAACCAACTGGCCGTTTAGTAAATCGGCAACTGGTAAAGAAATGGGTCACACTGGTCACAATAATGGCTCTATTGCCCCCTGCGGTCACAGACAATTAACGCTCACAGATTTTTCTGTAACAAGAAACCAACTGGTAATGAGTGGAACACGACAGCAAAACGTTTCTAAGAATCAAATTTAGCCTGATGTCCTCGGTCCGGATCGGACCGGACCGGATCGGATCGGATCGGATCGGACTGGACCGGACCGGACCGGACCGGATCGGATCGGATCGGACCGGATCGGACTGGACCGGACCGGACCGGACCGGATCGGACCGGACCGGATTGGACCGGATATTTGATATTGTCCAGCTGAATGTTGAGACGTCAGGACGAGCTGCTGCAGCAGGACGAGCTGCTGCAGCAGGACGAGCTGCTGCAGCAGGATCAGCTGCTGCTGCTGATTCGCTGTTTGCTGCTCAGCAACAAACATTATTTTACATCAACTTCTAAGTTATGAGAAACTTCAGTTAAAATCATTTGGAGGCTCAGAACCAACCAGTACCGGTACCAGTACCAGTACCGGTACTGGTACTGATACGGGTACCGGTACTGGTACCGGTCCACATTCCAGGACAGGAAGACTCACCTGGTATAAAATACATTTTATCTGTTGGAGCTGAAGAGAAACTAATTTAATGTGATGAATGTGTTTCTGCAGTGACTGCAGTTTTCTGGCCTATCCCTGGTTCTGACCTTTGACCTGTTGGTTCTGACCTTTGACCTGCTGGTTCTGACCTTTGACCTGCTGATTTTGGCTCATCTGAACTGATTTAGTCTGAAATGTTGCTCAATGCAGCAGCAAAGTGAAGCTAGCAGTGAATATCAGCTGTAAACGTTCAGACTGAGCAGGTCTGTCAGTCAAACTGTCACTGCAGAGCAGATCAGAGATGATTGATCAGAGATGATTGATCAGAGATGATTGATCAGCCTTTCATGATAGAGATCCGATCAGCTTCACATGTCAGGCTCAGCTGATCACGATGCCCCAAAATAAGGAAGTCGGCTCCCAGAAATCAACTGGTGGCCAATAAATGCTTCCTATTACACATGTATATAATATAAACATTCATAGCAGGTGTGCGAACGATCTAATGATCGGACTGATTGCAGCCGGTCCACATGTTGGCAGAACCAGAGGGCCCAAAACCATGTTTGGCTCGGGGCCCCATGGAGGCCAGGCCCGGCCCTGGACTGGTGATTTCTGACATGAATGATATGGGCAAATGCCCAGGGCGTTATCTTTTTAGATAAGCAGAACAAACAGATTTTAATGTTGGTTCAATTTATTTCAGCTCTAACTATTTAATATCTAAGTGTTTTATGGGAATGTGTCAATTTGATTTGCAATTTTGATCATATTTCACATTTTATTGTGTCGGGTGGCGCCGGCCGCTGGTCTTGGTCTGGACTCGGTTTCGGGTCAGGTGGTCTTGACTACAACACTGCCGTTTTTGTTCTGAACCGAGGCGACCCGATGTCTGAAATCGGTCAATTAATGAAACCTAAAGCAGAACAGAACCTTTTTCTGAGCTAATAGAACCGACTGTGTTCATCAGAACCTTTCAGCTGAGTTTTTCTGAGGTTCTTCTGCAGTCTGAGTGGTACCGGGTCAGCTTGGTTCTATTGGTGAGATGTTCTGTAGAGAAACCAAACGCTAATCTTTGGTCCAACCGACAGTTTATTTATTTGTACAGGACACAATAAACGGGTTCTAACAGGACCCGGATGAATGTTCTGATTGGACTGCCGGTCCGGTTCTAGTTCTTGTCTCCGTTGCAGCGGTCTGTGTGGCAGCAGGTCCAACCGGGTCGGGAGCAGTTCTCCAGCCGAGTGCAGCCTTTCTCTCCGTTATCTGCAGGCAGAAAACCCATCAGAACCTCTGATGGACCGGACCACGGTTCGGTCCAGTTTGTAAACCTGATAGTCAGACCTGGCGACACAGGTCCGGTCTGGCTACAAGTCCACAACCAGGTTGGGTTCTGTTGGACCAGTTGGTCCAGAACATCTGGTGCCAAAGTAAAGAACCTCTGTGTTATTTCTGAGCAGGATGTTGTTTAAATCCCAAATTAAATTAATTTCTAGTATTTCCTCCTTTAATCTCTGGAATAAACGCTAAACTTCCTGTCCATCAGCGAAGCTGATAATCTATAATCTGATCCATCAACCTGGAATGCTTTATCAGAAAGTTCACTAAATACAGTTAAAGCCATCAACAGATCCAAATGATGGTTCTGCTGGAGGTTTCTTCATGTTAAAAGAGACTTTCTTGTCTCCTTTGTCGCCCTCTGCTGGTCAGGAGGAGTGACTGACC
This sequence comes from Poeciliopsis gracilis, assembly GCA_911649635.1. Classification (NCBI taxonomy): domain Eukaryota; kingdom Metazoa; phylum Chordata; class Actinopteri; order Cyprinodontiformes; family Poeciliidae; genus Poeciliopsis; species Poeciliopsis gracilis. The sequence goes on from CAJVRI010000114.1 coordinate 297,410, forward strand.
TCTGGTGTAGCAGGCCTGCTGGACCTTTCCAGTGCACTGCAGCAGCAGGTTGTTCACCATCAGGAAGTCTTCTCCATAGCAGCTGATGTGGAACTGCTGAGCTGCAGAACAAACATGACAATCAGACAGAACCCGCCTGACCCAGAACATCCGGAGCAGTCTGGACCACAGAGGCAATATTTCACCACCAGAGGGCGCCTGAAACACACCAAGAACTGCCACAGATGCTCATTGTTCCTGATGAGAAACTCTCAGCACAACACCTGGAAACACCTGGAAAAGTACTTGGGGAAAATACCTGGAAAGCCCTTTAACCTCTGACCCATTTGACCCATTTAGCAGAACCATCCTTGACGGATCCAGTTCTGTCACGTCCAGAACTAACTGAGCTGTTCAGAACCAGAATCTCTCCAGGCGGACGGCAGAGCCACCTGGACAATCTCCCATAATGCACTGGGGTTCGTCACATTGCATTGTGGGAAATTATTCCTCCTTGGTCGTCTGCCATGGATCCGCTGTGACCCCAAGACGACCCTTTACCTTTAGAATTGACCTTTCATTTGTCTGCGGGTCGTTCTGGGTGCCACGGAAACCTTTCGTATTATTGCTGTCATCAGTTTCCATCCTGCACCATGGAGGCCTTTAACTAGGCCGTCTGAGCAGCATCTCTGTGGCGGAAATATTTAATCTTTGCGTCTTTCTCCACTTCTGTTTCACTAATTAGTTTTTTTATTCAAATCTGTTGAACAATTCAGAATCGACCTCCGGTTCCTATTGGTTATTTGTTGGTTGATTTCAATCATTTTTTCCGTTTCAAACGATTTCACTGATTATTGATTAACTGATGTAATGGTGATAATTCGGTAACGTTGAGCGCAATAATTTTTTACAAACATTAAATGATTTTTTTTGTGGCGCAGGATCTAGTACCGAAGATCCCGACCAGAACCGCCTCTGGAGAATCCAGGATGATGCTGACATGTTTGGCCTGTTTAAACACCCAACTTCGCTCTCAGAACCAGAGTTCTGTTAATCCAGTTAAAGTTCAGCAGAACATTTAGGATTCAGATTAGAACCTAGTCAGAACTTTTTGCAGAAAACCAGGAGGACCTTGTTTCTGACCGCAGTCAGGTTCTGGTTTGGCCGAATACTTCCATGTTCTGACTATTCTGCTTGTTTCTGGTTTGGATTTCTTCCAGTCTAGTTCTGACGGGTTCTGATGGGATGCAGAGTTGTTCTTACCGGAGCAGAGCGACAGCAGCAGCAGCAGCAGCAGGTAGACCTTCATTGTTCTGGTTCTTTGGGTCCAAAAGGCTCAGAAAATAGAAACTGTGATCCAAGTGGAATGAAGTTGGACTTTTATCGTCTGCTGGGGAAAGATAAGAAAAGCAAACAGTTCTGGACCCGTGAACTCCAGGTCAGAACCAAAGTCAGTGACTTGCTTGTTTAGATCTGCTGAGTCACGGTTTCTGCAGTCCGGGTTTCTGCTGAGTCGGGGTTCAAACTTATAGAGCTTCGGAGCGTGACGTCACTGCTCTAGGCGGAGGGATCAGAGCGCCATGTTGTTTGGCCACAAACATAACCGAGAAAAGAACATAACTGACTGGCTCACAGATATTTTGAATATTTTAAGTTACTTAAAATAATTTAGCGATGGCACAAACTTGCTGCGTTATTGGGTCGATGTTCCATCACTTGACCGAAACTGCAAAAAAATGGGAAACAGACTTTTGTTTCACAGTTTTCCTGCCTGGAAACAACACCAGGGAGCTAAGCTATCAGTGCTAAGCTGTCGGAGCTAAGCTAAAAGAGCTAAGCTATCAGAGCTAAGCTATCAGAGCTAAGCTATCAGAGCTAAGCTATCAGTGCTAAGCTAAAAGAGCTAAGCTGTCGGAGCTAAGCTATCAGAGCTAAGCTATCAGAGCTAACAAAAAGGAGACGAATGTCCTGGTATCAGCAGTGAGACGTCCTGATATAACCTTCATACCTAAAAGTTTGCTCCAGACATTTCCATTCAGGTGAGTGTCTAAATTCGCTTTGTTGGTGTTGTGTCATCATGTTTTGCTATGATTTTGACCGGGTCACTCATGTTCAGTCATGTTGAGTTCATTTAAGTGGGTCAACCTTGTTTAGGTCGGGTTTATATTTTTTATGTAGCATAGTTTGAGCTTTGTCAGTGGACATGGAGGTTTTTCCATTATTACGAAGTAAACTATTTAAGTTTTCTAGTGTTATAATGTACAGTATTAATACTGATGTGTGTTCTGGTATCTCCTCTTCAAGGCAAATCGTCCAGTGAAATGGATGAGCTCAATCCAGACTGGGTTCCAGTGCTGAATCTGGGTCACTGCGAGGTAAACGCCACATCAGACCCACATGCATCAATTAAAGAGGCGATACAGCAAAACCATGATGGATCAACAAGTCAGGGAGCAAGTTACAGAAACACCAGAAGAGGTAAATAATGAAAACACAGCAGAGGAGGCTGTAGAAGAGGAGCGAGTTCCAGAGGGAGAGGAGGAAACTCCAGGAGACGAGCTCAGCAAGGCAGCAAACTGAAGATCACACTTCAAATAAATACTTGTTGGATTTAACATATTTCAGGTAAGTGAACATGTAATGAAATAGATCCTGTCCTAGAAGTTTGTGTCAGTGAACATTACAGGTAACAAATATGGCGACCATCTGAGGTAATACATGTTATAGAAAAATTGCTATACAAGAATAAGAGCTACTATTAGTGCAACCGGTACAATGTGCCACTCAACAGTGCCAGTGTTGCTGAGCATCACCCACAGTGTGAACAGAGGCTCAGAGTCTGCAAACACAATTAAAATGGTGAATGAAAAGAAACATTTTAAAAATGTATACATGTGAATCTACAGGTAGTTGAACTGTCAATTATTCCAGTTATCAATTATTATAGAAGATTAACGATGACATTGTAATGTCAAAGAGGTTATCAGTTACAAAGCTGAAGTTCTGATTGAGCTCTTTCTTACCTTTGTTCAACCACAACGTGTCGCAAGCCGGGGGGTAAAAATGTCCAAATCATGAACCCAGCCATTCGGAAACTGGACTTGTGCCTCCATTGACTTATAATTCTTGGATTGATTCGCCATGTAAGCGCTGACACCACAGACCAGGTATGAAAAGTTATCTGGGAATGTCAGATGAGGCAAATATTCAGGGTCTCTGCTATAACTTTTTATTTCAAACGGGTCGTTATGTCAAATCTTTGCTATTTTTTCCATGTTTTGGCTTCTGGGAGAAGCTTTTCGCGATGTGACCCTCTGTCTTTCAAACAGCTTTTCAGCATTATGCAAAAGGAGGATAACGCAATAAAAACACCGGAAAAAGTTTGTTTTGGTATGTGGCCAAACAAGATGGCGCCGAGCGACGTAAACGTCACACGCAGTGACATCAGCTCCAAAGCTCTAGAGGCAAAAAGAGCAAAACAAAGAGGAACTAGCAGGTTTAACGAGAGGATCAGTAAGGAGTGAGACGCTTTGAGGTTAAATCCTGGGAGAACAGACCGGAGCTGATTGGCTAACGAGGACAGAGAGAAAGTGGCACAGTGGGCGAGGGAGGGTAAACAAAGATAACCATGGTAACAAATAGCTGCAGGTTGACACACACTCATAAATGAAGGATATTTCTTAATGTGATTCAGACCTGCTTGTGTTGTCATTTAATTAAAACATTTAAAGGTATTTTGCTTGAATATTAATGTTTATATGAAATGCCTCCTTAAGACTGCTGAGCAGGAGTGAATCCGGATCAGAACCGGATCAGAACTGGACCCGTTTGTTCTCTATAAGGGGGTGACCACCAAAACAAAAACCAGGCAGGAAGGACAGGCGCACAATAGTGAGAAATAAGATGCACACCATGGATTCATAAAGCACAACCGTGATTCTACTTGAAGCTGCTCATCTTCTTGAGGTATTATTCAATAGAAATATTATCCACATTTAACTTTCTCTTCGGGACATGCAAATGTGAAAGATCACGAGTAAGTCGTGTCTCAACAACTTCCTACGTGAGAAACTTCCAGAGTTGTTGTGATACCTGGAGAGGTGGGAACCCAGGAGCCTCAGTCAGAAACGTGAGGGCAAGAAGTCACGAACTTCCATGTTCATCATGCGAGGATGACCGCTACATGACAGCTACATGACCGCTACATGACGGCTACATGACAGCTACATGACCGCTACATGACGGCTACATGACAGCTACATGACGGCTACATGACCGCTACATGACGGCTACATGACGGCTACATGACCGCTACATGACCGCTACATGACGGCTACATGACCGCTACATGACGGCTACATGACCGCTACATGACCCCTACATGACCGCTACATGACCGCTACATGACCGCTACATGACGGCTACATGACCGCTACATGACCGCTACATGACGGCTACATGACCGCTACATGACCGCTACATGACGGCTACATGACCGCTACATGACCGCTACATGACCGCTACATGCGGTTACATGACCGCTACATGACCCCTACATGACCCCTACATGACCGCTACATGACCGCTACATGACGCTAGGCTACATGACAGCTACATGACCGCTACATGACGGCTACATGACGGCTACATGACCGCTACATGACCGCTACATGACGGCTACATGACCGCTACATGACGGCTACATGACGGCTACATGACCGCTACATGACCGCTACATGACGCTACATGACCGCTACATGACCGCTCACCTGTAAGCTGGGCAGCAAGAAGCCAACCAACACCATGATTGTCTTACAGTGCAGCAGTATTACAGGAACTGTGAAACTACAGCACTGCGCATGGCCGCCATGGCAGTGCTGGAACTGAAGGTCCATTGGCAGCATTTACAGTAACTAGACCTTATTTCATCTTTAACATTGAAAACATCAATTGGATCAGTCGGGTCGCAGCAGTCGGGTTGCAGCAGTCGGGTTGCAGCAGTCGGGTCGCAGCAGTCGGGTCGCAGCAGTCGGGTCGCACCGAGGAGAAGCTGGTGTAACCATGGTGATGTTTGATCTGCATCGGAGCCGATGGAGATCAGATCCCACAGATTCTGGCACCCGACTCAAAAGCATCTCCATCCGGTCTGAAACCGGTTCCATCGAGAGGAACCAGGTTCTGGTCCAGAGCAGAGCTTTAAAATGAACTGAAACATTTGAGTTGTTTAAACCAGTTTAATGAGACCAAAAGAAACAATTAATATTTAAAATTATGCTCCTCAAAGCAAAACATCATCAGAAATGATTCCTTCCTGACATAAAAACCTGAGATCAGTGATTGGATAAATTCATCCAGGGTAGAATCAGAACCGGATCAGAACCGGACCTGTTTGTTTCCTGGGATCAGTTCAGCTGTGAAGCGGCATTAATATTCTCAACAAACATGATTTTAAATCTTACATAGAAATTCATCTCCCAGACGTCAGTAATTTATGTAAAATCATCAAAGTGTCTGGAAAGTGGATAAAGCAGTGACAGAGATTCCTGTTGTTTCCATGGTTTCCATGGTTTCCGTCCCAGATGATGATCGGCTTCAGACAGAGATCTTCTCTGCATCCGTCACGGCGCTGCGCAGACTGTAGTGGCCCAGCAGGGGGCGCCACGAAGGGCTGAGTTGCAGCAGCTTCTGGTTGCCTTTCCCAGAAAAGGGAAGAAGAAAGCAGAGTTAAAGATGGATCTTATTCTGGACCAGATGCTGGACTGGTAGTGAACCTTTATCTGGGGAGGTCTGTGGCTAGAGTCTTGTGATTAGGTTATGAGATTGATTTGTGCCTCTGAGCAAGGCACTTGGCTCCAAGTCGTCCACCGATCTGTGTATCGATGTGTAAATGTGAGAGGATGGGTGAATTGCACGGGAGTTGCAATAGAAATTTCGTTGAATCCTGTTCAATGACAATAAATGCTATCTATCTATCTATCTATCTATCTATCTATCTATCTATCTATCTATCTATCTATCTATCTATCTATCTATCTATCTATCTATCTATCTATCTATCTATCTATCTATCTATCTATCTATCTATCTATCTATCTAGTGGAAAGTGTTTGAGTGGTCAAAATGATTGGAAAAGTCTGGTACTGCTGGACTGGTACGGGACTTTCACCGGCGGTCAGGAGCCTGGTGTGTTGGAGTCGACCTAACCCCATTAACAACCAGTGAATCCAGTGGTTCAGGATTCTCCTTTATGACTTCAACAAAAACCAAAACCTGACACACTCTGAGCTGCTGGAGGCTCTGCCAGCGAGCCTTCATCCACTGGACCCAGACTGGATCTGATGCATTAGGAGGCAAATAAAAACACGGCGTCAGAGTTCGTCCAAAAATAAACTGTTATGATTATTGTTTGTCAGCAGCTTCTGCTTCTGTCAGTTGAAACAGTTTTCGAATTAATTTGGAGATTATAACGCTATATTTTCATTTGTACTTCAATTTTTTTTTCAAAATTTAATTTGCTTTGGGTCATGACCGAAAGAACGAGATCTCGGATACAAGCAGCTGAAATGGGTTTCCTCCGTAGGGAGCTGGGCTCCCTTACAGAGAGAGGCTCAGGAAACTGGGAGGGATCAGAGTGGAGCCGCTGCTCCTCCACATGGAGAGGAGCCATCTGAGGCTCAGGCATCTGGTCAGGATGCCTCCTGGACGCCTCCCTGGTGAGGAACGTGTCCTGGAAGATTCAGGACACTCTGGAGGGACGAAGTCTCCAGGCTGGCCTGGGAACGCCTCGGGGTTCCCTTGGAGGAGCTGGAGCCAGGGAGAGGGAAGTGTGGGCCGCCCTTCTTAAGCTGCTGACCCCGTGACCCGACCCGGATAATGCATAGCATTTAATTTGAAAATTATTTATTTTAATGTATTTACGTTTGAGCACATAATTTTATTTAGCCAACTTCCACATTTTCCACAGGTTTTTTAAATTATTAGATACAAAAAAAATTACATATTTTTGCCAAAAAACTTAAATATTTTAGAAAAAACAGAAACTTTGAGGTCAATCAAGTTTCTTAAAAAACATGGAAATTTCTCAGTTGCAAAAGTTGAAAATGTTCAATTGTACAATTCCAGATGTTTGTGTTTTTCTAAAACTTTTCATCTTAGAGTTTTACTCCTGTTTCCGTTTGATCCGGTCCACGAGTTTCTGGCCTGTTCAGATGTTCTGTGTGCACATTTGTGTACAAATGATCAATAAATCTTCTTATGCTTAACCCATTATGATGTCATTTTATTTTGTGTTTGTGATGGTAAACCATGCTTAGTCAACTTGGTAAACCAATAGATGGTTGGTGGGTAAAAGGGCTCTGGGTCACTTTGGACTGGAAAAATTGGAGCCCAAGGTAAAAAAGGTTAAGAGTCTCTGCTCTAGCCCCGTCCTTACCGATGATGCACAGCCCTTCCTTGGCTCTGGTGATGGCTACGTTGATCTGGTGGGGGTCCCCTACAAAGCCAACATGTTTGGACATCCAGGCGCTGTCCGGTTCCTTCACAATCTCGTCACTGGGAACGGAGCAGACTGTGGAGAGAATCACGTAGCGCCACTCGCTCCCTGGGAGAAAACAGAATTTGGGTTTGGTTCGGTTCTGATGTCGGGCTGAGGCGCAGCTCTGACTATCAGTCCGGGGTGTCATTTATAAAGGGGGTGTCTAAACAAAGTAGGAACTCTCTGAAAATAAATGTAGCAGGAAAACATGCGGCCGCTCACACGACCTCTGAGTCAGATGTACCTTCGTTTTGGAGGCTGGGGAAACTACCAATGCAGAACTGAAGCCATTACTTCTGATTATCTAACCATTGATCAGAGATTGACTTCATTATAAGCAGTCAGCAGTTTTATTTAGGCTTGAGGATATTTTAAAAAATCCCAACTTAAATCTTAAAGTCTGCCAACATTTTCCGGGTTTCTGTAAATCGCCTTCCTCTCTCAGCATGATGTGGACCAAAGATCAACACATCAGACGTGAGCAGGTGTCAAAATCAGACTGATGGACGCCAACGCTGTGCGTCTCCAATATACCGGATGCGTTGGCACTGCCAGGAGACCTTGCAAAGGGGAGATCAGGAAGAAACACGTTTTCACTGAACGTGTTTCAATGAAACGTTTTCAACTCCCAGTTTTCACTGGGAGACTCCCAGTGACTCCAACATGGACCAAAATTCTGACTCATGACTCCTTCATGCTGGAGCAAAGCAGGGAAGAGCCTGTAGGCGGCGCTATAGATCATGGCTGGCTTCTTGGTGAGTCCATTAAAAACTAGAATGTTTTCTCGCAATTAGGGCCAGATGTTCTGGTGCACTATTCCACTATAACCTGCAGGGGGCAGCAGCTGGGCTTCCAAACTCCCAGAGCAAAGCGGTCGTATTTTTTCATAACATTCACCCTGAACTGTGAAGCCTCCCATCAGAATCATGATGCCGGTGTGGAAACCCTTTATTACGCAGCTACAATGGCTTCTAGAAATTCGATTCTTTCAACTCTTAACTTCACTCACGTTGATTTTTGGCTCATGGAAATTATGTTTTATCCCTAACCGATTGGAAGACTGAAGTCTCTGCAGCTGCTGGAGCAGCTATGGTCTACCAACCAAGCCATGTAGATTTTGTGCTACGCAGTGTTTCATAAACGAGAGCCCGGATCTGGTCCCAGTGAAACTTTTACCTTGGCTTTTTGTGATGGTGGTCACTGTAATTCCTCCCAGTTTCATCTTGGTCAGCTCCTCTCGGATCTCTGCTACTTGGGCATTATAAGGAGACAGAACCACAATGCTCCTCTCATCCACTCCTGCTTTTACGAGCATTTCAACAATCTTTGTCTGAAAAACAATTGGCAGCAATTAAAATCCTTCATTTAATATCAGGATTCCGTTACAGGAAATCTTTCCTGCCAACTATTAGCCATAATTAAAGGTTACAACATTTAATTTCCCTTTGGGATCAATAAAGTATTTTTGAATTTGAAATATCAGGAAAGTAGCTTTGGATGCTGCAGCACTACCTGGCCTCTCCCTCTCTCTTTCTTCTTCTACGACTCTCCAGTTTGCACCGTTTGCTGTCATTGTAACTTTTCATTTCCTGTTATTTTCTCTCTGGGTTCTGATTGGCTGATTCCTTGCTGGAGGCGGCTGACATGATGCTGCCATCACCTGATCGCTCTCCTTCTCCTGCTGTTTCTACTTTCATGAACATCAGAAATGATGCAACATCAGTTCATCTGACCCGGTTCTGGTTCTGCTGTGTGTTCTCTAACCTCCAGGCGGTCAGGTCCCATGGTACTGAGCCCGGTTCTGGTTCTGCTAGAGGTTTCTTCCTGTTAAAGGGGAATTTTTCTCTGCTCTGTATGAGGAACTGCTGTAAAGTGATTGACGCCCCCTCCTGGCCAGGAGGAGTGAACGCTGTAAGGACCTGCTGGGTTTCCTTAGATAGAAACTTCTGAACAATTAGAGCATACTGTACAGTTTGAGAACGAGGGTCAGTTAGAATGTGTGTGATTGAATTTAAATATATTTTGTGAGATAAAATAAAGTGAGATGACACTTGCAAAGTGACACTATAGAAATAAACGGAATTGAATGTGATGGATAGCGACTGGTGAAGAGAATACTTTAATTGTTACTTTTAGTTTTGCAGTGTCATCACTTTTAGACCTCCTGCTCATCTCCTTGCAGGTTTAATGATGTATAAAGAAACTCCTGCTTTGAATCAATACAATCCTTTCCCGAGTCCCTCAATTGATCAATGACATGACCTTGAGATGCTCTTGGAAAACTTACTGTCTTTGACCATTCAGGCATGTTTTGGTTCTGGTAGCTGAACAGAAAATGTTACTTACCACTTTCTCTTTTTCATTGTGGTTGACTTTAGATTTGTTGTTGCCCTTTGCAGTCTTCACCACCAAACGAACAGTTTCTCCTTCAACGTGTCCAAACACGATTGGCATAGTCTTGCCGTTAACACGCAGGAGGCTGCTCGGCTGCTCCACACCCGTCTTCAACTTGCTCTCATAAAATTGCTTTGAGGGAAACTCACAGATGTCCTGGTGCTGTTAAAGCCAAACACAGCATGATGGGTTATGATGCACTGCTGCTGTTACTCATTCAGGACATATTTGATGTTCACCATTCTGTACTGGGTGTCCAGCATCACAGCCGTGTTTTTATGGAGCCTGCTGTAGTAGCGCTCAAAAAGAGACCTGGACATCCCCAGCTTCTTCACGCTCTGGTTCTTCACAATTGGCTGAAGCTGTTTGTGGTCCCCAATCAGCACCACCTGGCAGACCGCCACAAAGTTCAGAGATCAGACAGAAGCCAGCGGACTGCTGGAGAAACTTTCTTGTCTGAAGATTCAAACTATTTTTTTCTGAGAAATTCAACTTCTTGTTTTTTTTAAATACACTTAGACTTAATTTATTGTCATTGCACAGACACAAGGGAAATTGGCAATGAAATGTCATCGTCTGACCACCGGAGCACACACAAAACACAAGTGTGCCTATAATTACATAACACACAAGCATGTTAAATATTTATAACTGAGCATTTTCAAGCACTCTCAGACTGTCTTATGGATGAGATTGTTGAGCAATCTGATAGCCAATGGGAGACAACCATTTCTGAGTTTGGCTGTTCTGCAGCAGATGCTAAACGCTAACAAGATGAACAGACCATGAAGAGGATCTGGTTTGCTCTGGCTAAGCAGCAACTGTGTGTAATATTCTGGATGGGGGGGGGGTGGAGTCCCAAAGATCCTCTCTGCTGTCTTCACCACTTTTTGCAGACTTCCAGTCTGAGGCCAGATGGAGATACTGCTGGTCAGCAGGTTCTCAATGATAAGATATTGTAGAAACTCTGTGCAAGAGACAAATATCTTTAGACCACCCTATAAACTAGGGACCCTCAACTCCAGGCCTCCAGAGAAGGTGTGTCCAGGTGTTGATGAGGGAGATGGTAACCGATCTTTGGCTGGCATCGACACACTAGACGTTAGCCAAACCTCGGCTAGCACTAAAACACTAAACACTAGAGAAGTAGGACATGTTCATGATCAATTATTTGTCCTGAAATTTGTTGTTTTATTTTATCAAGGGACTCGATGTGATATTTTCTCTGAATGTGTCCTTTATTTGAAATATTAAATCTTTCTCATTGTGGTTGACTTTAGATTTATTGTTGCCCTTTGCAGTAAATAGGTGCTCTATCCCAAAGAGAATCACAATTTTTTTTTGGATAGTATTAAAGTGGAACTGAACTAAAACACAGCTGTTAAAAATTATTGAGCATCTATGAATCTGGAAACCATGTTGGAGAGCATGGTACAGTGAAGTCTGAGAAACCAGGACGTTTGGTGGAAAAACCTTTAGGGTTAGGCTGGTCAACATGAGCAAACACAGAATGGAGCATTTTAAGGAGACAAAACCTGTTCTGGGTTGTTGCAGACTAACGGAATCAGAGTCTGGGGTTCGGTGGCCATTGCGCTTTCATCGATCAGGATCTGACGTGCACTGACAGTAGAGGAGAGGATGGGGGTGGATGACTGTGTGCACGTGCACAGTATGATGTCATGTCTCTTCAGCTCATAGATCCGAGCATCTCTGAGAATATTCCTGTATCTGGATGGAAGAACAAAGATGTTATGTTTTCATATCTATTTCATTTTATTCAGGGATATAATGAAACCACTGTGCTTACTCTTTCACTTCGTCCAGACTCAAGACTTCCTCAGCAGTCGAGTCTCCCTCAGCACTTGACACTTTCCTGAGCCATTCCCTAATCCGTTCATCGAATATTTTAATTTGTTTTGAAAAGGGGTTTTCCGGCTCACGGATACGATGGTGCAGAGTGATGCTCCTAAAATCAATGCAACACATGTAAGCATAGAGGAATAGAGAAACATCTCAGGAGTCATTAGTAGTATTTATCTTTCCACCCAACATGGAAAGATAAAAGCTACCTCTCCACATGCTGCCTGTGGACAGTCTGAACTGAAAGTGCAGTACCTGAGCTCTGGGTTGGACTTGTCCTGGCGAAGTGACCTTTGTGAAAACTGCAGGTCACTGTTTGGAAAAGGGTATTCAACGTTCTCTACTTGCTGGCCATAGACTCTGAGGATCCGAAGACTCTCCTTAAACCTCGTCAAATACTCTGTGGATCAATCAGACACATACAGTTCCCAGGCAAGAAACAGATGTTCAGAAATAATTTAAACATTGTTTCAAAAATTAAACTTACCCGCAACAACGTCTACTGACTTGTTGGATGGACCGCAGTAGAGAATGACGTCCCTTTTGTCTTTGTCTCTTGGGTCTGCAGATATCCTGGGGTTCTCAGAGTTTATCTCCAAAAACCAGTACACAATATTCACGCCCACCACCGTCTTCCCAGTTCCTGTCAGATAAACAAAAAAGAGATCTTTAACGCTGCGTGTGAAAACAGGAATATGAATCACATTTCTGCTCTTACCTGGTGGTCCTTGTATCAGGGTAAAGTTATTATTTAGAGCAGCTGCAACGGCTTGAAGCTGACTGTCATTAAGCATTGGCAGTTTTGCTGACAACTCTTTCCTGGAAATCTGGTGTTTCAGCACACTCCTTGGCATAACTGGAAGATTAAGGAACACACAGCATGGCTTTGGGTCACTTGGATCAAGGGAGCTGCAGTCTTCTATCTTGACTGCAGTGTGTTCATGTGAACAATAAATCTTCACAGTCTTTAATAGTTTTTAATAGTTCTACCGGCCTCTGGCTTGGCCTGATTCTCTATGCAATATAGGTGGTTCTAATTGGTGAAATCATTGGGTAATATGGGATAAATTTGAGCCATGATGAAGGTCTGTTAGGTTTTTAGATAAATACAACTATAAATATTCAAGATTAAGAGACTATAAGGGTTGAAAATCCTTTGTTTGCCCCTGGGATCTGTGTTTCTATTATCTTTGAAGGAAGCAGTGAGGTTGTCGCATTGGAGACGGATGGCCAGGGTGACAGTTAGCCTGGTAGGAAGAATGGGTGGTTTGGATACAACCCAGAGTCTCTGGAACTGAACTTTACGACCCCAGAGGGGGACGGGAACTGAACCAGAGAATCCCGGGAACGGAGCAGGTTGCCTGCAGTCACAATTATCCTGACAGGAGGACAAAGGGCCCACAGATGCCAACCAGGGGGAAAGAGTTGACACCTAGCAGGAGAGCGGATCAAAGGCTAGATGTCCCAAGAATCTCTAGTTTTATGGTCCAGAGAGACAAGAAACAACTGCAACATCAGGAGATGCAAAGACACAAAGACAGTACCTTGAGAATGTGTATTCTGTTGGCCACTCCTTCTATGCAAATGATTGTAATTAAGCTACGCCTCAATGTAATAAAATATGCAGTTGCAGAAAAGCACGTTAGAACTGGTCTGGAGACAGAGGTAACGGGATGTCTCTGGGCAGAGTTCTCCGTTCAGTTGGAAGATTGCATAAGAAAATTTAACCGTCTCCCTGTGTCTTTATTAATGTCCAGCGAGAATGTTGGGTAATAGATCCAACAAGGTCTTAGCACCGGCAATCACTCGTGTGTTATTTCTTCTAAAGCCTCAGGTCTAAAGTACGATGATAAGCCTGGGTAGGACTGTGAATTCTCCCCGTAAAGCCAATTGACTCTAAGATAGCATTGACGTCATCATTTTTTAACACTAAACCAGATAAAATAAATGAGATCTTACTAAAAAATTGAGAGTTAGGGTTTGGTGGACAATACAAATAACATCAGCGTTGAATCTGAGGTTAGATTTAAAACGTTCCTACTGCTGGTAAAGACCAGAACAGTTTCATGATGTCCTGCTATACACTGGTCTAGTAGTCACCATAGCTAGTTTGGTGACTACAAGCTCACCAAACTATTTTAAATGGACTGTTCTGTCCATCTGCCCGGCCACAGACTGGAGACCTGACCAGAGTTAGGATGATCCTCTCTGCAATGATTTTTTTAAATAATACTTTTGGTTTAGTTAATGGATGGATAAGTGGCTGGATGGATGGATCTTCAGGACTTTTCTTACTTTTTTTGGGAATCTTCTGGCCTAGTGCAATCTTCTTGACTAGGTCACATGCTGTCTCGAGGTTGAGAACAGCAGCTTCTTTCCGGCTGCAGGAAAACAAAGTCAGACATTCATTTTAGAGAAAATGAATGAATTTCATCATCAACCAGAGGTGAACCAGAGGTGAAGAGCTTTAAAAGAGGAACTGAAGGAAACATAAACTCACATGTCAGGCAGGAGCTTTGGGAGGATCTCGACAGTGAAAAGAGTGTTTCTCTTAAAAACGCATTCAGGAACTTGTTTCATTGGCAGATGACTGACATTGAAATCCACTTCACTTCCAGTTTTTTGAGAATCTACTTTGGTTGTGAAACCATGAGCCACCCAAGTAAACTCTTTTGGGTCGACCGGTGCAGAATGTTCTAGAGATAAAGGCAATTTCAGACCTCTTTTCCGAAAGCAAAGCAAGCATTTAGCAAGGTTGCATTCAATGACCCAATCTGTGATCCATTTCTGATGTAAGAAGAATTTTCCAGACATGGTGTCTTCCCGCCACTGGGTGAACTTTACTTCCAGGTTCTCAATGATGATGCCATTACTGTCTTCCACTGCATTCGCTGCAGATTCCATCTCACAGATGGGTTTCCAGATCTCCACGTATTGTTTTGTGTCTTTATAGAAAGACTTTGCTGGCTCTTGTGCTGACCTGGTATAGCATAAGATGGGGTTGTGGACATGTTGGACACAAATCTCAAACATTGGTGTAATCTGAACCAACTGAATAACAGGCATGTGATAAGCTCTATTCCCTTCTGAAGTCATTTGCACCTGCATGGTGCCACCTGGCTGCAGATGAAACTCAATATCAGCATAGTGCTGGAAAGTAGGTGGTGAATCTAGGGACTTGGACTGGTCCAGGTTTTCTGGTTGAAGTGGGATGGTATCCTTCAGGAGGGACTTGGCCTGATCCAGATTTTCTGTTTGAACTGCTTCAATCACAGCTGTCCAAACTGTCAGAGGAATCTCAATACATGGACCACGACCTGACATCTTGATCAACTCTTGGTGGAGCAGCCTCTCGTCGGCTGCATATACCCGCCTTTTCCATTTGAGCTTGATGTATTTTTTTTCAGAGTCATAAATTGGTTGGTCCTCTAACTGTAATTCACTGAACATAACGGACAAAGGCAGACGAAATATGTTCCTGTTGAATGGAAATGACACCTTGAAGCTCTCTTCGTCCGGATCTGCAGAAATAACAAAGGCTAGCTTTGGTGCACTCTGCTGTTTTGTGTTCACTGCATAAAAGATCTGTTGAGCCTTTTGCTCAAATTGCTTAACTTTCTTTGACATGGGGTCAAACTGATGACACAGACCAGTAATCTCAGTAGGAGTATACTGGAGAGCACTGTTACATATGAAAGAGTGCAGGAGTCTCTGTAAGATGAGGTCCATGTAACGTCTTATTGGTGAGGAGGCTTGTGTGTAAGGGTTCAGCTTGAGAGAATGATGTCCAACCTGTGCTGCTTCACAGGATTTTGAACGGATTAAATATGCTTTGCTTCTGCAGCGTTGCAACTCGTATATAACGGGTTGCAGCAGAGGGTAGACGTCATCCGCAGCCACAAGGTCCACCAGTGTGTCTGTATCATTTTCTCTCAGAGCTGACTGGATGTCGTTCCACACAGTCTCCAAAATGGGGAAATGCTCAGTGCTTGATTTACAGTTAGGCACAGTTATTTCATTATGGCCGACACTAAAGGACAGTTCAATTGATGCTCCACATTTCTCTTTGAAGGTTTCTAGCTTCTCAGGGTCTGGGCTGCGTTGACAGCGGAGTGGTGTGTGACTGCTGGCTAAGGACTCACATAAGTATTTTGCTGCATACTTGTTAAAGAACAGACTGATTTCTTCAATCATCTGGTGGGCTTTACGCTTCCCAGGCAACCTGTCATCATCACACTGGTAGTAAGCCCACTCTCTCCCCAGTCTTGACTTCCTTTGAACTTTAGCAAAGTGATAGGCCACAGTGACACCGTCCTCCTCTGTGCTGAATGTGGGAGGGTCTCTGTATCTTTGGGTAATGATCTTCTCTGCCTCTTCATAAGTAAACTGCCTTTTTGACCTGATCATGGACAGCTGAAATTTTGGATCTTCAGAAATCTTGTGTGTTTCTTTTTCCACTTTGAGCATCAAGGAGACTGCCCTGCGATCCTGATGCGGCAGAAGACTGAATTGGTCAGTGCTCAAGTTTCCAGGGAACATATGAATAGGTTCTTCTCCGGGGTAATGTGAAGAACCTCGTTCTTCTGCATACGTATCGAGTTCATCACCTGGACTCACATAACTTGCTACATCTGCAATGTGGATTCCCAGCTCATAATGGTCTCCAGTATCTCTAATGCTGATGGCATCATCCAGATCTTTTGCTCCTTCTGGATCAACTGTAAATGTGATTGTTTTAGTTTCATCCTGCCTCTTTTCACTGTCTTTATCTTTATTTGGAAGACCTTCATATGTGTCCAAAGTAGTCTCTTTGACCTCAAATTCTTCTTTCAGCAACCAAAGTCTGTCATTTTGAGGCCCACTTTTTGGGAGAACATCTATGACTCTTCCCAAAGGATAAAAACAATGCTCTTTCCACCCAATCACCTTCACTACAAAAGCCTTGTCCCTGACCTCACTGACATGGTGAGATCTTATGATTGTCCAGGATCCACTGATTTCCTCCCATACTGGTAGAAAGTTGCGTCTTTTTTCCAGGAGCAGAATGGTTATTTTAGGTGCATTTTTATTGACAGGTATCATTATCCTTTTTACAAACTTACTATTGGTAGCTGCAGGTCTCCTGGAGTGATCTTCTTCCTCCAGGAAGGATACAAATTCACGGGAAGATTCATTTTCCTTGACAATACCAAGCACTCTCGCTGGTTGCCCTCCCATGTCTGTTTGTACTACCACTTCATCCCCAGTGAAAGCCCTTCCCATGTTGGATCTCCCTTGAACATGTATGCGCCAGGTGGGTTTATGAAATGTTACAACATGTCCTCTGTTATAAAACTCCTTCACAAACTTTCCTCTCTTGAATAACTTTGGTTGTTTTTCACATAACTCCATCAGTTCTTGATCACTAGAAACTTTGAAAGACTTTCCAAACTTCTGGGGGGTAAAGTCTTCAGACTCCAAACTCTCTTCATCTGAACTATATTCAGTTTTCATGTGTTTATATTCATCTTGTAGCTCTTGCAGAATTGAGTCAGACATGGTTTTCTCATCTATATCTTCCAACTTCTGAAACCTGACTGTTTCTCCTACATCTTGTTCAAAAAAACCTTTGTTATAATGTTTTGGTTCTACGCTGTTGTTGCTGAGGCAGTGGACGATGAAACTTTGCCAGAACCTGGAGCATTTCCCAAAGCAGCAGAGAGCTGCAGCATCTCCCACAACCGTCACCTGAGACTGAGCCCTGGTCATCGCAGTGTTTAAAACACGAGCATCATTGAAGAGAGGCAGACCAGATGGGTTGGACTCTTTAAGGCTGTCACGGGTTTGTACAGCTGTCAGGATGACTGCTCTGAACTGTTTGCCTGTTAAAAAATGTATTAATTAGGCCAAAGTAACATAAGGAAAATCTGACAACTCTTGATATTTGACATCATGCAGGAAATCTTTCAGGATTCAGGTTTAAACTAGATTAAAGTTACCTTGAACGTTTGCGAGAGTTTCAACATTTACTTCAGACAAGCCTTTTCTTGAAAGGGTGGATCGAATTTGTCGAACCTGTTGAGAAATGACTATGGAAATTATTAAACGCTATCAATAGTTACAAAGTTAATATGGCAGTTACGTATTTCCATTTTAATTAGGTTTGATAACGAAGCAACAGGAGAAGTAAGAAGAACCTCAACAAATCAACATTTCAGAGAAAGCACTTCAAAATGTCAAAGTATAATTTTATACAACAAAAACTTCTGTCATTGAGATTACTTTGAACAATTTTACCTGAGAGCCTTCTGACAGAACGCAAATGGATTTTAGGTCCTTGGGCCCCCAGTTTGGTGGCCAGTTATTCACAATGTCTTCCACAACCTCAGTGACTTCAAAAGATTCTTGCTTGTTATACCAAGACATCGTCACGATATCCAAGACACATTGTCCCCGAACATGGTGGAACCGGAGAGCGTGATCATTTGGAGGACCTGGAACGTCTCCTGCGGCCTCAATCACATCACTCTTTCCAACATAAAAATGAGTGGAGACAAACTCTACAATCTCTTTGGTTGAGCGGTAGTTCTGACTAAAGATGATCCTGCTGCTCTGGGCGGCGTCACATTTTTGTCCTTGATAGTAGTGGAACAAACGAGTGAGGAGTGTGCAATCTGAACGACGGTGGTCCTCCACAGAGAAGAGCTGTGGCCCCATCTGCATGTGATCTCCAGCAAGGATAACTCTGGTGTTTGGCCCAGCAAGACTCAGGGCCAACAAAACTTCGCATTCCAGCATCTGGGAGGCTTCATCGATCAGAATGTGCGTGAAGAGTCCTTCTGCAAGCTTCAGGTCATGAAACAGTCCTGCCATTGTTGTCGTTGTCACAACTACATTGTGCTCTTCCAGAACAGCTTTGGTTGGGGGCAGAAAAGACTTTCTATCTCCAGAGAGAAAACAGTACTTTAAGGTGATCTCATCTGTGGCAAACAGAGCCTTTTCACTGTTGGCTTTTATTCGAATTGGCCTCAGTTTGTTATTTTTACTGATGGCAGGATGAAAGTGTTCTCTGACATACAGGTCTGCAGAACTGAAAGGTACAAAATGGACAAGTTAAAACTCCAGTAGGTTTCCAATGATATCTTTTGAACATTTGGCAATTGAGGTTAAAGGCCATAAATAAGCTCACACTAACTTTATACCAAACTGTAGCCTGGTAACAAGCAGGCGCTTGTTCTATGTTTTGCTTCTTACAGACAAAACAATTTCTTCCTGGACTCTGAAGTTTTAAGTTTCATCCAATTTAGCAACATTTTTCATATGTGCAGGAACAACAGATGTAAAATAGCCAATTAGCTAGAATTAGCTAATTCTAGCTAATTGGCTATCGACTAGCTAATTCCAGTGCATTTATAGTAAAATTTAATCATGTGGAATGCCCCTGCCAAATCAATGTATGATTCTCAAATCCTTTTGAATTTAAGTTCTTCACTTATTCAAACAGATTTTATTACAAAACATTATTTTACAGACAACAAGCAGCCCCTTTTAACCACTTCTATCCTGTAACCCTGTGGATGTGTTGATTGGTCATTTCTACTCTAACATTTCAGACATCACTGATTCCATGGCTTCCATTAAAGTGAAGATTGTGTCTGGTAGGAAGAAATCTCTGGAGAAATGCTCCACCGATAAGATGCGAAAGAAACCTTTGTTGAGGGCTGAAAACAGACTTCAGACTTTCTAGTCCCAAAGGGAAAATGATTTTCCACAAACCAGTTCCTGCACTCACATCATTAAGTAAATAATAACAACCAACTACTAGATACACAATAGCATCATGTAAATGGCATAAAACTCGGCTCCAGGTTGACAACTTGACACTATAAAATCTACAGAAACGCATGGTGAAGAAATCATCCCACACTAAACATTTTAGGGAAACGATCTTCCTAGAAATCTTAAAAACTTAAACAATGCTGCAGCTTTCTTTGCAACAGCTGACAGAATCACAAACCTTCCTGTCACTCAATCACCTGAACTCCAACAGCATCTGTAGTGAATTTGCCAACTTCATTACAGAGAAAATTCTTAAAAATTTGTGGGTTAATCTCCATATTAGAACTAACCCAGTACTAACCCTAACCCAAACATAGAAACACACGGAGCTGAAATGACTGATCTCCACTTTCTGCATTGCTTACAGTTTGCTGATTGGATGTTTGCCAACCTTAAGATGACCAACTGCTATTAGTCATCTTATCAAACAATCAATGTTTCCTAATCTACTTTCTGAACCAAACAAGTTACCTGTTGGTATGGGTGCAAATCAGGATTTTGCTCTGCGGATGCCTGCAAAGTTCGATGGCTGCTGTAGCAATAGTGAAGGTCTTCCCGGTTCCAAAAGGTCCATAAATGAGCAGAGGTGCAGTGAACTTTCCTCTGTCATGGTTCCCCGTAATGAAGCCAAGTGCAGACTGTTGTTTGGAGTTCAGCTTCTCGTAGGTGACATCACTGACAGGAACTGCACAGTTCTTGAGGTCTGGCAGGACTCTGGTGGTATCAGGAAGCAGGTCTACTGCTTTGTGCATGGTACATAAGCTGAGGCGATCCAACTGAAACTGCACCTCCATGTGATAAGATTGCTTGTCTTTGAGAGAAAGATCAGAGCAGCACTGTTTAGACAGCTGTAGGTGTATCTGGTTCTCTTTGGTTCTGAGGTTCAGAACCTTGGCTTCATAGACTTTGGACTTTGGATGGAGAGAGTCTACAGGCGCTATCAGGGCTGACTGGACGTTTCGTTTCAGTACCAGTCCTTCAGGACTGTCCATGGTCAGTTTATAAGGGACGGAAACAGAACAGAAAAGTTCTCCCTGACAAGCAAACTCCATCCCGAACTTTGGATCAGTCAACATAGTCATTGTTGTTATTTGTCCACAAACATTTAGTCTAAAGAAAATGACACAAAATGCTTTTTAAGAAGCAGAAACCATTTCGAGACATGTTAAAGAAACTTGTTAAATGTGGACTTTACCTTGAAACCACTTGGTCATCAGCTCTCTCCTCATTGTACAGGAACTCGTGCATCTTTGTCTTGTAGTTCTGGGCTGTCAGTGCTGTTTGGCTGTAACAAGAGGGCTTCCATAGAAGGTTTAGCTGTGGAGGCTTGTACTCCTTCATCAGCTCTTCCTGTTTCTCTGTTCTGTATGAACAGGGTATTATAACCCTGTTCCCTCGATTCCAGCGCTCTGCACTTTGTAGAACGACGCCATGATTGAAGACTTGCTCCTTAGTGTCATCCACTAACTGCTGGCCAACTCTCACCTTCAGTTTCTTCAAGAGGACTGGTCTCATTCCAAAATCTAGCACCAACCACTGTTCATACAAGCCTGGGTGTGTGCATGTGAACGATACAGTGATGGCATAGGTCATGTTGTCGCTGAGGAACTGATTGCCTGCAGAGTAGATGCATGGTTCAGAGCTGCTATCAGCGAGGCTGAATGAAGCTCCTGGTTCCTGCTTCAGCAGAGCCACATGCAGCAGCCGTCTCTGCAAGAAAACACAGAACTTTTTTTTTCTCAAAGATTTAAAACAACTTTTGACACTGAGTGTGGGATGTAATCCAGTTTAGAGATACGGTGTTTAAACATCTTATCTTTTCAAACAGCAGCAGCTCCCTTTGTGGTGTCTTTGCAGTTGGAGGATGAATCAGCAGCAAATGACACTAGGGGGCAGTATTCTGACGGTTTCAGTGGTTCTTCCTGCTTCTAAATTGAACTTTCTGACATGTGGAAACTGCTCAAGCCTGCCCCCTGCTGGCCACAACAGTCAAGAAGCGCTGGTGATATTTTAATCAGATCCTAAGACAGAAAAATCCCTGCTTTCTCTCGATGTGGCTCACTGCTCCTCCACAACGCATTTCATTTATAGCAGGATCTCCTCAGAAGCCACAAAGTGCTGCAGACGCTGTTAATCACCCGTCCATTAAGGTCAGGGGTGGCAGCAGAGAAACGCCTAAAACCTGCCCGACATATTGGCCCTCAGAGTCTCAGACAGAAAACCTTTTAATGACGGAGAGTTTGGAAGAACATAATGGAAGACACTTAGCATCTTGTAAAGCTAATGTTCTGTTGAACCGCAGCATTTTGTTTCCTTTGTGGATTTTTATTTACACCTGCAGCTTATTTTTTGGAAGCCAAAATTAGACGTTGATTTTGTAGACATTTCTATATAAACATGTTTTTATTCAGGTGAATGATTATTGTCCACATCCTGGTTTGTCAGGTTGTTTTCTAGTTTGATTTGATTATTTTATTAGTTTCTCATTTTCATTAGATGTGTCCAGTTCTTGTCTTCCTCTGGTTGAATTCTTCTTAATGTCTCTAGTTGTGTTTATTTCTTGTTATTCTTTGCTGTTCTTTTGGTTCCTTTGTACTGGTTCTTTTAGATTTATTTTTTGGAATCTGTGCCAGTTTGCCCTGCAGTTTGTTACTGGTCAAACTGGTGGCTGAATGATGCAATCAGCTGGTTCGGTGCCGCCGCCCACCAGGATCCTGTTTGTGCCGTTTGTGAAAATATTGGCTGCACAATCGTACGTGTTGTTCAGCCCGTTCAGCCTCTAGTCTGGTTCTGTTCTGGACTCTCACTCCAACCGAAACGTGAAACTTTGCTTCTATACAGATGAACCTGCCTGTCTGAGTCTCTGGGTTTTCTTGGCTCAATGTTTCCATATATAAACAGTGTTTGTCCTGTGAAACTGATGCATGTTTGTTTACCTCTGTCTCCACTGTGAAGGTCCATCTGAGAGCTGCAGAGATGTTTTCTCTCTCCACAGTTAAATCTTCATCACAGGAGACGCTGACATCATCGACCTGTTCTGACAGCTGTTGGGAATCAGAAGTTAAACCGGTCAGATTCCTCGATGCTGCGGTCAAACCCAACCAGAGAGATGACAGGAGGAAACCAGGATCTGCTGTGAAAACATCACTGGAGGAAATCTTTTCTGCTTTCACTGAACTGAGACGGTGGGGTCAGTCATCCCTCTGCGCTGACTCAACTCACCACGTAGACTTCATTGCTGCTGTTCCTGTATTCATCCAGAAGCTGCTGATTGTAGCACATCAGGCCCTGAGTCTCAATGCTGCGTTTGATCTCCTCTTCCTCTGCAGATCTCATTATCCACTCCCGCAGCTCCTCCTCACAATGAGCTTTAGGACACTTGGACCCATATTCACAGGTATTTGGTCTACAGTGCAAACCTTGTGTTAGTATTGCATTAAATGTTTATTTTGATGTAACATCAATTGTTCATTGACGCTTGACAGGTAGTCCTGATTGAATCCTGCCATATAATCAGATGATGCTCAGCAAGAATCAGGCTGATATTTACTCACTTCCCTCCTACAGAACCAGACAGAAAACTGATTTACTCCCACCATCTGTACTATTGGACTCTGATCTGATTTACAGACGTACGTACTGTTGGGTTTCTGCTGGTTTTTCGGCTAAATGAGGACATTGATCAGATTGTCCTCATTTAATGGCTAGACTGATTAAAAAAACGACTCTAGATGTGGATTGATGCCGAATTACTCCAGATGAAATCAGATCAGATGTGGGCCATGCTCTGGAGTACCTTGTCTTGATCCAGTGGTGGTTCTGCTAAAGATGAGTTGTTTACCTGTCACAGAGCCAAAGCTCCGCCCGGCGGTTGTGTGGAGGCTGCCGTTGTCTCCACCTGGTGGTGGTGTCCTGCGCCAGCAGCTGGGCGTGTTCCAGGCTGCAGCAGTGCTTGTAGAAGCTCTCTGAGGATGACAGCAGTACGAGGCACACCTTGCAGAAGACGGAGACCTGCTCGGCCTGCGGGTGGAGCTGCCGGCTCAGCTGGAGAAGCTGAGGCCGGACGGAGAGGCCGCTGCGCTCCACCGTCCACACGGCCATCTCCACCTCGCTCTGGGCCTTCTTGCATTTGCCGGCCTGGTGCCAGCAGGGCTTACCCTGCCTGATGTGGCTGCAGAAGGTGAAGTGGCAGTCAGGGGGTGGGGGACGCACCTGGCTCAAGGTGTGCTTGGCGCTGCCATCTGACAGGTGGTGCACCAACACCGGCTCCCAGCGGTGAGCTGCGTCTGCAGAGCACGTCTCGTTCCACCGCTTCGGCGACAGTTTCATTGGCCGCTCCAGAAAACAATGTTTGCAGAACTCAATGAACTTACCAGAGAATTTCTGTAGAATGCTCTGAGCTGCCTGTTCTGCAGTTTCTGGACCCGGGTCCAACTCGGCTATGTGTCTGATTAACTCACTTTTACTGATCTTCTTCTCTCTGAGGTGGTTCCACACAGCGGCCTCCTCAGAGCTCTTGGCGTAGGTGCAGCCCTGACCCAGAGTGTGTTTGGGACACCCAGAACCCTCGACAAAGTAATCACATACTTTATAAACGACTCCGGGACCCATGTGTTCACCTGTGGGCCGCTCAGACACAACCTTCCACTGGCTGGAGGCCTTCCCTTTAACTAGGAGGAGACTCCTGCCGCACTTGTGGATAACCGGCTGGATGCTGTACGTCAGTTCTTTGTCCTGTTTGGAGCATAAATCACAAGCAACCTTCAGATCCAGAGCAGCCAGCAGATCTGGTTGAGCGTCTCCTGTACTGGGTTTCTGCTGGGCATTGCTCTTGGACTGAGCCAACATGGTGCAGAGTTGCTGATGGTCCATCCCATGTTGCTTTTCAAATGTCCACACTGCAGCTTCCTCTTCACTCGTGGCGAAGGTGCAGCGGTTCTTGTGCACAGTGCAGCCATGGCCCTCCTTGAAGTGCCAGCACACTTTGTATCGCTTTGGGTTTGGAAACGTCGGTCGTTTGGAGACGGGCCTCCAAGCACCGCCGCCTTTGGCTCTGCAGAGCAGCACCTGCTGCTCACACCGGTGCTGGCCAAGTCTCAGTGTGAAGGTGATCTGCTTCTGCTGGACGCAGCAGTGACCACAGGCCAGGGCGAGGTCATGGGTCGACTGCAGACCAGACAACATGGTGATGCCTTCAGAGCGCTGGAGCGAGTTTAGTGGACCATCGGCGACTCTGAAACAAGAAGCAGCAGAGATGTCAGAACTTCAGCATCCTGCTCCGGGTTCTGGTTCAGGTCAACTCTATCAGGTCAGGGGTCAACGTAGAACCTGACCTCTGGGTAGCAGCTGGCCGGCTTCAGGATGCTGAACGGAGTTCCCTTAATCAAGGCCAAAGTGGGATCGAGCTGCCTCTGGTCATGTCTTTGTGTTTTTGCTTCATGATTTCGTTGAAATGTGCTACTCCAGTAAACTTAACATCGAAATAAGAAACATTTTCAATCAGGATCTGGAAGCCCAAAGGTCAAAGGGTCACGATGATCAAAGATCTGCTCCTCACCCCAGAAAGTTCAATCAGAGATGATTCGTAGATGCACTGTAAAATCTAACTTTACATTTGATAGAAAAAAAAAACATTTATTTCAGCAGACTTGGTCAGAGTTGGATGATGGTTGGATGAGCTGTCATCCAACCATCATCCAACCATCATCCAACCATCATCCATCACTCTTATCCTGATGGGGTCACCAAGGTGTCAAGAGGTGAGCGGCGGGGTCACCTGGAGGTCACCAGTTCATCGCAGTGCAGTCAAGTTACAGTTTTGACTTTAATGAAATAAATCTGGTGGTTTTAACTTAATTTTTCAAATAAGTATAATTTTCTCATAACTGCAGTCGGTTGAAATAAAAAAATGTTTACTAGTCATAATTTAAGTATTCATATCTCAAACTTACATTCCAGATAGTCAGTAAATTATTGCAGATATTTGGAGTTTCCAAGCAACTTGATGGCAAATTTGATCATATTTCTAGTTACAATATAATTCTATGTACTGTAATAAAGTTATCTGTGATAACTTTATTACAGTACATAGTAATATATAATATAAGCTGATTATATGTAAAAATGTTCTGCCGTACGCCTGAATGTGCAGCTCAGCTTCATTTCCATTTATTTATTGCCACTTTTACTGAAAACAGTGTTTTAATGATCCTTATTGATCAGAGGAGTTTCGTTAGTTTTATTCCGTTTTTAGTCACAAACTGATCAGAACTAATTCTTTAGCTTTTTTTTGTGCTTCAACCTCACAGCCAAACGTTGACAATAAAACTCAGAGCTGATCCTGAGAATCCAAAGCCTCATTTTTGGATTCACCTCCCAGCTCAGACATCTCAGCTCTCAACTTTTCCTTCCAATCTGCTGACAGGAAGCAGATTTACTAAAAACCTTCTGAATGTTCACCAGAGACTTCCAGCAAGTTCCAAAGAGACGTGAAAGTGTCTTGATGCGTCTGCAGAGGTCAGCTGGGTTCGGGTCGGCCTCTCTGTCCTCCATGGGAAGGAAACGATGCTCAGCTTTCAAGCCAAAGTACCGACAGGTTCTGCTGAAAATGTCCAGCTGCGCCGAAGCTAACCTGAAGAGAAGCAGTTCGTTTTGATTCATCAAGTTTGAGATTGGACCCGATTCGCTCCAAGTGAGACGGCTCCATAATCTGGTGCTTTAAATCGTCTGAGTTTCTGATGCTGCTGTTTTTGTTGCTGTTCTGCCGTTTGGCTTGTTGGATCAACTCGACTCATCGTCTCAGTTCATCTCGTCTTGATTCCCCGTTCAGGTTCTGTTTCTGTGTCCAGCCTGAATGTTGGTGGAGTTTTACTTTTATTGTGGAAAGGTGTTGGCCGGGCTGAGTCTGGACTTGATTTGACCTCCTGACCTTTTGCTCTGATCTTCCTTGTCCCTCTCCAAAGCTCAAAGTCCTGCAGCACTGTGATGCTGCAGGTGTGCTTCTGCAAATCCCATTTTTCCTTTTTTTTTTTTTTTTTTTCAATTTTCCAGTTTCATTTTCAATAAATATCTTTTTTCCCTCGTTAGTAGCTTCTTGATCACATGTCAGTATTTAGAGTTTAATTCTGGAATAATTTAGCTGTGAATTTTTTGTGAATAAATGTTCAGTTTAGATTATAAATCAGCATCAACGGTTTTTTCTGCCGTTTCTCTGAATTTATTCCTCATTGCAGAAAATCTGCTGTGGTCAAAATCTAAAATATTTAGTTTTATTAATAAGTTAATTAATAAATGATTGATTACAAATATCAATAATCACCTGAGCCTGATGTGAGTTCAGATTCCCAACACGTTTTTTATTTCACTGAAACTTCTTCATGTAAACCAACTAAACTCATTATTTCGTTTTTTTCAGTGTTTTCTAAAAGTGGCTCTGTGATGTAAATCCCAGTTCCAGTTCCCCAACATCTCCCAGTCTTCCCAGTGTTCCCAGTCTTCCCAGTGTTCCCAGTTTTCCCAGTCTTCCCAGTGTTCCCAGTGTTCCCAGTGTTCCCAGTGTTCCCAGTGTTCCCTGTGTTCCCAGTGTTCCCAGTGTTCCCAGTCTTCCCAGTGTTCCCAGTTTTCCCAGTCTTCCCAGTCTGCTTTCTGTGTAAGATTTTTATTATACTGTAACAAGCTGGGGAGGAGACATTATGGGCGTTCCCATAATGCTTTGCTGTTCCTAATCTGCCCTTCATTGTGTTCTGCTTTCCTTCGGAGTTTCACTGCCACACCTTCCTGACGCTGACGGCGCCAGCAGGTCAAAGTTCATGAACTGTGGGAGTGGAGTTTTATGTTGCAAATAAAATAAAATGCCAGTTTATCAGAGAGCATGTTCTCTCATCATGACTGATATTAATATCTGCTGATGTAGTTTTTCTTTGAGTTGTTCATACATTTAATTTTTTACAGGATAATTGGATGTGTAACTTTAACTAAAATGTTCATTAATGAAAACAAAAACCTGTAAACTCATGTAAACTGTTAAACTAAGGAAATGAAATGTTTGTGGATGCAGCGCTGCTGATCGGCGGTGGTGGTATGATGCTGAGGGAACAGAATCGATGGAATAAAGGTCAGTCTGTGTGTCGCCGCCTTCCCTCCTGAAGATCAGCATTAAAATCACAAACTATTTCCAGATCTCAATGCTTCCTGGCCAGGAATATGAAAATGGAACTATTTTAATGTTTCTGTAGAATTGTAGAGAAAAACCCACCAGAACCTTGAATGTGAAAGAATCTGCAGAAACAGCCACGTATTTAAGAAATGAACAAAAAAATAAGCCAACAAATAGAAATGTTATTAGAAATAATCTTAATATTTCATCTGTGAATTTCTCCAGACATTTCAATTCCAAAAATGAAATATTTATTTTTGTTAGTCTATTTGCTCCTTTGGTAGAAACCAGGCAGAAGATGAT
The DNA here is from genome assembly GCA_911649635.1 of Poeciliopsis gracilis. Lineage (NCBI taxonomy): Eukaryota > Metazoa > Chordata > Actinopteri > Cyprinodontiformes > Poeciliidae > Poeciliopsis > Poeciliopsis gracilis. The sequence goes on from CAJVRI010000114.1 coordinate 325,453, forward strand.
CTCCTGTCAGGTATAAACTAAAAATAAGAGAAATATTTGTCACATGGCAGCTGAAAGAAAATAGAAATATCATTTTTGGATGTTCAACTGAATATTCTGAAGCCACAAACATCAAATCTTTTTCATGTGTTTTTCTTCAATCTGACCTCTGATCATTTCTGCGTCTTTCTGGTTCTGATTGGATCCTTTTCATCCCAGGAGAGCTCTGATTGGCTGGCAGCTCATTGAGGCACTGCTAAGCTCTGGGGAGCCACTACATGCGGATGATTGTTTATTGGCACAAAGACAGCAGCACAGAAACGGTGAAACAGGCAGTTACTGCAGCAGCCGACAGTGAACAGTGAGGAAGGTCAGCAGATGGTGTTTTTAGAAACTTAGTTATAATCTGGTTTGTTTCTAGAGCAAAATTCACCACAAATACAAAAAATAATTTCAATTCAATCATCCAAACTGATCCTCATTCGTTTGCTTAATTAATTAAATCAGAGTAGATGAAAAAGTTTCTGTCTAAGCAAATCCAGCAGATTGCATCAACTTATTATTATTATTGTTATTATTATTATTGTTATTAAACATAAGAGTTTAACAGCAGGTGATACTAAAGCAGCTCTGCGTTTCCTGTTGCTCTGCTGACAGACCATAATAATCCCGCGGGCTTCCAGCCTGTTTCACGGCCTGCAGCAACAACAGCAGGTTCGTTAGACCAGGTTGCTGCGGCAGGTCCAGCCAGCCAATCAGCTGGGGCGACGGGAGGAGGCCCCGCCCACATAATGGAGAAGTTTGATTGAGGAAGAAGGAAGTGATGACGCTGATAATAATCCTCCTGTCATCACTTCCGGCTGAAGGGATGCAGCTGAACTGGATCTTCATTTCCCCCCAGAACCTCAAAGTTCTGGGGGGTCCCAACCCAAACCCATGAAGTCTGAACAGAACCAGAACTATCAGCCGAACCTCTGAAGTCAACAGGTGATGAAACCTGCTACCATGGCAACATCTGGAACCAATCAGGTCTCAGTGGCAGAACCATCCCAGTATCAAACCAGAACCATCCCAGTATCAAACCAGAACCATCCAGTAACAAACCAGAACCATCCCAGTAACAAACCAGAACCATCCCAGTAACAAACCAGAACCATCCAGTAACAAACCAGAACCATCCCAGTAACAAACCAGAACCATCCCAGTAAATGTCAGCAGGTGTCACAACTTGGAAACCCTTAACGGAACCAGAACCGCCACAATAAAAGATACTTACAGATTTACTTAAAGCGGACGGCACCAGCCGGTCCGGACCGGACCCGAACTCCCAGCAGCTCCTCCCAGTACAGCAGATAAAATGGTAAAACAGGTTCAACTGGGGCGGAATGGACCAGACCGGGCCTCCGAACCGAGCTGCTCTCTTGAACCCTGCGCTGGGCTCAGTATTTCACCGGAAGCGCTCTTTAAGTTTCGTTTCTGTCATTTGACGGCACGCGCGCAGTCGCCTTGGAAACGGGGAGCTCATCCCGGAAGAAGCGCTCCGAGCGATGCGCGTCTATGGCAAGCGGATATAGCATTTAATCCAAAAGCAGTAATTTGATGCCTATGTTAATAGGAATCAAATCCAAAATCTCAAGATTATTTCTATAAAAGATATATGTCAAACTTTCCATTATTACAAGTGCAATAATAAAAAATAAGTGGAAGAAATCTGAAAATTTCTGAAAATTAAGTGTTTCCATTTCTACTTTTAATAATCAGACCTGATATGCATTCCCATACATAAGTTATCTGCTAGTAAAATTCAACATTGCACATATATAGATTATTTTTTCTGCCCCAAATTAACATTAATATAAATCATGATTCTTCCCAGGATAAATGAAGTTTTGGAAGAAATAGAAATGAAAGTTTATTTCAATAAGAATTATAAGCTAATATAATATAATAAGCTATAATTCCGTTGGTACTGAAAACCTCTTTATTGACAGATCAACTTCAGACTTTGACTATTTTTATAGAACAGATTTATTATTCCTAGGAATAATTCAGTTTTCCATCTATACTTTTATTATTATTGATGCCTGAAGTTTCATTTCTGCCATTCATAATTCAGTTATTTGGCCATTGTGACTGAAGAGGATGTGAAGAATCACGTTTCCCACGACTGAAGCAAGAAGATTTGTTTTCCTGAGTTCTCAGATCAGTGAGATGAAGAGTTTAACTTCCTAAATTCAAGTTTCATTTTGTTCATTCGGATTTTGAAAGATCCATATTTTTATGTCGACTCACCAGGATTATTATTATTATTGTTCCTTTTCAGTCAATCTTTCATCAAAGTTTGGTTCTTACTTCCTGGTTTTTAAATGTGTTGCAGTTTGATTTATTTATGCTAGTTTGATTATTCTGTGTTCCTCTTTTCTCTGATAAGATCGTCTCGTTTCTGTTTTACTTAAATTCATTCTGCTTAGTGTTTGTAGACATGATTATTTCTAATCATCCTCAGTTTCTGATTTGTGCAGCAGCTGGACAGAAAACGACGCTCCAATAACCAAACTTCTTTGTTTTTTACTTATTTATTCAAGAGTGACCTCTGACCTCTGCCGTCACTTTGGCCATCATAAACTGTTACATTCAAAGTTTAGTATTAGCAAACCAACACTGCAAATTAGCCATGCTTGCTGCGAGCTAAAATAAAAAACATTTTTCTAAATTACTCCAGCATACAATTATTTACACACAGTAACAAAAAAGAATCAATTATTATTTTCATAATTAAGCAATACTTACCACAAATGTTCTCTGAAACACAACATAGCAAGATAACAATCAGCCTAACCCTGAAGATCTCCTGCAACTTTTAGATGTGTTTCTACGGCAACACACCAGAGTCAAATAATGATCATTAGCAGAACTCTGCAGAACTTCACTGCATTTAGGAGGCGATTCAGCTGTTGGACCAGGGAGACGTCCAGGAGTTGCAGGACAGCGCCGCCCAGCCCGGACCAGACCGCCCAGCCCTGAGGACCAGAACCGCCCAGCCCTGAGGACCAGAACCGCCCAGCCCTGAGGACCAGAACCGCCCAGCCCTCAGGACCAGAACCGCCCAGCCCTGAGGACCAGAACCGCCCAGCCCTGAGGACCAGAACCGCCCAGCCCTGAGGACCAGAACCGCCCAGCCCTGAGGACCAGAACCGCCCAGCCCTGAGGACCAGAACCGCCCAGCCCTCAGGACCAGAACCGCCCAGCCCTCAGGACCAGAACCGCCCAGCCCTGAGGACCAGAACCGCCCAGCCCTGAGGACCAGAACCGCCCAGCCCTCAGGACCAGAACCGCCCAGCCCTGAGGACCAGAACCGCCCAGCCCTCAGGACCAGAACCGCCCAGCCCTCAGGACCAGAACCGCCCAGCCCTCAGGACCAGAACCGCCCAGCCCTCAGGACCAGAACCGCCCAGCCCTGAGGACCAGAACCGCCCAGCCCTGGTGATCCATCAACTGCTCTGTGATGCGTTCCACCATCTTGGATCTATTTGCTTTTTCTTTGGCGTCACCAAACAGCATAACAAACTATCCACCAGGTTTCTTTCAAACATTCATCTATAAGTTTGTCACCAAAACTTTTTACTCTTATTATAATCATAATGTGAGTTATTACACATGTTCTGAAAAGAAACCAAGAATAATCTATTATTGTAATTATTTGATACCAAAGTTATAGTTACTTGTTTTACTTTTAAATATTCCCACAAGTGTATCGTTATAAGTAAACCAATATTAATATAAGTATTTTACTTTAAATCTTATCTAATTACTGAAAATGTTTAGATTTCATCCTTTAAAACCTTCATGCTTTGAAACAAGGAATAATCTCAGCTATTTTTATAAATCTGCAAGCTGGAAACTTACTTCCTCTTTTTCCAGGAAACCTGCTCTTCCTCTCTCGTCTCTTTCTCTGATTATGATTTCTTATGTTTAGATAGAAAAAAAGAAGTAGAATTAAAGCAAAGTTTGCAGGAGACAAAAACAACACACAACCAGGTTTATTTTATTGCAGTCTGGTTCTACTGTTGGGTCTACATGTCACTTGAGTGATTAATTTTAAAGATAACTTTATTTATTGTTAAGTAAAAGTTCCTGCATGGGGAAGAGGAAAGATCTTGATTGTCTTCACACCAAACAGGACGCTGCAACCACTGGCATCAATGTGCATCCCTCTTCCCATCCATCCATCCATCCATCCATCCATCCATCCATCCATCCATCCATCCATCCATCCATCCATCCATCCATCCATCCATCCATCCATCCATCCATCCATCCATCCATCCATCCATCCATCCATCCATCTCCTCTGTTCCTTTTAGGTAATTAAAAGCGGAAGACTTGTTGAACATATAAAAACACGCAGGACTTTTATTTTATCACAGCTCCATCTGGCCAAACGGTTTGGGAGGAGATTTGTTTCTAGCACATTTTCATTCACATGACAAATTACAATAGATCTTCCAAGATCTCACAAATACCAGAAATCTCTATTTTAATAGTTCCAAGACCTTTTCATAGGAGTTCATTTCTGTTTGTGTATACTTGGCAATTTCAACCAATGGCACTCTTCTTTTTCTATATGTAATTTGTCTTTGCTCAGTTTCTAGTGAAGTCTATGAAGATTTCCTGTAATCAATCCAAAACTGGTCCTTTCCAAACAGTCTCCTTAACTACTTTGTTGTTTCCTTATCTATCTAAACTTTAAATTCCCTTTGGACTTTTTGGTTCCAGATTACCTTTACTGAACTCTTCAATCATCCTTTCCAAGATAAAGTGACCTGGAATAATAAATTACCCATTTTCTTTCTACAACATATTTATTCTCCTAGATTCCCAGCAGAGGAGTTTTTCTCCCTTTTCCAGTTTTTAATGAACCCAGTTCTACAGTAGACCCTGTGATAGAAACAGCTGTTTATTCATGGGCCATGATCAGCCACATTTTATTCTTTTCATGTTTTTGATCTCTGTATTTTAAATAAATCACAGCTCAGCTTTAAAATCTCATCTCTGAGTCTGTTCAATGAAGTCGTTTCATAATGCTGCTCTGAAGGCAAGAATTTGCTTTTAAAAGTCTGATCTTTTAACCATGTTTTATTTTATTTTATTTTATTTCTCTTCAAACTCTGTTTCTAAGTCAGAAATCACAGCTGAGCTTCAAACCTCATCTCTCAGCTTCTGTTATGTACCAGAAATGTATTGTAATGCCATTCTCAATTCATAAATTCACTTTAAAATTTCTGTCTGGATTTCCCACAATGCATTGTTTGGTGGTGCTTCATATTTTAGCTTCTATTTTCTCTGGTTTTACTGCAATATCTAACAAACCATATAAATAATGATCAGAATGAGTTCCTCTCTGAAACTAGATGACTTATAATGATCTTGGAGACATTTAGAAAATCAGCACCATTGCTCAGAATGGGGTGTTCATTGTTCAATTGCTGCCTGCTGGAAGCTTCATCACAGAAGATCCCCCTGCTGGCTGCTCTGGGTAAGTGTCCTAACTTTATTAATGTGGTCACAAACCCTTCTTGGACCACTGATACTGAGCATTCTAGAGGTCTTGCGGTGTATGATGGCACTAGAATGGCTCTTTCCTCTCATTTCAGGGGTGATGGTTTAAATCTCAGCAGTTCTCTTGAGACCTGGAAGGCAGCAGCTTGCTCCAGCTGGTCCAAGTTCTTTTTCCCTGGGAGGATGATTGGTTACCAACACCTTGCTATTGCTGATTTTGCTCATCATTCTGGGGGACACAACTGCAACAACCTGGTGGAGATCTACTGGTGTGAAACTAAGGTGAGTCAGTAAACTTGCAGGCTGCCAGGATTCATCACAGACAAGTAGAGAATCAACGGAGAACTCTTCTGCTTACTGGGCATGCTGGTTCCACCTTGAGGTGTTAACGGACAGTGTGTTTTTTGAAACCAGGGCGCGGTGCGTATCAGCCTTCCCAGGTTCCGCCTATAGGAACAGCACGTGGGAAAGGTGACTCCAGGACTCGGGAGTCTTAAATGCAGTCCAGTCTTCTAGAGGAATAGCCTCACACACACACACAGCAACATGCACTCCAGCTGGTATTATCTATTCAGTCCTACAGCTTAGAAATGCAGAAGGAAAGAATGTGAATTTCAGAAAATCTTCAGCTTAAAGTTAGGGTCAATAGCTTTAACTTCCTATGATCTGAGCTCTTACATGGCATGTATTAAATCCTTTGATTTCTTCAATCATTAGGTCCCAATTAGCACAAATAAAATTATTTTTACAATTTTAAATTTCCTAAAAAAAATTAACAAGGTTAATTTTAAATGTCAAAGACAACAGTTTCACAATTTAATGAAAAAAATTTAGTCTGTGTTCACATTAGGATTATTTCTCAGCTCCAAAACGATACAGTACAAGCTGTAACTGTTTCAGCAATGTGGCCCATTCAAAGTACTGCTAACAGGTAGGGCAAGAGGTATCTCCCTAAATGGTAAAAAATCCTCTAAGCCAATTTCATTGCTTCTGTTCTAAATGGTTAATTTCAATCTCTGAATATTTTCACATTTCATTTAATTCACTCTTAACCTACTTTACATCATTTTCCACTTATGGGATTATGCGTATATAGTTATGTGTAAACAGCCTTGTAACAATTGCAATCTGCCTGTTAGAAAAGCACCTTGCTAATAAAATGTACCCTACTTTTTAGTGATGCACTTTAACTCTGCATTGCATTGTTGAAGTTTTCCACCTTTGACATGTGGGACTCTTACCTTCAATGGACACTTTCTGTTCGGAGTAAAATGTCAGGGTCAAATTTTCACTCTTAAAACTCAGTTACCAAGCTAAGCTAACACATTTTTCTCTGCTTCCATGTAAAAAGAGCATGATGCTCTTCATGTGCCACAGATCTTTGTGGTACATTTGCCAACTATTTGCTAATCCCAAATCTTTAACTGGCACCTTAAATATCCATGTTTTGGCCACTATTTAACCCCAGTAGCTCCATCTCTTTAAAGAGAAGTGCTCTGGAAAAATGTAA
>CAJVRI010000117.1:0-49162 GCA_911649635.1 Poeciliopsis gracilis
ATGGATCAAACTACTTAGTTAGTTTGTTAAATATTTAGAGAGGGATGAGGCCCTGCAACCAGAGGGTGTGTGTGTGTGTGTGTGTGTGTGTGTGTGTGTGTGTGTGTGTGTGTGTGTGTGTGTGTGTGTGTGTTGTGTGTGTGTGTGTGTGTGTGTGTGTGTGTGTGTGTGTGTGTGTGTGTGTGTGTGTGTTTGAGCCTGTCTGCGTAGCTCCTGGCTCGTGATGTGTTCATGGTGACCTCTGACCTCGGCTGTTGGCGTTGAAAGGGCAGCGGCACGGCGCTGCTGCCCTTTCAACGCCGGAGCTGCGTGGCTCTTTAATCCAAACTCCTCCAGGTGTTTTGTTGTTGCTGATCAAAGCGATCGGTAATGAGACTAATTGATTATCCGTGTCGATTGAAACAGCAGCACAGCTTCGGACCGATGGATTACGAGAGCCTGCAGCAGGAACTGGCTCTGAAAGCGCCGCTCTGGAAAAAAGTGTCTCCCACGGAGACGGACCAGGACAGCTCCACCACTGTAGTCTATAGGATGGACAAGGTCGCCAAGTGACCCCTGACCTCCACTGCCTGCTCCACCCCATATTTATATTTATAAACCATGTAGACCACTGTTTGTTGCTTGTGAAGCGGTTGCTATGGGGACGAGTCTTAAAGCTCTTTTTACAGTTTCTTTTGGTTCATATTTGCTCTGAATCGCTGAGGTTCCACCATCAACTCCAGATTCTGCAGAACCGGCCGGGTTTTCTGGGTTTCTCTGTCAACTGGAGGCTCCGCCTCCAAGGGGCGGGGCAAATAAGCAATCAGCCAATGAGAACTGGTTTGTGTTCAGATATGCAGAAATATTCTAGATTCAGATGATATTTGCACAACAATGTAAGTGTTACATGGTGATGTGGTCTGTGTGGAGGCTCAGTTATTGTTGCAAAGGGTTTTAATTTCTGAAAACTGACAGTTTGGATGAAGATTTAGGAAAATAAGGCTCTGATCTTGTTTAGAAAAGTTGGAAAATTGCTGGACTTTACAGAAAAGTCCAATTTTAAAGCTATAAAATGTATTTAGTTATGATATTTAAGTAAATTATTCATAAAACTTTAAAGTATTAACGATCAGCTGTTTGATCTCTCTGCTTTTATTTTATCAATTTAATGTCAAATGTAAATTATCTCGGGTTTAATCATCGTGTGTAATTTGGATGCGTTGGACCCACACCGTGACTGCCCGTGATTTTAGTGAGCAAAAGTATTTTCAGAGCTTCATTTTGACTCTTCAAGCCAGCTGAGCAGCAGTGCACAGCCTCTTTTAACAGCTGGAAGAGTTTAGTTTGATTTTGAGTCGTTACTGTTAAAAATCAATGCTGCAGGGAAACGAAAACATTTTTGTTGCTTGCTTTGGATTTTATTTAGTGACATCAGAGTAAATTGGGCTGAATGCATTTAGATGCCTGCCACACTTTCCAGAAAAAAAATCAGGTAGTGTTTGTTTCTATGGTGCAGTTTATCAAAAATGTTCCGTTGTCATCAACCAAGACTGGTGCCAAGACTGCGGTCGCTCCGGGTTTTCCTCCTCGCTCCAGGTTTTCCTCTTCGCTCCGGGTTTTCCTCTTCGCTCCGGGTTTTCCTCTTCGCTCCGGGTTTTCCTCCTCGCTCCGGGTTTTCCTCCTCGCTCCGGGTTTTCCTCCTCGCTCCGGGTTTTCCTCCTCGCTCCGGGTTTTCCTCTTCGCTCCGGGTTTTCCTCCTCGCTCCGGGTTTTCCTCCTCGCTCCGGGTTTTCCTCCTCGCTCCTGGCTAACTGCGTTTTTCTCGGCTGCTTTCTGAATCCCACAAGTTCACAGGAAATCTGCAGAAGTTTTTCTGCTTTATAAATAACTGACAGAAATGAGGCTTTAAAGTTTCACAGGAAACTGCGGTAAATCCCGGTCCGGTCTGATCCGGTTCGTCTTTCTTTGACTTCTTTCCGAGCGTTTCCAGGTCACGGTCTTCATGCAGGTCATTTGGGGTCGGACATTGTTCTCACGAAACTCGCATTTAAATGGCAGCATGAACGACAACACAGAAGAAAATCAGGTTTCATTAAAAATCATAATTGAATCAAAATTGAATCATTAAAGATCCTCAGAAAACTTGAATGATGAAGAGTTTTGCTCAACGCTCCTCCACTAGGGTCAGAGGTCAACTAAATGATCAGAAAGGAAAACAGGCTGAAATCTCTTAAGTGCGTCACTTTTCTATAAATTATCAGTGGATCTGATTCTTCTTCATGGCTGTTGGTGAGACGAAGGCAGCAGCGTTTTATTCCACATTCTGGTTCTGGTCTCGGTTCTGGTTCTGGTCTCGGTTCTGGTTCTGGTTCTGGTCTCAGGCCTGCAGAGTGTTTTCACTATTACTGATCTGTTCTGCTGGATGCTCAGAGCAGCTGCTGTTTTTGCTTTCTGGTTCCTTTTGTTTGTGTTGGATGGAAACAGTTGCTGTCGCCCCCTGCAGGAACCTGAAGGCGTTGCAGGTGGAGGGCCTTAATGGTGGCTGCTCCAGTTGGTGCTGGAGCCGTTCAACTGGTTTTAGGATGGAGTTGAGCTCAGCGAGGGGGAGGTAGAGGTAGAGGGGGAGGGAGAGAGAGAGAGAGACGCTGCTGGAGCAAAAGATCTGATATGTGAAAACGTTTTTTACTTTGTCACATTTCTTCTCCTTTGTTTTATTTTTGTTTTTTATTTCTCTGTAGGTAAAGATTCAAAAGCCTCGACTGCTTTAAGGCTCTTTAGAGACGATTTGAAGCTAAATCAGGTTGCAGCATGATTTCACTGTAAATAGGCAAACTTTAACCAAAATGAAGCACAAAGTTCACAGTTTCATTGGTGAAGAAGTGAAATTTAAGTCTCTTTAGGAAGGAATAAACTGGTGTGAGGATGAATCCCTGAGGAACTCAGAAACCATTAAAACTGACTTTCTGCTTTTCCACTCTGCCTGATGCGCTCCATTAAAATCCTTGGGGGTCATAAAAAGTTCAATTTGTAACACTTTAAACCGGTTTGTTTTCCTGCTGAGTCATGAATCGTCTCACCGTTGAGCTCAACGCCGGCGGAGCTTTTGAATCTGATTGTTCTCATGAAAACCATTTTGTTTTCTGCTCATTTCATTTTTTCTTTGATTTCTCATCTTGCATGCTGAGTTTTGAACAGACTGTTAAATATTTTTATTTTCTCTGTTATGTTGATTCTCGTGCTGAATGTTTCTTTATGAAATGGTCGCTACAGATGCTACTTGGCTCAATAAAGATCATTTCTGCTACTGTCTGACTTGGAACTGTGAGGTTTCTGGACTCAAACCAAAGATTTCATGTTTAGTTATGAAAAGAAACGTGTTTTAAATCAGAAATGAAACCTCACATTTCCAAGTCTTTATGTTTGTGATTGTGTGACGTCTCCATGAATCCAGGATCTGTCCTGTCAGCTGATTGGAGCAGACATGACTGTCTACATTGTTCATTTGATTTTTCTTGTTTTGCCATTTTTGTCTCATGTATGAAATAAAATAAAGCTCTTATCTATCAGCTTCCTGACTCTAACTTAACCCAGCAGGGATACACAGAGCAGCGTTTGGGCGTTTGAAGCTGTGTTGGTCATCATCATGGGGGCGGAGCTTCAGGGATTACTAAGGGGTACCACAGGGTTTGCTATTGGGCCCATTTCTTTTTAGTTTATCTTTTATTAACCATCAGTTCAGAGTAGAGCTGCTGGATGAGCAGATGGTTGGATGAATTGATTACTATATTGACGATCCAAATATCTTCATTCAGGACAGAAAATTGAAATAATCTAAATTAAAACGGAAAATGTGGATTTCTTATTTCACTTCAGATTGATTAAAACCAGATGCTAAACTCCACTAAAACCAGTAGACACTTCATAAACCAGTTTTGAGTTAATCCTGGGAATCCAGAGCATGATCATGAGATTTGAAATGTACCGTGAGATTTTACAGCCAGTTGGTCTGAGTCTGATTTTTCTATCTTCATACAGTATTTATGTTCATCCTGCAGATTAATTTCTGTCGCTTTAACGCTTCCAAAGGTTAAATTTAGAGGTGACCAAAGCAGGTCTTACTGGTTTTCACATGGATTTTTATATTTCCAGTTTACTGTATTCATTTGGAGGCGGATGGCCTCCGCCATGTTGCTCCACCACCTGGAAGTCATCAGTTTGTGGAGCTGATGTCTGGTTGTGTCCTCAGGTGAAGTCTGTCATCAACCTGCTGTTCGCTGCCTACACAGGAGACGTTTCCGCCCTGAGGAGGTGAGCATTTCTCCCGCTGAGTCCAACGTCAAGGTTTTACTCACTTCAACAAAGTTCTGCACTGTCGCAGCTTTGCGCTTTACCGCCCCCTAGTGGCGACACAATGAACAACTGTTTCTGATGGAGGCCATTGATGACTATGCATGATCCATTGGCAGTAATAATCAACATTTAGCCTGTCTAAAGGGGCTGAATGAAGGGGCCACTGTTTTATCTCCGTGTAATTTATTCATTTGTAAAAATCAAATAACTAATCTGCAAGCTAAATATTTAGCTGTGGATATTAACTGACATATTTAGCTATAAAGCTAACTTTGCTATGTAAAATTGGGAGCTATTAGCTCTGAGCTTTTCTTCTAACTTTATGTTTATCAAGCTAAATATTGAGTTTGGAGCAATTTAACTAGCTAAATATTAGTTCAAATTAGGTCAAAGTTGGCAAGCTAAATATTTAGATAACATGCAAATTCACATGCCAACAAGCAGAAGTGGACTACCAAAATAAAAGCAGGGCTCGGTTCTCTTCATTGTCATTTCTATCAGAACATGTTACATTTCTTTAGAACAAGGATGAGCCGTTTGAACCGCAGTGCTGATTTTTATCAATAGACCTTTTTCTATCTATGGTAACAGCGATGCCTCGGCGTCCCAGCAGCAGCTCTGAGCTAGCACAGTGTCTGACGGTAAGTCATAAACTTTTCAGAGGAATGAAGGTTATATTAAAGTTTATAAGATTTATTTCAGATGATATGTTTCCGGAAGTTAAATGTCCAAGAACCAGTTTTGTCTGGAACTGGATCGTTTTCCTGAAAACCTCCATCCGAACTGGTTCTGACTGGATAAATCCGGCCGACACGGTCCAGTTCAGAACCCGGAGCTGTGGCGGGTTCTGGTTCTGGTCTGCAGACCGGTGTTTGTGTGTTTCAGGTTCGCCCTGTCCTCCATGGACATGGAGCAGAGGGACTATGACTCCAGGACGGCCCTCCATGTGGCCGCAGCTGAAGGTAAACCGGAACCAGAACCTTAAACTTATCACGTCTGATGGAACGTTCACTTACCTCTGAGCCAAGACCGCACGGTATTCTGGGAAATGTAGGCCGCGCAGCCTCTCACGGCTAGCTAAGCTAAGTTTGGCGGCATCAGCTGCTCTTTGGTTGCCTAGCAACTCGGTCATTATTTGGTTGCCTAGTAACAACCTGCTCAGTCGGTTTCAGGTTTCTCCATCAGGCCTCAAAACTGCTTAAAAATAAAAAAACGTGTTTTCACTGCATGGTCACAGGAACGTTCACTGCACCAGTTTGGCAGGATTTTTACATGTTTGAAACAAAAACTAAATAAATTGATCAGCTGATAAACTTGCCAGCCATTTTGTTGTTCGGTTCCCCAGCAGAACCAGTGAGTGTCTGTCTGCTTGCAGGACACCTGGAGGTGGTCCACTTCCTGCTGGACGCCTGCAGGGTCAACCCGGTCCCTAAAGACAGGTGAGTCCCATCCAGCAGGTCCATTGTCTGGTCTGGCCTGGTTCTGAGTCCGGCCTGGTTCTGAGTCCAGCCTGGTTCTGAGTCCGGCCTGGTTCTGAGTCCAGCCTGTCCTCCTGCCAGGTGGGGCAACACGCCGCTGGACGAAGCCGTGCAGTTCGGCCATCACGACGTGGTCGCCGCCCTGCAGGAGTACCAGGAGAACTACAATCCGACCAACGGTTCTGACAAGACCAGCAACGAGAAGAACCTGGACAGCCTCCTGTAGAACCTCCGGATGAAACCCGCTGTAGTGGCTTTGCTTTGTGTTTCCCCTGTATCCTGGTGTAACGTGTGTGAGCTTCATGCAGCGTCTGTGATCCAGTGTTTACAGTATATTTACACATATTTATATAAAAATGCATATATCAAGTCAGGGATGGGAACCAGGAACCTACGACAGCATCAGGGCCAGATGGAAAACAAAAAGATGAGAACCTTCCAGCCTAAAAACTTTGAGATTTCTCAGGAAATGTCTAGGAAAATAGATGAGCTTTTCTCAGTTTGAACAGTCAAAAAATGTTGGAAAAGAATCTCAGAAATTTTTCATCTCAAATTCTATGAAACAGGAAGATTTCTGAGCTTAAAGTCTGAAAATTCCTAAAAAAAATCTGGAATTTTTCAGATTAATCAGAAATTTTCTAGAAAAAAAATGAAAACATTGCTTGATAAAATCTCAGAAATGCACAAAAACAAAGACATTTCTGAACTTCAGAAGTCTTAACTTTTTCAGTTTGAAACTCAGAAAATTTCCAAGTCAAACATTTTCAGAAATTTTTTTTCTCTAAAATTTTTTGACTTCTAAAACTCAGATTAAAAAAAAAACAGTTTCTGAGATAAATCTGAACTTTTTTTGGTGGTCATTACTCCTTTTGTCTACCTACCATGGCCCTATTACGTTGTCATAGAAACCAAGTTCCTTTTATGCGAGTTTGTGTGAAATCTTGGTGTAAATTGTTTCAGGTATCTGTTCTCTGATTGGCTGACGGCTGCAGACGTCAGATGATTGTATCCTGAATGTATTTCATGACGACGGCGTCGTCGAAGCACAGAGACTTTGAGACTCATGTTTGTGTAATTTATTCAATTTACAATAAAGTTTTTCTTTTTGGTTGCATTCTGACTCCAGACCAAAGGTGGCGCTAGTTTTTGTTTTGTTTAGTGATTTTGAATGACAGGAACAATCTTACCAATACTAGCATAGCCTGTTTCCTTTGCTGCCGCGTGTCACTAAAAAGCTTCAAACCTAAAAATGTAAATGAATGTCTTGTCCTTTATGTAGAAGTTATCAGTAGCATAAATATATTTTTAATCCACATTCCAGCTCAGGGTGAAAATTATTTACTGGATACATTGAAATTCTAACTTCCTCTCAGTTCACAGTCCAACCACTAGATGGTGTAAAAGTAAATCTAATCGCATCCTTAGTAATAAATATCAATAGTGTTCATACTATTTTTTTTTTTGCTGTATTTACAAAGAGGCATTAAACTAATAGTTTATAGTTTCAGATTAATATTTCTGCAGCATAAACGTGTCTGATGAAAGTAATACATTTGTTTCTATGGAAACAGATTGGCACCTTTAATAACAATCACCATGTGTTGATCACATTCACTGTTGGAGTGAACTTTAATCTCATTGTACAGTGACAAAACATAAATTCTGTTCTATTATGTTTGGAAATTTACAGCTTTTTAAAAGCATTTTTAATAAAAGGTAAAAACTGAAAAGTGTTTTTATATTTCAGCCTGAAACCCTGGAGGAAGGATTTCCCTCTTTAGACAAATTAGCATTTTTTATTTTTACTATGTACATAATAATCCAGTTGATGTTCATAAACTTTTTCTGATCACTGATTGATGTTTTGGAAGGAGATACCAGGATCACTGTAGCTCTGCAGAGGAAACGACCGGAGGACGTCAGGCTCGTCCAATAAATCCATCATGATGTCATCCAGATTCGCCTGGAGAGCAACAAACACCGTTCACTTTAAATCAGGCGCCATAAAGAAATGATGAGACAGGAAGCAGCGTCCAACCCACCGTGAAGGGCTCAGGGTCCATGCACAGCACGTCGGCGGGCAGAGACAGCGGCGAGGGCGGAGAGGGCGGAGACGGCGGCGGCGTGGGGTCACTGCAGGGGAACGACACGTTTACTTCCCGTTTACTTCCTGAAGAAGACCTGGCAAAGAGTTTCAGGTCAGCAGAAACTTACATGGAGACCAAAGCGATCTTCTTGGGCAGGTATCCCTTTATGTTGGTGCTGGGAGGAGGCGGCGCTGCAGCGGGTCAAAGCAGAAACAGCGCCACCAACTGGGTCAAACTTCTTAACTCATTCATTTAGATTTACCTTTTAAACTAATTTTCCCACAATCACAACAAGGAAACTGGCTTTTAGACATTAATACCATAAAGAGTGATTAAGTCTTCACGAACCTCTAGCATCACAGAAAATGGTGTAAATACTTATGAAATCACTCACTTTAAATCTTATGTTTAAAGATAAAACACTGTTTAAAAATGCATTTTCATTTTGTCATAACAGGAAATCTTGTGTCCAAAATTTCAGAATTGGTCGAACTGAAGGTGTGAAAAGTTTCTGTCATTTTTAAAGCCACATCATTTTTACATAACAGTGAAAATCTGTGATGTTTAGAAAAGAAATGAAAAGTTATAAAAGTTACATTTTCATCATGTTATTCATAAATGTTCCAGTTTGAAACTAAGAACTTAGCTTGTTGGCTAAGGCTAAGCTAACTACTTAGCAAGCTACCTGGCTAACTATAAATCATATCCGAGTTTGATATTTGGCTTACTAACTTTATAGTTGAATAAGTGAATATTAATGTATTTAGCTTGAAACTGACATGAATAACTGAAAACTTAAGCTCCATTTTTATTCTTAAGGCCAAATTATTGCTGTTCATTTTTATCCACAGAACATCAGAACCGTCTCCAGACGTCATCACGGCCTGATGGCGCCGCTCCGCACCTGTCACTCTGTAGCGTGCGAACGCGGCGTCTTTGGGGGTGTCGGGGTACAGGTAGACCAGCGGGTTGTGGCTGCCCCCCGGCGTGGTCAGGGTGTAGTTGTCGATGGCGGTGGGCAGAGACAGAATCGACAGCTCCTTCTTGGTGTACGGCTCCACGGCGCGGATCTGTTTCTCTGCAGAGCGGGTCAGATCAGTCCTCTGGTTCTGTTCGGGTTCTGATGGTCCCGTTTGGGTCTGTGTGACACTGACCTCCGGCGTCCTGCTCTACCCAGCTGAAGGTGATGGCGCCGTCCAGGATGCTCTCACTGAATCGGATCAGAAACGTCCCGACCGGTTTGTCCTGCAGCAGGCAGCGCGTTCTCGTCTTGCTAACAAATCCCATGATGCATCTGGAGAGCAGAAACACAGCAGACATGTTTGAAGGAGGAGAGATGCAGCAGGGTTGCTAACCCGACCCGACCTACCCAACCCGACCCGACCCAACCTACCCGACCCGACCCGACCTGACCTACCTAACCCGACCCGACCCGACCCAACCACCCGTCCCGCCACAGCTCCCACACAAACTTCTTGATCAGATCCAGAATCCCATCGATCCAGATCCAAACGCTCTCATCCTGGGAAACAGGAAGTCAGAGACAGGAAGTCAGAGACATCCAGCGATAAAATCCATAAAACTTTATTTATTTACATTTTTAGAAGACTGTTTTGAAGGCATCGTTCATTACAGCATGAATCAACATCCTGAGATAATAAACCCACTTTGGACCTGCTGGACTAGAACCCGACCAGAACCTCACCTTGGAAAACTTGTTCCAGTGAATCGAACCATCGGGATCATCTGGATGAAATCAGAAACGGTCAATTCAATCAGTTCAACATTCACATGATGCTAGTTAGCTTAGCATGGAGGCTAAGCTATTCTAGTCCATTATTACAGGAAGGCGGTGGGAGGTTCTGGTTCTGTTGGACCCACCCATGATCTTGGCCTGCAGCATGGACAGCTGGTCCTGGTCCAGTGGCCGCTGCCCGACCGACAGGAACTGCCAGCTGAGGAGCGGCGCCAGCTGCTGCCAGGTCAGGCCCGGCGGGTCCAGAAACAGCGACAGGTTCTGTCCACACAGAGCAGAACTTCAGTCCGGTCCGGTCCTGTCCGGCAGAGGCCGGTCCTGGTTCTGTACTCACCTCTGAGTTGGCGTCGGTCGTCATGTTGGACCACATGACGGCGGCCCAGGCGCTGGAAACCTGGTTGGAGCTGGAAACGACCACCAGCGGCAGGGAGCTGGCCTGATGGACAGACAGAACCAGAACCGGGCCGTCAGCCGGTGCAGAACCGCTTCACTGGTTTTACTGGTCTTACTGGTCACCTGGATGTGGAAGGTCTCCCCGTTGTGCTGCAGCTGCGTGACGAAGCGGATGACGTGGAGTTCCTCTGTGACGGTCAGCTGGCTCTGATTGGCCCAAAACATGTAAACATGCAGAGCAAATAAAAACAACAACAACAACAACAACAAACGTTAAATCACCCAAAATGTTTCACCTCACTGGAACCTTTAACTCTGGACTTTTTTTCTTTGAGCATCTGAAAACAGAAACAGAAATGATTTATTAATGATGATCAATACTTAGTGATCAATAGTTTGATCGGGTTTCCCACCATGTGCTCGAACGCCGCCGTCAGCGCGCCGCTGGACAGATCCACGTCCAGAACCTTGGAGTCGTCACGCGAGAAATCGAACTGACGAAAACTGAAACAAATATTTCACTCAAATATATAAAATAATTAAAAACTAAAGTAGAAAAGCAAGGTTTATAAATTCTTATTTTCAATGTGATCATTAAAACCATTCATTTTATTGATCGTTTTCTCACCCGCTGATCGTCTTCACTTCTTCAACGTCTCTGATTTCAACCAGAAAAATGATATTTTATGGAAAAACGGAAGAAAGAGGAAAATATTTGATCTTCACTGAAGATTTTTTTCTTACTTGTCGAAAACAGGTTTGACTTTGATGAGCATCTTAAAGGCTGGAATGTTGACCAAAAACCTGGACAAACGGAAATAAAGTTTCAAACACTGAAAATAAAATTCATGTGGAAACATTTCGATGATGAAATGATGTTGGAGCCGCTATCATTTCAAATGTCCAGAGGTCAAAGGTCAACTAGGCCCCATCTTTACAAAATCAAAACTTGGTGTGAATAAATTCTGCTGCTTTTGTTTTGATCTTTTTTTATTATTTTCTTTCATAAATCAAACAAAATGGCCGACCTCTGGAAACTTTCATTAATGTTTCAAAGTGATAGCAGTTCTGCTGGATCTGGGTGGCGGCCATCTTGGCTCAGGTTGCAGGTCAGAGGTCACAGTGTGAGTCTGCTCCGCCTCACCTCACGGTGACCTTGAAGCGAACGCCGGTCTTCAGGATCAGCGGCCGGTGAAGAAGTTTCTGCATGACGGGCTGCTTCTCCACCACCAGGGCGCTGCGCAGAACCCAAACAGAACCGGTCAGCGGGTCCAGGCCTTGGACTGGACTCTGGATTGGATTGGCCCCGGCCGGTCCAATCAGCAGCCGGGGGCGGAGCCTCACCTGGTCAGCAGGTTCCGGATCAGACTGCGGCAGAACTTCTCCATTTCTGCCACAGAGTCGCCGAGGCCCGGGAAGTCCGGGGCGGGGAACCTCTGGTTCTGGACCTGCAGCCGCTGCAGCTGTTCGCCGACGCCGAGCAGAACCTCGGCCACCGCCGTGAACCTGCAGAACACAAACCGATCAGGTCAGGCAGCGAGCCGGACCGGGTCGGGCCGGGCCATGAGGCGGGCCGGCGCCTCACCTTTTCTCCAGCGAGTCCAGGCCGGCGTCCTCTGGGCTGCCGATGCAGAATCGCTGCTGCCGCCGCCGCCACTCAGGAAGCTCCACTCCGGTCAGAGTCTGGACCGAACCGAACGCCTCGTTCAGAACGTTGACCAGCCGCTGCAGCACAACCTGAGAGAAAACGCAGCATCAAACAGCTGAGGAGGGTCAGCCGGGTCAACCGGGTCGACCTGCTGACCCAGAGTCACCTGCTGACCCAGAGTCACCTGCTGACCCAGAGTCACCTGCTGACCCAGAGTCACCTGCTGCAGGCCAAGAGAGAAAAACATCCAATGAAGCAGGTTGTCCTTCAAAATAAAATAAGTTAGCATCGTGGCTAGTTTGGTTGCTAGTCAGTTTCCAACCTTAAATTGAGGGAGAAATTGCTGGTTCTGATCGGTTCTGACCAGCCGGTTCTGACCAGCCGGTTCTGATCAGCCGGTTCTGATCAGCCTGTTCTGACCAGCCGGTTCTGTACTGCGTGGGTCTCCGGTACCTGTTTGGTTTGGGAGACGGATTGGGCCAACCTCAGACACTCCTGCTCCACCCAGGCCTTGGACTGGACCAGAGTCACGTTCTGCTCCACTGGTGAAGGAAACACACACGTTCCTGTTAGAACGCAGTAATCATGACCTTTGACCCAAATATTCCTGTTAGAACACTGTTTAGCGTCACGCCGCAGGTTCTTCCAGCGGTGACCTTTGACCTGACCTTTGTTTTGCCACGAGTTCTGGATTAAGTCGAGTTTTTCGCTCAGGTCCTCCAGGATTTTCACCTCCTTCTTCAGCTCCTGCAGCAGATTTCACAGATCAAGGTTCTGGTTCTGATTGTGTGGGTCCGGTCAGGAATCGGATCCGTCTGATTACCAGAAGCTGCAGCTTCAGCTGCGTCACTCGGTTGTCCAGCTCCGTCCACTGCGGCGCCATGACGCCACCGCCGCCGGCCTAGAGGAGAGCAGGGTCAGTTAGCTCCCATGCCGAGCGCCGCCGCCGCACCGTTAGTCAGGACTCACCATCGTCATGGTAACCGACTCCAGGATCTTCTTCTCCTCTGTCTGACATTCAGACAAAATGGCGGCCAGTTTCAGCGGCTGAGCCTGGAAGTTCTCCTGGAAACACAGAGCTGCTTCAGAGCCGGTAGCGTTAGGTAGCATACTGAGCGCTGCGCCGGCTCCGCCGTACCACCATGTCAGCCCTCATCCTGGAGAAGTTTGGGCCCGTCCAGGATGCCGTTCTCCTGGACCGAGCGGCGCCACTGATCCTCCAGCTGCTGCAGCAGAGCGCAGTAACACACAGTCGCCTCGTACTCATTCGCAGCTGCAGAGCTCCTGCAGCAGGAAATGATGTCACACTTTGACCCACCTCACTTCCTGTTTTTATAACTATATTTCTAATGTTTTTAAATTCTGTATTCTGTACAGACTTTAAAATAAACATGGACAGAGTGGCCTAGTCAAAGTCTAGATGTTCAGAGCTGATGGAGACAAACCCTAGAAAACCTGCAGCCAGAAAAGGTTCTGACTCTGGCAGGACTAGAAAGGTACTCCACACTTTTCAGATTTTTACAATACAATTTTTTTATTTCCATTTTGTGTCAAATTAAATCATTTTATGAAACTTTTTCAGACTCGATCAATAAAACATGATCTGTCTGACCCACTGCTGGACCGGAGCAGCGTCTCCATAGCAACCACGTTCAGGAACAGCAGCGGCCCGCCTGGGGGAGGAACCACCGCTCAGAACCCAGCAGAACCCAGCAGAACCCAGCAGAACTGGCTCCTCTTACCAGTCCTGGCTCTCGATCCAGTGGCTCAGCTGGTTCCGGATATCGACGGGGAACCGGCCCTCGTACAGCTGCCACACCCGGTTCTGCAGCGCCGAGTCCAGCTTCAGCAACTCCTGCCACTGCGCCATCTGCACAAAACCACAACAGAACCGCCTGAGGAACTGGCTCTGACCCGGTTCTCGTGTTTCAGGTGGGATCCAACTGCAGCCCTCCTGATAGGTTTTCCTTCCACTAAACTTTCCTTACTTATCTGTGGGTTACAGAATATCCATAAAACCTCCAGAGTTTCACATGTAGCAGAACTTTTCCACTCATGTTGCAGTTTGAACGGATGTTCATTTGTTTCTACTTTCTGGTTATGTTTTCGAACACAATTATTGAAATGATTCAAGTTAAACTTTATGACGCGTTTTCATTTAATTCAGCTTGAAATCCGCTGACGTCAGTCAGAAAACTAACATATTATTTATGGCATAAACATGTTAAAGACTAAAAGTTTTTCTCACCGTCAGAATCAGCTCCTCCTCTCACAAACAGGAAGTGGATCAGAACCGAGCTGCAGACAGCGGCGCCTTTTATGCAAGTGATCCGGTGGAAACTCCCTCCAGACCGGCTGATTCTCGGGAAACGTCTCAGCCCGAGGCGTCAAGCTGCGCCGAGTCACGCTTCCGCTTCAGCAGCTTTTCAAATTAAAGGCTTTTATTGTTAGAGAAAAGAGCTGCGAACAAATTCACATTAAATTTCAACATGTTATTAACTGTTTGTTTATCCGTCACTAAATAAAGTTTATTCAAGTCTTTATGTGTCTTGAAATTAACAAGCTGTTATTATTTAGCTAATTATTTAGCTGGCTAATGCTAACTGAATATTTAACTTGGCTAAAAACCTAAATTGGTGAAATAATAGGTTTTAAGTATAAAAACTAAAAGTTTTAAAACATTTTGACCAAATACTAAGATTTCCAAACCAACAGAGAGAAAAGATCAATATATGATCAATGAAATATGATCATTGTTGAATATCAGCCTGAAACTTTGCAATCTCTCTCAGACAAAACAATCTTTGCTGGCCTGAATTCTGCAGCTTCTGAATGGCAGGTAAATTATTATCTAAAATATTCCCAAGATGTTTGTAGTTTTCTGCTACACTTTGATTTGTGTTTGGAGATTCTGGCTAAAATAAATGTCTTTAGTTTTCTGTAGAAGTTTTAAATCCATGGACCACAGAGCCACGTTCCCGTCATGAGGCCTGCAGGAGGAACCGGACGCAGCCTGGACGCAGCCTGGATGCAGACCGGACGCAGACCGGACGCAGCCTGGACGCAGCCTGGACGCAGACCAGAACCAGACCGGACGCAGACCAGAACCAGACCGGACGCAGCCTGGACGCAGCCTGGACGCAGACCGGACGCAGACCGGACGCAGCCCGGACGGCTCCACATTCATCATTCACCTTCTGCCTTCTGGATGTTCAGACATCCACAATTCAGCCACAACACTGAAACCTAAACATGAAGTTTATTGATCAGTTTAGTATTTTGAGTTCAGCTTGTTGATTAAACATTTACTTTGGTCGTTTATAACTGAATGAATGAAATGGTGAAAACATGACTTTGAAACATTTTCTGTCCATTTAAATAACCTGATGTTAACTCCCCTTTCCACAGCGCTGCTTCCAAGCATATTACTGTAAAGTTGAGTGGAAGGTAAAAATGTGCACAGACAACAGATTAAAGCAACCATGTGAGGTAAATAAAACTTTGTTAGTGGAAGAAAATCCAGTGAATTTCATTCATTGTTGTGAACAAAATTAAATAGTGTTTCAGTTTTCAAATACTCCAGTGACGTTCACTGAAGAGAAGTTTCTGTGCAAACCAACAGCAAACAAATCCAGAGCCGGATTTTCCTGATTCTTTTCACTCAGATGTTTTCTCATATTTCACTGCTGACTCAGCAGCTGCATCACCGCACACCCAAAATATGATTTGATTTCCTCGTCAGACTTTGTGACCTCTGAGATTCAGCTAATAATAATATTAATAATAGTAATAATAATAATAATAATCTTTAAATGAGATTATTATTCTCCCCCAGTTTAGGAGTTTCTGCACAACTAAACACATCAATTAGTCCTGAAATGAAGCTAAAGTCCAGCAGACCCTCAGCATGTCTGCTGCACAGCTGATCAAACTGCAGGTGGATTCGGACCTTCACCTCCAGCTTCCGGCAGGCGGGATTTCTTTCTGATCCCTCCGGAAGCCGCAATCACTGCAGCCTCTAGAGACTCATTTCCACGACTCTTGCCTTCAAATCTAAATTATTTAATGACTATAATATCTTGGTAACAACTAATTTGTCTTTAATTGAGAAAGCGTTCTCTAAGTATGTTAAATGGCCGGTTTCACCCAAGGTGAAATCTCAAAATCTCTCATAATATTTACCCAGTGGTGGATTTTTTGCACAAACAATTTAAATTTGACATGTTGTGTCTTTTGCGAATGTGCAGAGGAATCCCTGAATCATCTCTTTTTCCTGTCCTTTTTCTTCTAAACTTTGGAAAGATGTCAAAAACTGGTTATGCCTTAAAATTGAAGACATCCCTGAGATAAACATCACCCACATACTGTACTATGTTGATGATCAAATATCTGATGTGGTAAATATTGTTTTCTTGCTTGTTAAGTATCATATTCATTGCTGTAAATGGAGAGCTTCTACTCCTTGTTTTGATTTTTTTATTAATCAGTTTAAGTTGTTTTATGTCTCCCTGAAACTTTTGAAATCTGTGTATGCAAAAAAAGTAACTGACAGCATCTCTACTTTTCTTTTGTTTTGACTCTTCCTCGGTTCTTTAGTCATTTGCCTTACTGTTTGTTTTTTCTGTCTGTATTTTAGCCCCTTGTTTCATTTTTACCTATGTTATAATGTTCTTTGTACCTCAACGAGGCTTTGTATACTGGTTTAAAAAAAAAAAAAAAAAAAAAAAACATGCGAGAATCACGTGATTCTCCAGAAACCCTGAACCGCATTTACAGAGAGTCACGCTGACTCACAACCTCCGGTTTCCTCTCCAAAATAAAAGCTCCGAACCGGGAACTCTGGCAGTAGTATGTGTGTCTGGCCAGTGGGGGCGCCAGTGAGCGGAGATGACAGGCTGATATGAAGGAGGAAATTTATTTAGAAAAACTTTTTACAGAGAACTTCAGTAATATTGGAGCTCAAATTACAACAGCATTAAATAAAAACATAGAAGATGTTTTGGTTCCTTTAAACATGAACAAACAACATGAAGTATTTATGATATTTAGTTTTGAAGAGAAACGTCGAGGATTCACTCTGAGTATGGAGAGTTCATCTGGAAACAGAAAGAAAACAAATTCATTCTCATATAAATAAAAATACACCATAAAACACATCAGAAACACAAAACATGTAAATTAAAAAACATAAATAAGAATTTGGTTTCCTGTCAGGACACTTTATAGGAGACAACAAGATGAAGAACCATAAAAATATTCATGACAAAAATATTAATGTCACATTAACGTCCCATATCCAGAATAAATCTTTCATAATAATAATGTTGAGTTTGGAAAAAGATTCATATCCAGGAAATACATTTCTTTTCAAGAATTTATTTCTTCCAACGAAATTTATTTAGGTTATGAATCAATGTGACAGTAATTCTTATGTGTGTATTCTGAAGGTCACGCCTCTCATTTTCTATTCATTTCACCCCTTAAGACTTTAATTACCGTAATGCACCATGTATGAGTTTTAAATGAGTAAAAATTAATTGTTAATTAAAAACAAAGAGATTCTGACATAAATAAATGTTTTTAAAAGCTTCTCAGCTGTGATTTGGTTAAAACCACAGAGGCTATTATCTATTGATATTATCAGTCATTAACTGATCAATCAGCTTCTTTAAAGTTTTTATTATTTCAGTTTTTAGGACATAAAGAGGAAAAATATTAACTCTGACATATTGGAAGGATAAATAATAAAAATAATCAAATGAATAAATCTACTGAGGCTCTATTAATTTAAAACTGTAAAGATAAAACTACACGGCCACTGGGGGGCGATGTGGTGGCCTCTGCCGCCCTGGGCCCCCTCTGCTCTGGATAAACCCCTGGAGAACGAGCGCGTGGAAACTCACGGTGTCGATGTCGAAGCACAGGTGCTCACTGAGCATGTTGAACTCTCCGGGCGTCATGGGCGGCTCCGGAGACGGGCAGGAGCGCGGCGTGGAGCTAGCTTCTGATCTGGATCACAGAACGGGACACGTTTCACTCCAAGGGTCTCAAACCGGATCAGAAACAAGATTCCTCCTCAAACCGTTACCAACATGGGTTCGTTTAGAGCAGGGGTGTCAAACTCATTTTGGTTCTGGGCCAAATCCAGATCATGAATGCTCTTAAAGGGCCGGTGTTGATAAAACCTGTTCACAAACTGTTAAAATATCAGTGACTCCTTACAATTAAATATTATGACTGAGCATCTTTCAGTCCCTCCAGGATTTCAGGATTCTTTTTGGGATGTTTGCAATAAAAATCAAAGTGTTTGTGGTACTAATTTGGAAATATTTACGCTTATTTATGACATAGTTGTGACTTTTTATACTCGCTGTCATTTAAGGCTGAGCCAGCTGTTTAGTACAAGAAAGTTTTTGACAATTTTTTGAGAAACATCTGCAATAAACTCCCATCTATGTTTCAGCGTAACAATTCACAAATTATTGTGAATTTCCAGATAAATTCTCAAGAAACTGGAGGGGCTGAGTAAACTAAAAAAACTGCATTGATTTGATTGATAACATAATATTTAAGCACACTTAGTGTTTAATCTAGAATCCAGAGGGCCACATAAACAGTTACAGCGGGCCAGATTTGGCCCACGGGCCTTGAGTTTGACACATTAAGAGATAAAATGGAGCGAGAGCTTCAGCTACAACCATGCAGCCTGTAGCCTAGCCGCTAATGCAGCTCATGAGAGTTACAGTCTTTTCTGTGGAGGACTCACCGCAGCTCGGAGATGGGGATCAGAGTTGACGGGATATATGGATAGACTGAGAACACAGAGAGGTCAAAGGTCAGAGCTGAAGATTCATGGTGACATGAAAACATCAATGCTAATGGGCTATAACACCATGGTATTTAGCATAAGCTAATAACCTAATTTTGTTTGATTTAATGAAGTTGTTTATCTTGTAGTAATGTTGTTCCATGATGCTGGTTGTTCGTTTATATATTCTGAGAATCTATTTCCTTGATTTATCCGAAATCTAATCCTCCAAAGTGAAACTGCTCAAGCCTCCAAGTAGAACACTGGGCTGGTCGAACACTGACTACTCAGAGGTACTCCACCCAACCCAATCAAAGCAAACCTGTATGAACTCAATGCTAGTGTCTTGCCTTTGCTGGGCTGGCTGTTGTAGAGCCGTCCGAAGGCCTCGTCTTTGGGAATGTCGGGATACAGGAACTTGAGCGGGTTTTCCGGAACGCCGCCATTTGAGATCACCTTGTAGTCACGTATGATGTCAGCGAATGGGAGCGCGCTCAGCCGGTTCTTGGTGTACGGCTCCACGGAGTTGAACTTTACGTCCCCTATTGGACAAAGCGACAGTTAATGAGACACGAGAAGAAGAAAACTGGCAGATAATCAGGAAGTGGAACCACAAATCACTGAGCGTCTTCTGTTTCTCAGGCGTTTCATTGGACGCTAGCAGCTTATTAGCTACTCTGAGCAAACTTAGCTTTAACATTAACTAATGTTAGCTTCTATTAATTACTATACTGCTAAAACAATTAGCTTCTACAAATCACCATGTTAATATAGAGCTTTAGCAATAGCTTCCACTAAATGCTATGTTGGTTTAGTTAATTAGCAGAGCTAATTTCTATGACTAGTACTTTATAGTTTAGCTAGCAGCGCTAGCCACTGCTGAAGCTAAGAAAACAAAGACAGGTTTGGATGCTGACACTGAAATGTATGTGTGTGTTTGTCTGTGTGTGTGTTTGTCTGTGTGTGTTTGTGTGTGTGCGTGTATGTGTGTGTGCGTTTCCCTCTCCACCCACCGCTGTCGCTGTGCTCCACCCAGGTGAAGGTGATTCCTCCCAGGTGACTCTCGCTGAAGCGCAGCAGGAAGGTTCCGGGCTGGCGGTCCTTCAGCAGCGCGCGCTCCATCTCTTTGCTCACAAAGCCCATGATGAAGCTGCAGACAGAGAATCACCTCCATCACTTCTTCTTCTGCCTCCCGGGTTTTTCTTTAGAATCTATTGTTCCAGCTGTGAAGCTGCAGAGCGCTTTGCTCTGCGCCACTTCTCTGTATGGCCCGAACAATGTAGCAAAGCAGAAATAATCTGGGGAGATTACAGGAAGCTGCAGTTCGTCAGCTCAGATTAAACTGACTTTAAAAGCTGCTGCTGTAAAATGAAGACAGGAAACAGTCCCTGAAGCTGATTTCATAAACATCACAGCGATCTGATAAAGGTTCACACCACCGAGGTCCCTCACTTTTCCTCAACTTTTTTATTTATGTAACAGACCAGCACAAAGTACAGAGAATCCAGGAAATGAGTCCTGATTTTCACTGTCCTGGACACGAAGAAAGAAACCTGGCGGTGGCAGCATCATGCTGTGGGAAGCAGGTCAGGTCAAAGTTAAATCCTGACAGGTAAACCTGTTAGAAGCTGCAGGGTCCAGCTTCACTTATGAAGCATGGGTCAGAATGGCCTAGTGAAAGTCCAGATGTGAGTCCAGGTGGGATTCTGTAGAACGACTTGAAACCGGATTTTCTCCGATGTTTTCCATCTGATTTAACTGACTGAGCCGAGATGTTTAGAAGCACAGAATAAACTCAGAGGACAGAATTTAAAAATCTTAATTTTCAGATATTTTTCAGCTCAGCAGAAACTGAGCAGAACGTTTAATGGAAATATCTGTAACATCCACCAGGCTGACGGAGGCGACGGGGTCTTACTTCTCATTCCAGACGGGCAGCAGGTGCTTCTTGATGAGCTCCAGGATGGAATCCAGCCACATCCAGAAACTGAACGGCTTTCCAGGAATGTTCTCCTGTGGAGGTCAGAGAGCAGAAGGAGCGACAGAGGGAAGAACAGCACACTGAGGTCACACTGAGGTCACACTGAGGTCAGACTGAGGTCAACTGAGGTCGGTCTGAGGTCAACTGAGGTCACACTGAGGTCAACGGGACTGAGGTTGTTACCTTAGCAAACTTGGACCAGGAGACTTGGTAATCCCCACATGAGGCGTGCTGACCTGCAGAAACACAGAAAACAGCAGAAATGTCACTAGATTAAAATCTGTTCATGTTTTTCTTTTCTCATATTTCGTAGTTTATTTATTATTTATTAGAGTGTCGTCTGCATAGAGTGAAGTAAAACCAGAAAAACCAACTCAGCAGAAGCTGTTTGGTGCGACAGAGAGAGTTATCCTCCATCTTTGTAACTTTTATAAAAAATATATTTTTAGATATTTCAATGTTGTGACAGTTTGTTATGAGCATTTCCTCTTTTTCCCAGCGCTAACTAGAAGTAACCAATCAGAGCCAGGAGGCGGGACTTAGCTCTGTCAATCATCCTCTGATTGTGAATGCTAAATCTAGTTATCATAGGGACTGATGACAGTGGACAAGGTTTTCCTATAATGATAAGTTGTTCCTCCACCATTAGCACATTTAGCAACGAGTACATGAAAATGATTGGCAGCGCTAAACCCAGCCTCCTGGCTCTGATTGGTTGTTTTTGTTGCGTTGCTGTAGCTTTAGCCGCTCCAGGCGCATACCCAGCAGCTTTTCGCCCAGCATGTCCAGCTGCTCCTTGTTGAGGCCGCGGCCGGCGAAGGTGGAGAACTGCCAGCTGAGAACCTCAGACAGCTGGGTCCAGCTGGCGCGGGGCGGGTTCCCAAAGAAGCCCAGGTTCTGTACGGAAACACAAGTCAGCAAAACCAAACCGAGGGCTACGGCAGGCTGGCTTAGCATTAAATTCACCACACTTGCATCTCTGAATACATTTTAACATCAAATTTATCAGATAGCTTCAGTTTAACTAAAGCTAACTGTTGACTAGCTGGTTAGCGTGTATGGCTAAAGTTTTGAGCGGCTAATGGTTTCACCCGCGGCTCGTCGGTCAGCAGGTTGTACCACATGACGGAGGCCCAGCCGCCCGGCAGCTGGCTCACGTTGGAGATCACCACCAGTGGCAGCGAACACGTCTGCGGAGAGGAGAGCAGAAATGAGCGACAGCAGCAGCCGGCGTGTGGCGAAGGAAACGACCTCTGACCTCCAGGTCGACGGCGAGGCCCTGCACAGTGAAGCAGGCCTCGAAGCTCAGCGAGTGAAGCTCCTCCGTCACAGAGAGCAGGCCCTGAAAGACACCAGCCATCAGAATCCAACCCAGTCCACACTGAGGCCCTGCAGGTTCCTCCACTTTAACCAATCAGAGCCAGGAGGTGGGGCTTATCGCTGTCAGTCACCTCGTATACTAGCTGCTAAATGTGCTAATGGTGACGAAACAACATACTGTTAAAGGAAAACCAGTTAGCAACAATGCTAACTAGTGTTAGCATCACATCGTGCTATGCGAGATGCAGTGCAGCAGAGTTATTGACAGCACTAAGCCCCGCCCCCAGGCTCCAATTGGTTGTTTCTAGTTAGTGCTGGGGCGAAGCAGAGGAGCCGAATCTGTCAGGTAGTTTCAACAAATATGTTAAAAAATATATTTTTCATAAAAGTTACATTCTGCAGATAACAACTGACTTTCACTTTAATGTCTGATTAATTACGTAATTTACTAAACTCGACCAAATAGATTCAGTTTTTATGTATTTCTATTTTCAAAACGAACAGAGAGAATTTACAAACTGGATGGATTATTTCGGTCTAAACGTCGTTTCCCTTCATAATTCCTTTAAAATCCTGCAATCTTAGTTTATTACTGATGAGATAAAAATATTTATAAATATTTGTAACAAGGTTTTATTTTAACACTGTGCAGTTTGTCTAAATTGTATTATTTATTCTATAAACTGACTGTATTTGGTCAAACTGTCCAGCATGTTAGGCTGTGTGGTGGGTGGTTACCGTAGTAACCGGTAACTCTAACAGTGGATCTGGACATGGTTCTGATCAGTTCAGCTACAGGCAGCGTCTCGTCTATGTTCATGATGCTTTGTGTGTTTTTAGCTGTAATTTTCTGGTTACTTGATAATCACTGGATAAACTTTCTTCTACTGAGGGAAACGTTTCCTTCAAAATTCACTACTTTGTAGTTTTTGTGGTGTTGGTCGTTTAAAAGTGACCATTTTGCCCTGTGAATGTTTGGATGTGTTTGAGGTCCGGTCACCTCGTTGCCCTTGGTGCCGTTGGTGTACTTCTTCTCTTTCAGCTGCTGTAAAACACAAACTGGGTCAACTTTCAGGCAGCAACTTTCAGGCAGCAACTTTCAGGCAGCAACTTTCAGGCAGCAACTTTCAGGCAGCAACTTTCAGGCAGCGTTGCAGCAACCTGCGTTGCAGCAACCTGCGTTGCAGCAACCTGCGTTGCAGCAACCTGCGTTGCAGCAACCTGCGTTGCTCCGCAGGGAACGTTTCCTACCAGGTGTCTGAACTCGACGGAGAGGCAGCCGTTGGAGTAATCCTCGATGTCCATCACTTTAGTGTTGTTGGTGAGGATGAAGAACTGTCTGCTTCTGAGGAGCAAACGGGTCGGAGTCCGACTCAGATTCACGGCCAAAACAGAAAAATATCCATGAAAAATGTTTCTACAAGAAACTTGCAAAGCTCCAGAAATGTCCGAAGTTTCTTCTGGAACATTTCTGAAATTAATCTCTAAATATTATTTTCTAGCAAATTTTGAGCATTTCAAAACTTTGTCTAGAATTTTTTTGAGTAATTTAGAAATTTCTGCTTTTTTTCTGTTTGTCATGGACCTCATCAGAATCCCATCAGAACCTTTTGAGGAATCTGGATTGATTGTTTCCTAATTTGGTTCAGTTTAATAAAGTTTGAGTTTCTGCATCTGAGCATCTCATCCCAGCCTTTCAACCAGGGCAGGACTTTGAGTAGGCCACAGCAGCACCTGGATTCTCACTGCAGTCTGACTGCATTTAATGAATAGCATCAATGATGCAAAGAAAAACCTGCTGTGTGAAGGTGGTCATAATGTTCTGCTGCAAACTGACCAGCTGTGTTGCTGTTCTAAAACTAAAAACATGAACATGTCGCTTCATGTTTAGTGTTTTTCAGGGGAGTTTCTGCTGCAGAAACAGACTCACACTCTGCCGGCTGGAAGATCCCTGCAGAGACAACGACAGTCTGGTTATCCTCAGGTCACCAGGTCACAGGTCACCAGGTCAACACTCAGCAGGACCAAAACTTTCCATACTTATCAAATGTTGTTTTCACTTTTAGCTGATAATCCACTTCAGGAAGTTTGACCAAAAGTCTGAAAGGAGGAGAAGAGATTTGCAGTTTACTTCATTGTGACGGCAGAGGAAGCGCTGCGGCTGCTGGGCTTCAGGTACCGGACTTTGGTGGTGAACTGGACTCCGGTCTTGATGATCAGAGGTTTCTGTGGGTGTGTGGGCATGCAGGGCTGCTTCTCCACCACAAAGGAGCTGAAACCAAACCAGACGTTTCAGCTTCACTAAAGACCCATCAGACCGTGTTCCCTGCAACGGGCCGCATCTGATCGTGATGGTAAATTGGTGCTGATCCAGACGCTTCACCTCTTGATCAGGTGGTAGATCAGGTATTTCACTCGCTCCTCCATCTGAGGCTTCTGCAGCGGGATGGGGTCGCTCTCATACGTCACCTTCACCACCAGTTCTCCCAGTTTGTCCAGCTGCCGTTTGATCTGGAAGAGGCTCTGTGCCGTCAGAGTGAACCTGAGGGGCCAGGAGGTCAAAGGGTCAGAGCTGTTTATCGTTTTACACTTTCACCAATAGAATCATGGTGAAATCATGATTCTATTACTGTATTCTATTACTTTACATAGAAGCTAAAACTGCTAATCATGATAGCTAATGCTAACCTAGCATAGCTGCATGATCTTCTGGTTGCTAATATCTGAGTTAAGTTCACAACATTTAGTTTTTAAGTCATTTTATCACTTAATATTTATATGAATAATAAAATGCTTGGACTTGATGCTAACATAGCCTAGCTTAGCATAGAGAGAATATTGCAGGTTTATTTAATATTCTCCTATTTTCTGTGAACTGAAGGAGATTCTTAAATAAACTAAACCGTGTTGTGTGAAAGAAAGTTAAAAACTTATAATTTATCAATCTTTTTTTTACTATTTCCCTTTTAGCAATTATAAAATTACTACATTCTACTAATATCACATTATTCAGGTATTATTTTGACTTTTTTGTTGTACAATTTTTGACTTATTACAACTTTTTATTGCATCATTATGACTATTGTGTTATTAGGAGTTTATTCTCATCATTGCAATTTTTTCTTATATTAATTTTCTCATATAATGACCTTATTTGTGTGATGCAATCATTTTTCTCCAGATGATGTCATCGCTGATATTTTCCATTCATTTACTGAGCAGTAAACATATTAGTGTTGCGCTGCTGAGCTTTGTGTTTATTTGGTTTTTAAATCAGCTGTTGGGTGTGAACATGTCGCTCCGCCCGCCGCGCTGAGTTCAGCAGGTTATTATAATGATTTCATGGTGATATGAAGTGATCTCGTTGTGCTGCAGCTGCTTACCAGCTCTGCAGCTGCTCCAGCCCCGTCAGCAGCGGCCCACCGATGGCGGCGATCTGCTGCCGCCGTTTCCAGTCCTGCAGCTCCGGTCGCAGCTGAGAGGTCATAAGGTCGTCGATCTCTTTGATCACCACGTCCATTTTTGACAGGATCTCCTGAAACCAGAGGAGGAACGAAGAACGAGGCGTTTCAGCTGTGAATGTTGGCGCTGCTGAGGTTTGGTGTCTCTGCTCACCTTCCGTTTAAAGTCCAGCCGGTTGAGCATTTCCTGCAGTCGCGTTATTCCCTGTTTGATCATCTCTGACGTTCTGTCTGCCGATTCTGGAAAATCAAACACGTGAATTTTCAGCGTTTCCTTCCAGCCGTCCAGATCCTGGGAGCGGCGCTCACCTCGTGACTGCAGAGTCTTGTAGCAGAAATCGAAATCGTCCTGCATGTCCTCGATGTTTTTCACTGCCTGGTCCATCAGCTGCAGACAAACGATTAGTTTTCATCAGAGCTGATCTTCCCAGCCTGTTTCACTGCAGGTGTGCTCGGCTACCTGGACGCTGTTCCTGATGATGCTCACTCGGTTGTCCATGTTCTTCTGCCTCTCAAAGGCCACAGAGTTCTGCAGCGACTGCTCCAGCGCGCCCTGCAAAAACACCCGGCAAACCGCATCGACTCACATTCCTTCATTTTCTACTCCTAAACTGATAAAATACTGATATGTATTTAATGAAACCTCAGGAAGCTGCAGGTCTATGAATCACTGTTGCATTTAAGAATCTGCACTTTTATTCAAACTTTGCTCCAGTTTGGATTTATCAAACATATTGTGTTGGAATATTTGTGTGCAGTAATTTGCTGAAAGAAGAGACATTTTATTTTGAAGGGTCACATGTCGTTAGTTCAGCAGGTCAGAAAATGCAAAATGGTATAAAGCAGGAAAAGTTGAAACTTTGATAAGCATCAAAGCGAGATTTTCAACTGCTTCCATAAACGCAGCATCAGAGACAAACGCAGCATCAGAGACAAACGCAGCATCAGAGACAAACGCAGCATCAGAGACAAACGCAGCATCAGGCCCCGGGCCCCAGGCTCCGTCACCAACCTGTTCCTGTGTGCAGGTGGTGGCCAGGATCCGCCGCTCCTCTCGCAGGCAGGTGGAGATGACTCTGGCCATTCCTGTGGGGTTGGTGGTGTATTTCCTCTGGAGCCACATTCACAAACAGCAACGTGTTTCAGGTCAGAGCAAAACATTTGGAATCAAACCAGATGAGGAAGTTATTTAATCATTTTCACGTAAACCGGTTCAGTATTGTTCTGTTTCCTGTTAATCAGAATATTGTTATGCAACAAGTTCATTCTTTACCCACAATGCTTTGCTATAGTTTAGTAAACTGATGTCCCCCTGCTTCCTGCCTGAAGTCCTATTAGAGTTAATTAGACTAAATTAGCCACAGTTAGCAAAACTCAACAGTATTAAACTCAAACCTCCTATTCATCATGTTGGTCTAGTTCTCAACGTGTTGGTTTAGCACTTAGCTCCTCTAAACCTGTTCATATAGCATGTTAGCTTCCTCTAAACCTGTTCATGTAGCATGTTAGCGCCTCTAAACCTGTTCATGTAGCATGTTAGCTCCTCTAAACCTGTTATGTAGCATGTTAGCTTCCTCTAAACCTGTTATGTAGCATGTTAGCTTCCTCTAAACCTGTTCATGTAGCATGTTAGCTCCTCTAAACCTGTTATGTAGCATGTTAGCTTCCTCTAAACCTGTTATGTAGCATGTTAGCTTCCTCTACACCTGTTATGTAGCATGTTAGCTTCCTCTAAACCTGTTATGTAGCATGTTAGCTCCTCTAAACCTGTTATTAGCATGTTAGCTTCCTCTACATATCATGTTGGTATATCTCCTGAGCATTCAATTAAACCTGTTATGTAGCATGTTAGCTTCCTCTACATATCATGTTGGTATATCTCCTGAGCATTCAATGAATTGTAACTAAATATGGAAACAAAAATCTCACTGTATCAGAAACGGTAATTTAGTCAAATAGTTTGAAGATGGAGGACTGTGAGATACTGAATTTAACGGCACTTCAACAATAAACTGGCTTCAGTCTGTTTTAACAAATCAAAATTAATTATGGTTCCATATTCCAAGTAAAATATTTTCATATCTGGGTTTCCTTCTAAGATGCAACTTCAATGATAAAAACTGCCTGTTAAACTTTCCTTCTTTCACCAGCAAGTTTTATTATATTGGAGATTAATCTATAAACATAACTACAGCCAAAGGAACTGCTGTTATATAAATATTAATAATAAATCTTTCTAATTGTCTAGAACAAGGTGTCTGGTCTGTGATGCTCTTATTAAATAATGGAGATTTTATGCCTTTTGAAGACTTCAGTGTTAAATATAACCTGCAAATAAATAAAGCTAATTTCAGAATTGAATTTTCCCAAATATTTTATGTACAGCTAAATGTTTCTATGAGATCCCTGATTACAGAACCCCTGACCTCTGACCTCTGACCTACCTGGGCGTCTGATTAATGGGAATCATAGATAATAAACTAAAAAACTCAAAAATTAGGGAACGTTTTACTAATACTTTGTTTCCTTTAGTATCACATCCAAATTTTACATCTCATTTCTTCTCAAAGCATCAAAGGGAAAAAATGAGAACAAATGATTTAAATCTTCATTTTCCTCCAAAAGCTCAGGAAGTCCAAAACCTTTTACCCCCTCAGGAAACCCGACTGTGATCTGCTATCGACGATCAAACGTGTTTACTCTGTGGGGAGACGTCGAGTCGACTGAACATCTTTGCATTAATGTGTTTTGTGAAGCTTTCTGTCATAACGTTCTAACGGATCCTGAGAGAAAAAAGAAATCTGAAAGGCTACTAAACGTTTTTCATTCACAAATGTCATTTTCTTAAAGAAAAACCATTTTTCCCAGTTTTCCCTCTGCTGCCTCTTCTTCTCAACCAGACGCAGAACTGGATCACCTGATGAACCACCTGAAAGCTTTAATGCTGCTTTTCTTCTTTTTGTTTTGCTGTTTTGTCTGTATGGAAACATCCTGGTCGACTTTTCAGGTTTCATCTGATTCAGACGCCACGTTTGTTATATGTGATGTTATCAATACATTAAGAAAACCTGAAATATCTCCTCAGCATCAGCTTCTGATCAATATGGTGTTGGAATAGCGATTCTCTTCATCCCATTTGAAAAAGCCCAGTTGGATTTTCTTTCCATTATTGGCTATAATCTTTACATTCTTTACATATTTGTGGTTTTCTTGCTTCTGTTTTGACTGGATGTTTCTGCTAATAGAAACATTTATTATTAGGCCTGAAGTTTCAGCCTCAGAGACGATAAAGAAAGTCCAAGTCTAGCATCACTGGTATAGTATTTCCTCCTTATTAAACCGTTGCCATAGTTACATGTGCTTGTGATTGGCTGATCGGTCCTTTTCTGGTCACTACAGAGCTGAACTCTCAGGGCCAGATTATATAATTAAAAAGAAAAGTTACAAACTAATTTCATCAAAACTCTGAAGTTCTCTCAAGGCTGTTAGTTTTGCAAACTGTTTAGATTCTCCAGCGACTAAAATCAGCGACATGAACATTTACAAATTAGGCTTGAGGAAATTTTGCCACCACAAACTTTCCCACAGCCGTATTTTTACCACGATGAGCTTCTGCTTGACATTTACGCCCAGAGCGAGGCGCCGGCCGGCCCATTCAGAAAAAACAGAACTTTTCTCTGCGGAAAATTCACCCACAGGCGTGACGAAGCTTTCATCACCAGCGGAAAGTCAAAGGTCATCGGATCACCTACACCAGAGCAGCTGGGAACGTTTTTCTGCTTCCAGCATCAAATGAAGGCTCACTGTTTGCTTCAGGACTTCACCTCTCACAGCTTCCCTGCTGAAAAACGAACTCCAGGCAAAAACATCGACCATCATTTCAAAACCAATCAAACGAAAAGCAAACAGTCTCAGTTTTGGTCCTTGTTGTGCTGCTTCAAATCTACAGAAACAAACAGCAGCAGAAAACCGCAAACGCCACAGAGCTCAGGAGTATCTGCTTCCTCTGCAACATGTTCGCTTTGACACAAACATCGAGCTGACAGGAAGCCGCGGCGAGGCGCCACGGCCCGGTTCTGCAAAGGTGAAGAACTTTTCAAGAACAAAACACATGCGCTCATGTTTCTGACGTTTCCTCAACCAAACGTCCTGCAGAACTCCTCAGACAAAACCTGCTCTGAAGTCCAGAGCAGCGTGAAGGACTCGGCCTGCAGACGATGTCTGGGATTCAGGTTCCAGGAGAACCAGCCACACAGTTAAAGCTCATTTCAAGCAAACATGAACTAGATTTTACTTCCTTTTCTGTCCCACAAGCTGTGCAGCAAACTGCGTCCTGCTACTTCTGCTAACTGCAGGTTGGGTCGGCGCTGAGCCGCTGACCTGGTTCTGATGCCAGAACCGTTTCAGGAGGAATAAACTGCTTTCTGTACGGATGAGTAAACGTTTCATGGTGATGCTCATGAAAGCACCGGAAAACCTTTTCCTGTCAGTGAAGACAGATTACCGTAAATCCAGGCAGAATTCGTTACTGGAAATCTGAAGAAATGATTTAACGCTTCCAGCAGCTCAACTTTCTAAGTATCAGTAAAAAACTAAAAATGAAACCGTTTCAGAGCTTCTTCCACTGAACACGCTGCCGCTAATCTGCTAATAGCGGCGCTAAGTTTTCACTCAGTGATTCAGAGGTTTTGCTAACTGAAAACAAAATTAGTGCTATAAAGCTTTAGCATTAGCCTCCCCTAATTATGGTTATTTAGAGCTTTAGCATTAGCTTCATTAATTGGTATTGTTAGCTTCCACTAATTACTATGTTGGTTTAGTGCTTTAGTGTTAGCTTCCTCGCTAACATCATCCATTAGCATTAGCTGAGCTAATGTTTATGATTGGTATTTTAGCATTACACGTGTTAGCTAGCATTGCTAGCCTCTGGCTCCTTTTCTGTCCCTGTTACCTTTCCATACTTTGCTGCGCTAATAAGCTAATAAATGGCTAGCTTTCTGTTTACCTTCAGGATCAGAGGTTCTGGTCCGTTTAGGCGGATCCAGCATCAATGCTGAGAATCTCCAGTTGGTGGAAAATGTATTTTAAAAATGTAAATTTCCATGGAATTGCTTTTTGTTTCTCTGTGAATAAAGTGATCTGATGGTCTGGGTGTCGTCTGCTCTGGAGTTGAAGCTGAATTTAGTTTCTCTTCCTTTCAGGATGAGATTCTAGTTTTCATTCTGCAGGGAGTTCTTCCTGTGGTCATGAATCAGAGAACATGC
Source organism: Poeciliopsis gracilis (assembly GCA_911649635.1). Classification (NCBI taxonomy): domain Eukaryota; kingdom Metazoa; phylum Chordata; class Actinopteri; order Cyprinodontiformes; family Poeciliidae; genus Poeciliopsis; species Poeciliopsis gracilis. The sequence goes on from CAJVRI010000117.1 coordinate 30,525, forward strand.
TGCAGTGCATGATGATCTTAACAACAGGAAAACTCAGAAACAGGAAGGAGAAATAAACATGAAGCTCCTGGAAACCAGGTAACTGAATTCCTGAGGTTTTCATGTAAAGCCAGAAACAAAGCCGGAGTTGTTGTAACCTGGGTTACCTGCAGCTGCTGCTGAATGATTTTCATGTTGTGTCTTTGCAGGAAGTTCTGCTCCTGCGATCGGACCTTTTCCAGCTGCGTCTGCAGGTTGGTGAACAGAACCGAAGCCATCGACTCGTCGTTGATGGCAGAATCCCTGAAACCACAGGAAGAGCAGCGAGATTCACCCAACAGACGCTGCAGCTGCACACGATGGACAGATCCATCTGCAGCCTCAGAATATTTTACGCACAAGTAAAATATTTCACACAGAAACACGGTGGTGGGGTGATCATGCTTTACGCACAAGTCGACTTGTGCAAAAATGAACTTTGCGTCAAAGTTTGCGTAAATGTACACAAACTTTTTCACTGGCGTGAAAATGTGCAGCAGCCACCAAACTTTTCTGTGGAGAAATGTTGCTGTTTGATTTGATGTTTATTTAAACGCTGATTTATTCTGGTCTAAAGGAGAATAAATCATTTTATCTCGTTGAAATGAAAATAGTTTGGGTTCTAATCAGGTTCTGCTGAAGTTGTTTCTCTGGCAGTTAAAGAAATATGTCAGAAAATAAAAAAGTTTAATGAACTAATCCTGTCAGAGCGGTTTGATGACTGTTTACATCAAAATATTTAACATTTATTTCAGCGGCTTTTAATTCATATTTCAAACTTTTCCGTTATTGTTTGTTTTTGAAGGTGTTTCTTTGTTTTCCATCTGAATTTGGCTCTTTGTTTACGTCTTTATGTGACGATGTAATAATATTTTCAGTCACCTGCTCAGGTGAGGGGCAGAACAACCTCATCTGGGTGAACTTTGACCTCTCTGGGGGGAGTAGGCCTCAGATGAGTTTAGACGTTTTAACCATAATTTCCTGATTGAATTTGTTATTTTGTTACTTTTGCTGCTTTTCTTGGTGAATTAATTTGTTTATTTTTGTTTTGCTTTTTGAGTGAATTTCAGTTTTTGAATTGATCTGAATGGAAATTCATATTTGGTTTTAAATTTACTTACTGGTAACTTTTCATAACCTCTTCATCTTGATAAAGTAACCGCCACAGCATGATCATCCCACCACCGTGCTTCTCTGTGGGAACGCTGTGTTTTTATGAAACTGTGACCCGAAACCGATGGTTCCATCGGGTCATAAAGATTCTCCAGAAGGCGTTGAGAGATTTTATCTGGTCCTGGATGTTTCCTTCAGTCTCAACATGATGCCTGGTTATTTAGAGCAAACGTTCCTGTGCCGGTTGGGATCCCACAGGGCTCAGCGTTTGGGCCACTGATTCTTTCCCTGCGTTTGTTGCCTCTAAATTCCACTTCTATGCTGACAACTGTCGGGTTTATATAAGGAGAATAGAGCAGCAGATAACTAAATATTTCAGCAAAATCTGTCAAATGCAGAAACCGAAACTTGAGAGCAGATCTTCCTGGTGGTTGTGTTTCAAAAAGAATAAAAACAGCAAAAAACAAAATGCTAGTTGCTGAAATATTCAAGATGTATTTTTAAAGATGGATGTCAAGGAAAATTCCTTCCTGCACTAAAACTGTAAGTATTTACCTCAGATTAATGCTGTTGGTGTCAAATAATAGACACAGAAATCATATTTACTGATCAGTTTTTGATGATTCAAGATGGCCGCCGTATTTGTCATGGAAGATTTGGCCAGAAATTGTCAATTAGGTGAATGAGTTTGGTGTCAAATCATTCTGTATCTCTAACTGTTACTGAATCTGATTCTGTTTCCTTTCAACCAGAGTCTGAGCCGAAGGCCGAAACTGAACTCAGGATGTAAAACCTGAGATCCGTCAGCGAGACGGCTTCAGTTTACTGAACGGTTCTGTTTACTGAACGGCTCAGTTTACTGAACGGCTCAGTTTGCTGAACAGTTCAGTTTACTGAACAGTTCAGTTTACTGAACGGCTCAGTTTCAACTCCTGAGATCTTATGACTTGTATTTGTTTTCCTGCTGAGGTCATTTCGATCTAATACTAAATTTCCAAAACCAACAGAGGAGAGAAAAAGTCAATATATGATCAATAAAATATGATCATGGTTGATTTATCAATCATGATCATATTTTATATGACAGTAAAAATATTCATAAAAACCGAAACAAACTGTTTCATCAAACTGTAGTCACTTTTAGAAAAACTACATTAATTATCACAAGGCTCTTAAAATATCAAAGTGAAAGTTTGATTTAGTTTCAGATTAAGTAAAAGTTATTTGTAATAATATAGTTATTGGTTTTGTTTCTTATCTCATTTTGTTTTTTTTCTTTTTGAAAAACACACAAAACACAAATTAGTATTAAGTTTTTCTTCGGACTTTAAATGATTTTCCTTTGTTTTGGTTCAACATCGGATCATTTTCTGACCCCATTAAACAAACTGTAAATGAGGACAAAGGTTCATTTTTAAAATCTCTGTTTTTATTGTCTTTATCTTTAATATTGAACAAAGAAACAGAAAGAATCTGTTTTTGTTGAATCTGCTGTTTTGTCACACTTTGCTGCTCAGTGAGGAAAACCTGCGAGAATATTGTGAATAGAAAATATGACTTAATGAATTTCCTGTTGGAGTTTCAAACAATTCATAAATAGTTTGAATCTGAAGAGTCTTTTCACTCAGGAGGATCATGAATGTTTTACTGAAAATGACCACAGGTTTCAGTCTCTGGTCAAATCAGACGAGACAAACAGAAGGAAATGTTTTACTGTAAAATGTTTCTGTTTCTGGAGGAGCGGCTGATCTAACAGCAGGAATTTAAACTCGGCTTGATTCCAGTTAATGACACGATTACAGGCAGCAGGAATCACTAGAGGTTACAGGAATTTCATCTCTGAGGAAGATCATTAAATATTCAGCAGAAATTGGTTCTTCCAAACCGAATCCTCTGCAGGTGGTTTTATATTTACTGTAAAAAGTTGAATTATTCTCAAACTTGTGAGACTTTTAATCCATTTAATTTGATCCGTTTCTTTACATGTTAAGCAGACATGCTGCCATGTTCAGGGCTGCAGTCGATGCAGCAGAACCGACCCGAGTCGGACTCACCAGTCCTGGGACTCGATCCAGCCGGCCAGGCCCTGCCGGATGTCCATGGGGAAGTTGTCATCATACAGGTAGTCCACCTGCTCCAGGAGCCTCATCTCCAGCTGCTGGACCTGCTTCCACTGGCTCATTCTGCTTCTGGCTCAGGGTCAGAGGTCACGGTCCTTCAGAAAGCTGGCTCTGCTGCTCTTCAGATGATCCTGGATGTCGGAGCGCCGTTTCTTCGTCTGTCCCTGCCAGCATGTGCTCCTGCTTCTGTCAGAGGTTTCAGTTTTACAGTGTGCTGCATCCAGGAAGAGAACATCTGACTGCTGTCGCTCAGCAGGAAGCCGGCCCATCCCCCGCCACGCGTCGGCCCGCAGGTTTCACCCCCCGCTGTTCCACTCCCACAGCAAAAACAGCACAGCAGAGCAATAAAACCAGAAACTTCAACCAAATCACAGGAAATCAGAGCATATGGAGCTCCCAAAGTGCCATTAATTATCGTTTCACTGTGTTTACATTTAGCTCCAAACTAAATAGTTACCTCATTAACTAAATATTTACTGACATATTTAGCTTTCTAATTAAATGGCTATCTTCAAACTAAATATGAAGCCCACTAACTAAATATATATTTGTTCTAACTCATTTGCTAGATAACAATGAAGTTTCAGATCTAAATATTAATTATCCTGATTACTAAATTTGGTTATCTAAATATTTAGGTTCAGACTAAGTTGCTGACTAACTTAATATTTAGCCTGTTGTTAAATATTTAGCATCCAAATAACTTAGCTCAATAACTAAATATTTAGACTTAAAGTCAACTTTTTGCTTGCTGAATGTTCAGTTTGAAGCTAAATATTTAGCTAGCTTGAACAAGGCAGATATTTCCTGGAGGAGTCATGCTGTGGGACTGCTGTTGTCTCTGTTTCCTCTGCATTTTAATAACTTATTGAGTCTAACTTTAGACATCACACAATGAGTCACAGATTAACACTGGGACTAAACCAACATGATGTGTGACAGAAGGTGAGAGTTGACCTGAGGAGTGGATTTTATATCAGTCATAATGAATTATTGATAAGTTTTGAAAGTCAGAACAAACTAAATGTTAGAGCTTAAACAGGAAACACGCGCTGTGTGTAATTGATGCCATTTTAAGTGGAATATCTTTGAGGAAGTCATAATTTATTCCTCAACAGAAATGGTATCTTTAAAATGTTTTGAAAGGAAAACAGTCAATTTTGCTGATTTATTTACTTGCTTTTGAAAGCCGCTTAATAATTTACACTGAGATCTGCTGACCCCTAGCGGAGAAAGAGGTTGATAGCAGGTATGACATACACAGTAAGGACTTTCATCTGGTCTGCTGTCTGTTCAGAGACTCATTAAACTATTTCAAGCCTCTGTGTGGGACAGTTCATACAGAGTGAAACAATACGGTGATAACATGTAGATAGTTGTAGTAAAAATAACAAAATGAGCTGTTTGACAGCTAAGAATAACTCTCTGCCTTTTATTAAGAAATCTCGATGAGTCAGATAGTGAATGAAAGGAAGTCCGAGTCTTCTTCCCCCAACAAACCCTGATTATTTCGCTTCTTTTCATCCCATGATGCCAGAACACGACCGTCCCAAGATGGCCGCGTCGATTACGTTCAAAACATTTCATCTGCAGTGCCGTTTCCGCTCGCCAGGTTGCAGTAAAGGTCCAACCAAAGGCTTTACGTGGAGAAATGGGCGGATATGACGTCAGCCGGTATGAAAACATGGTTGAACAGGCTGAAATCCGCGTGGTTCACCAAGGTGGCAGTAATATAACCTTCAGGGAGCCGGTTATAAGCTCCGACTCCAGGTTAGTGACTTATTTTATTCCGGTTTATAAAGCTAATGTCAGATATTTAGTTGCTGTTAAAGGGACAGCGGATGTCTGAGCGTTAGCAGCTAATGCTACATGCTGCGCTTCTGTTTCTGTGGTGCTATTAACTCAAAAACGTGCCTGAACGCAACTTTACAGTGAAATTATGTAAATAAAACCTGCCAGAATGACACGTTACTATAAAATCACGACTATAAAATCTGCATTTCAACAAAACTTTGCCCATAAAAGCTGCCTGAGTTCCGACTTTTCACAATTATGACTATAAAACCTGGCATTAAAGCCGAACGACGATGTTTTGTGTCCGCAGGTTCCTTCTCTGCGCTTCGGGACACAATGTGAAGGTGTTCAGTACCGTCACCGAGGAGTGTGTCCAGGAGCTGCGGGGCCACACGGACCTGGTGACCGGTGTGCTGCTCAGACCTTCCAACCATCTGCAGGTAAACATCTAACACAATTCACTGTGTTGTTGTGTCAGCCAGATAACCTGACTTCACCTCAGTGCAGCCCCTCAGGAATCCAGCTGAGGAATGAAAACATTCAGGAAGAAAAGTAAAGTAAAAGAAGGATGTAGTTTTTTTTCAGTGCACAAGTAAAAATCAAATCAGTTTCCATACCATGAACCAGAGCAAGAAAACCACAAATCTCTGATTATTATGAGTAAAATACATTCTGAGTATAAAATCATATTTGATTTACAATCTTGTTTTCTAACCTTTGACCTGTGATTGTTTCTGATGATGTGAAACAGTGTTTTGTATTGAAATCCAGATGCACCTCAATCCATTAGAATCTCATTAAAAATGAATTAATTTTAATAATTTAGTTCAAGAACACGCTTACCTTTGTGAACTGAATGAATGTTTGATGCTTTATTAGACATGAATTCTGTGGTTAAACCTGCAGGCCTACTCCTGCTCAGCAGATGGCACTGTGAGGCTCTGGGACTTCACCGATGGGATCCTCATTAAGGTAAAAACTTCTCCTCCATCATCTGAATCAATCAGGTTGATCAAACCTTCAGGTTTTAACTTCCTTTCTGAGCTGGTTCCACCTGAACCAAGCTGTTTCTAACAGAGACGACTCCAGACTAGTGACTTATTTTAGTCCGGTTTATAAAGCTAATAGGAGATATTTAGTTGCTGTTAACGGGACAGTGGATGTCTGAGCGTTAGCAGCTGATGGTGCTATTAACTCAAATACTTACCTGAATGCAACTTTACAGTGAAATCAGTGAAGCTTCTCTTCCTGTTTCCTGTTTCAGACGTACGTCATTGGGTATCCCATCTGCTCCATCTATGCCTCGGCCAGCCATGATGGCGTCGTCTTCATCGCCACGCCAACAAAAGGATACAAAACTCTGGGTAGGTTTGAGTTCCTTCCAGCCGAACGAGACGTTTTGGTCTAAAACTCTTTGTCGCACTTCCATCTGAATATTTTTCAGCATTTTTTTTATTGCATTAAAAGTTAAAACCTTGGTAAACAACAAAGATATTTCTAGTTTTCAATCTGTTATTCAGGTTTTTCAGCACAGATTATTTATGAAGCTTCTTCAGAAATGTGGACTGTGGATGCTAACATTAGCATCCACAGAAGCTAAGGTATTTTAGGCTACCTTAGCTTCTCTTCTAGGCTAACTCTTTTTAGCACCTCTTGAACACAGCGATGGCCTTTTTCAGCGTCCAATCAGATTGTTTAGAAGCAGAAATGAACCGAGAAAAGCAGCGTCATCGTTTCTGTTAGCGGATGTTGCTGTGCGTCAGATTTATGGATGCACTGGGAAGAAGTGAACATGAAGGTTTCAACTGCAATCTGTTAAAATTTATTAAATTAATTAATCAAAATGGACTTGTAAGACACTTCAAACATCTGTTTAAAAATATGAACCTTTATGGCATATTTTGAACGTAGCACCATCTGGTGGACAAGCATGAAACTTAATGACATTAGTTGATATTCAGACAGACATGGACGGATCAGAAACAGCGATTTTAGCTGAATCTTTATCCATTTTATATATTTAAAACAGAATTATTCAATAAATATGATCTACATTTGTAAATGAAATCTCGTCTCTGTCTGGTTGCAGATTCTCAACAGCTCCTCGCCGTTCATCTCCCTCAGACCGCCGGCCAGCTGGTGGAGACCTCTGAGCTCTCCGCTGTGCTCTCCGACGTCAGCGCCAACCCGGCGACCGTCGCCTTCGGCAGAGCGGTGCGCCTCTCTCTCTCTGTTTCTCTCTCGCCCCGGCCCTGTTCTGCTCTCTGATTGGCTGCCGTCTCCCCACAGGGAGAGTACGTGGCCTCGACTAACGGCGTTCAGCTGCAGATCTTCTTCTTCAAGAAGCAGAAGTCCTTCAGGTCGGTTCAGCTCTCTAATTAATTGTTTGATAAATTTTATTTTTGAAAAAGCCAGGCAGCGAAGTTAATATAAATAACATTTTATAAAGCAAAATTTGGGTCATGAGAATAAACTTTTCTCAATAAATGATAATGGGAAATCAGATTTTTTTCACAATAAATAAGAATGAATGATAACAATAGCTGATGATTATTTATAAGTTATTGTTTTGTTTTTGGGATGATTTTTTGCTGCTGCGCATCCAGATTCTCTCTGAAGGAAAACAGCCGCAGCGGCCGCAGCAACGCCTTCACCTGCGTCGCCTGCCACCCGACGGACGACTGCGTCGCCACGGGACACGAAGACGGAAAGATCCGGCTCTGGTGAGTCCCGCTGGTCTGGGTTGAACTTCCTGCGCCTGGTGATCTCTGACCTCTGCGACCTTTCAGGAGAAACTTCGACCAGAAGAGGGAGTACACCTACCGCACCCTGCACTGGCACCACGGCGCCGTGCGCGCGCTTCGCTTCACTCCTGAAGGTAACGCAGCCGCTGCGCCGCAGCGCGTCCCGTCGCAGCGCGTCCCGCCGCCGCAGCGCATCCCGCCGCCGCAGCGCGTCCTGCCGCCGCAGCGCGTCCCACTGATATTTTCTGACCCTCTGTGTTGCCGTTGTTCTGCCAGGCTCCAACCTGTTGAGCGGAGGCGTGGAGTCGGTTCTGGTCCAGTGGCGGTACCAGCAGGAGAGCCAGCAGGACTTCCTGCCACGCCTCGGCGCTGCCATCACGCACATCGCCGTGTCACCAGACGGGGCGCTGTTCTGCACCTCCCACAGCGACAACAGTAAAGAACAGAAAACACTCTCAGGGAAAAGAAAGTGCACCCTCTTGGGTGCACTTAAAGCTGCACTAACTTTTATAAAATATTTCTTCCATATTTGTTCAAACTGTCACCATGTTGACACATTTTGTTATTACGCAGATAATCAGTGAAATTATTGATTTCCTCCCTGAGCTCCCAGCGCTGGCAGCCAATCAGAGACAGGGGGCGGGGCCGAGCGCTGTCAATCATCCTCCGATTGTTAACTCTAAGGCTCGTTAGCATAGCCACTGATGACAGTTTTCCTGTAACAGTGAGTAGTTTCTCCACTATCAACACATTTAGCAGAGAGTACATGAGGTGATTGACAGCACTAAGCCCCGCCTCCTGGCTCTGTTTGGTTGTTTATAGTTATCATTAGGAGCAGATGGACTTTTCCACAGATTATCTGTTTTATAACAAGCTCTCACAACTTAGTGACGGTCTGGTCGGATCGATTCTAGTTGGGTCGGTTCTGGTGGGATCGGATCGGTTCTGGCCGGGTTGGACATCCTGCTGTCTGTATTTGTGTCAGAGGATTTTTGTCTCAGAAGTTTTATTCTCCTTTCAGAAACCCAGGAAGTGAAGCAGGGTGTACTTTCTTTGTGTCCTTATTGATCTGCTGCAGCGTTTCTTTGTTGCTGATATTTTTCTGTTTCCTGTCCAGAAATCACGGTCATCCAGAGTTGTGTGAAAGTGTCGTCCATCATTCAGGGTCTGGTCAAAGGTCAGCTCACATTCCGACCGCTAACTGATCGCATCATTTTATTCTCATTTTAAAAACTTTTTTTTCGTCTTGGAGACGCTCGAGCTGATCAGTTGTAATAAAGCGTAGATGTTTTAATTCACCTCGTCTCCTGATCTGGTTGCCGTAGCAACGCCATTGTTTCCATGCGTCTCTGCAGGCGAAGCCGTCCAGACGGACCTGATGGTCGACCCGCGCAGCAAAGCTCTGGTTCTGAACGGGAAACCGGGTCACCTGCAGTTCTATTCCCTCCAGAGAGACAGACTGCTGTTCAACGTGAGGCTGGAGCCAAACGCTTAATCTGAGTTTAATCTGGAGATCTGAGTTCATAATTTAGATATATCAATGTGGATTATAATCTGTGATGTAATAATCCCCCCAGCTGGACGTGGTGCAGCAGGAGTTCATTCACCAGGAGGGTCTGGACCAGTTCCAGGTTGTCATGGCGACGCTGGACGGCGCCGGCGCCTGGTTGGCCACGGTGGAGGAGCGGAAGCAGGACGCGGCGGAGGCAGAGTTTAATCTGAAGCTGTGGGCGTTCGATGAGCCGAGCCAGAGGTACCGAGGTCTTCCTTGCCGAGGCGGTCCAGAACCTCCAGAACCTCTGACGCCTCGCTCTCTCTCTTCGATCCAGCTTCGTTCTGAACACCACTGTCTCAGCGCCCCATGAGGCCCGGATTACGGCCGTGACCTTTGACCCGGCGGCCCGCAGCCAGACCTCCCTGCTGGTCTCCTGCGGCCGAGACGGACTCTTCAAAGCCTGGAGGCTGGCGGCGCCGGCCCACCCGGACGGTGAGAACCCAGCTGGACCGGGTCCAGACTGACAGTGATCTGACTTTAATCTGAGGCATGCTGGTCTCCATGCCGGGATTAACCTTTGACCCCAATGTCACGACCTACTGGAGGGACGACAAAAATAATTTTTTTTTCTTTTGTTTCTTCCAAAATGAAAAATGTCAAAACAATCGAATAAGACAAAACAACAAAAAGCATTAATCTGTTATCTAACAGATTAATTAATCTGTTTCTGTTGCCTTCAGTCTGGAATCGTCAGCTTTAGTTGGTAACAATCCGACTGTCCTGTCTGCAGACAGCGGGCCTTCGTGGTCATGTGACTTCGTGTCGGCCTATCATGGCCTGGCGCCGCAGCGCTGCTGTTTCTCCGCCGACGGCTCACTGCTGGCTGTCGGCTTCCAGGAAGTGGTTACCGTCTGGAGCCCCGCCTCCTGGGAGCTGCTGCTCACGCTGTCGCAGCCGCCGGGCAACATCAGGTAAACAGGAACCTTAATTCCTAAATAAGCATTTAGCAAGATTTTATCTGTCTGTAAAAATCTCAAATCAATGATAAATTCGCTCCATTCTTCAATTGTGGACAGAAGAGCCAAACAAAATCATCCAGAGGGCTGTAAATGGCCCCCGAACCACACTGTGGGCATCCCCGATTTAGGCTTATTTTTCAATCTTATTTTTATTGTTAAATGAAAGAGATGGAAAGTTTGAAGCACCTTAAAATGGTTCATTAGTCATTCACCCATTTATGGCCAATTCCTTTTGTTGCTGTGACACATTTAACCACTAGGGGCGCCAGAGGACAAAAAAACAAATATTTTACTCAATAAAGGGAGAAAATTTGTTTTTACTAAGGAATCTATATGAAGCCAAACCTTTTTGATGTTTTGAGTGTTTTGGATGTCAATTAATTAATCACTGTTTGCTATTTTTAAAGAAATTATTTAGTAATGACCTAAAATTGTGAGCCACTTTGCTGTTAGTCTCAAACTGTTATCTTTAAGGATTATTTTGAACAGTAAAATATGCCAGATTTTGATACAGTTTTCATTAATCAGGAACAAAATGTTTAACATTTGTACTTACTCAGAATTTAAATGATTATTTCCTGTTAAATATTTAATAAAAATAAATAATAGCTATGCTAAAAACAGTTTTAGGTCAACCAAACCGACGGCCCACTTTACGCTTTACTGTCTGAAGAATTCAGGACTTCCTTTGGTCTCCCAGCAACCAGCACAGCCAAGTGTGGGGGCAATTTGGAGGCGTGTGCATGTTTCACTGCATACAGGCTTTGATGTGCAAAAGGTTTAAGAGTTTAATAGATGGAGGCATGTTTCTGTGGAATAGCAAACATGTTGCTGCTATCATCATGAGCACCTGCTAGCGTCATGGAACACCTGCTAGCGACATGGAACACCTGCTAGCGACATGGAACACCTGCTAGCCACATGGAACACCTGCTAGCGACATGGAACACCTGCTAGCGACAGGGAACACCTGCTAGCCTCATGAAACACCTGCTAGCGACATGGAACACCTGCTAGCGTCATGGAACACCTGCTAGCGACATGGAACACATACTAGCGACATGGAACACCTGCCAGCCTCATGGAACACCTGCTAGCGACATGGAACACCTGCTAGCCTCATGAAACACCTGCTAGCGACATGGAACACCTGCTAGCGTCACGGAACACCTGCTAGCGCCACAGAGCACCTGCTAGCTTCACAGAGCACCTGCTAGCGTCATGGAACACCTGCTAGCCTCATGGAACACCTGCTAGCCTCATGGAACACCTGCTAGCCTCATGGAACACCTGCTAGCCTCATGAAACACCTGCTAGCGTCATGGAACACCTGCTAGCGACATGGAACACCTGCTAGCCTCATGGAACACCTGCTAGCACATGGAACACCTGCTAGCAACATGGAACACCTGCTAGCCACATGGAACACCTGCTAGCAACATGGAACACCTGCTAGCCTCATGGAACACCTGCTAGCGTCAGGAGCATCTGCTAGCTAGCTGTGATCAGGACAGTCTGCTAGCTAGCTGTGATCAGGACAGAAGTGCAGCGGTGTTGCTGCTGTGTCTTCCTCTGGATCGGACCTATGATAATAATTAACAGAAATCTTCGTCATGTCTGATCTGAATTTTATTTGCTTTATTAACTTATGTCGGGTCGTCTGCACTGGATCAGAACATGTTGGTCAAGAACTTCAAACTCTTTCAGACCTGAAATCTATAAATCTCCATTATGAAAATCACCTGCAGTCTCTAAACTGGGAGGTTTTCTTTCATTTCTGGATGTTTTTCAGGCCTTCCTCATTGTGAGCTGACCCAGCAGGAACTGGCTGCAGTTTCTGCTGTAATGTTGGCAGCTGTTCCTGGGCTTTCATGGAGCTCCGGGTCACAGAGGACACCAGAACCGTGCCGCCCGGTTCTGCTCGGCTCATAATGGAATAATCCACCTTCAGCCACAGACTAAACCGAGCGACTCCTTTTCTTCAGGGAGCACTGAGCTGCAGCGCTCAGAGGAAAATGTTTGGGTTTGTAAGAACCAGGCGGGTCGGCTCAAACTCTCTGAGCTCCTCAGAGTTAAAATGAGGCGTTTGAAGCAGGAAGAAGCTCATTTCCAGCTGTTGTTACAGCTGTGAGGTGCCTCTCTTATATAACGTCTGCCTATAGAGGTCAGCCCTCTGGAAACCAGACGCTGATCTAGTCGACGGCTGCCGGACCAGAGGAAACCATGGAAACTGAGGCTCTCACCTCAGGTCTGAGGGTTTCCATAAAAACCTCAGAATGAGATCAGAACCGGCCCATTATAAACAGTAACTGTTGGTGGTCTCATGGCTTGACGGATATTTGAATCATTTCATGTTTACGTCCTCCAGTTGTGGTCTAGTTAAAGCTGAGCTGGTGTTTTGGTCTGAACCTGGCTATTGTAGCTCCTCACATTCCTCTTTGACCTCTGACCTGAGCTGTGTTTGACAACTTGTTTTGATGCCGTCTCTTTAAATGCAAATGAGGTACATGAGGCCCCGCCCCCTCCACAGGTGGTGCCGAACATCCAGATGAACATGCTGAAACATGAATGAACACAAAGCTTCGACTTAGCAAACCTCACTGAATGTGTTTAGATCGCAGGTTCCCAACAAACTGTTGATGTACTTATGATATTCAAAACACGCTAGCCTATAATGCTAGCATTAGCACAATGCTACTGCTAGCAAACAGCAGCCAGAACGTCCACAGTGTCGTGACTCGAGTGGCTTAATACAACAAATCACCAAACATTTTGACTTGTAGCTTTGATGTCCTTGAACTTGGACTAAAAAATAGCTGGAAGTTCATGACCTTGATAGCAGTTCTGTCAAGGTCATGCCGATACTGACCTTGCAGTATCTGCTGCAGATACTGTGATGTAACGGTTCAAAAAACATAATATAGAGAAAACTGAACGGTTTGAAAAACCTGCAGCAGTACCAGAGAAACTCCACAATCAGATGAGTTACAAAGGGGATTTTGTTGTTTTTGAGGAGCAGATGATGTGTGAGTAACATTTCTTCCTCCATCAGGGATCTCTGCTTCGGCCGCCTGAGCTGCTCCAAGTTTCTCCTGGGAACAACTAGCAGCAACCAGCTGTGCTGCTGGAACCTGCTCACCTGCTCCTGTAAGCCTCCACAGCGCCACCATGTGCGCAACACGCTAACACACATCTTCTGTCTCCACAAGCCTCAGGAGAAAGACAAGAAGCAAACGCTCATTTAATCAGATTCAGCTTCAGCAGGAAAACTGCCGTATTATAGTAGCAAAGAAGCTGATCTTAGAGGGTTAGCTCATGCTAGTGCCAAGAACGCTAGCATTAGCTAACTGGCTACTTAGCTATGAGGCAGGCAGCTTACCAAGCTGTTTGAACTGAACCTGCTTCCTGTTTCCTGTGTGTCCTGCAGTGGAGTGGAGCACGTCCATGGAGGTGAGCCTGCTGCTGGCAGACCCGCTGTCTGACAACATGGCCGCCTTCTGCCACCAGGACGGAAACACAGACCGTACGTCCAAACCAGCGCTCGGCTTTACTTAACCAGAGATGCAGGAGAACTGCTGCTTCACTTTCTGCTAACTGCAGCTCAGCCTGTTGGAATCAATCAATCAATCAATCAATCAATCAATCGCATGATGAGTTCAAATTAGATCAATCATTTCTGTCTCATTAATATTTTTTGAAGAGTCATTTTGTTTCAGGAGATTTTATAATCCATTTTATTCATGGTTTCTGTTGTGTTCAGGTTTTATTTCTGTTTTATTTGTTTTTAGATGTTTGTGTTTTAATTTGGATCATAAGAATTAAGCAGCTGCTTGGAACCCTGGCACCACCAGGGGGCCCCCAAGAGCTCCGAGTTATTTTATTTATACATGTATATTTATAACAACATTGTGAACTAAATACAATTACACTTGGAAAAACAATTTCTAAATATATTGCTACACAAATAGTGATTAATCTTTTAATCAGGAAATATAAAATATCAAACTTGTTTACTGTAAATGTATTTTTTATCAGCTGATATTACTTCAAAAAATACATTTAAATGTCATTCTGTATTCCGAAGTCTAACTCATGTTTTTTAGTTACCCCTGTAGTGTTAAAGCAGCCATAGTAAGATAATCATGCTAATGCTCGTTAGCTTAGTAAGGATTAAGCAGCGTCATGTTGGGGCCCCAAATAAAAATCTGCTGAGGGCCCCAGAAAGGTTTGGACCAGCCCTGATCTGGACATTTAATTGACTGTTTTAAATCTTCTTTACAAAATGAAAGTTTATTAGTGGGTGAACTTGCATTATTATCTTATTACTGTTATATTATTTGAAAATGGTCTCTAAACAACAATATTATTGTTTGTCATAATAATTTCTGTCCTCCAGTTTCTGGCCTCATTGTTCCCTCATGTTCAGACCTTTGGGTGCAGAGAAAGGAAATCAAATATTGAACCTCAGCGCTCGTTTTAGCTCCAGCTCCGAGGGAGGAGGCTGCAGGAGAGCCGGTTTCATCACCATGGTTACACCTCTCCTCTGTTTTCCAGTTTTTGTCTTCAAGCCCAGTGAGCCGCGCCCGCTGTTTTCCCAGAAGGCCGTGTGCTCGGGGCGGGTGAGCCGCGCCGTCTTCGCCCCCAGGGAGGTGGCGCTGGAGAGCTGCGAGGAGAGCAGCCAGTGGCTGAACCGCTCACAGCTCTACTTCCTGACGTCGCTCATGGTAAACAAATGGGCCCAATATCGGCCAATCAGCAGCCAGCTCACTGGGAGAGAGGTCCCACTCTGATGCCCGGCTGCTTCCAAGAAAACCGTTCCATCTTTCTGGGAATGAAAACCTGCTGGGGCTGAGAATAAAGGTTTCACCCTAAACTCCAGCAGGTTTCATTCTAAACTCCAGCAGGTTTCATTCTAAACTCCAGCAGGTTTCATTCTAAACTCCAGCAGGTTTTATTCTAAACTCCAGCAGGTTTTATTCTAAACTCCAGCAGGTTTCACCCTAAACTCCAGCAGGTTTTATTCTAAACTCCAGCAGGTTTTATTCTAAACTCCAGCAGGTTTTATTCTAAACTCCAGCAGGTTTCATTCTAAACTCCAGCAGGTTTTATTCTAAACTCCAGCAGGTTTTATTCTAAACTCCAGCAGGTTTTATTCTAAACTCCAGCAGGTTTCACCCTAAACTCCAGCAGGTTTTATTCTAAACTCCAGCAGGTTTTATTCTAAACTCCAGCAGGTTTTATTCTAAACTCCAGCAGGTTTTATTCTAAACTCCAGCAGGTTTCATGATGCTCTCTCTCCTGTGCAGGACCTGCTGACCTTCAGCACCAGAGCAGAGGAGGAACGTCTGATGGCTGCAAGCAAACAGGTGAGCAGATACCTGCTTTATCTGCCTGGACAATACAGCATGACCTTTAGCCTCCATGTTGACTCTAGAAATAATGGCATAAACGTAGCTTGTAATGGAAACTTTGACTCAATTAGCTTTACTCAAAGAATTCCCAGTCCTATCCACTCTTTACATCACACTTTACGCATTTTGATAACATGCTGCATCCTGTCCAGTTATTTATTTGTAATTATCTGACCACCGGGAGGCGCTCACATGGCCTTGATCCTTAATGTAAAATCAGTAACTTCCAGCCCATTCATCCCAGTTTACATCCAGCATTCTGAACTAAAATCCATCTGAAAAGACACAAAGTTTGCTCTTAGACCCGCCTAACGTTTTCCAACATGGCGGCCTGCATGGAAGGACGTTCCGTTTGGTAAAATTATCTCCATAATTCAAATTTGTGCAACTTTCGGGTAGACGGAAAAACAAAAAAATGCTGCATTCACAGGAAATGGAAGCAAAACAACAGCAAGTATAAAACGCTGCAAACTTGCGCCACAACCCATTAGTCCTCCAGACCACTAGAGGGAGTCTGGAGTCAGTAATGACACTGGTGCAAACCTGCTGCTGCTCCATCAGGTTAGGAAAGACTTGAAGTATTGCGCAGCTTTTCTTACTGCTGGTCGTCCCGTCTTCCATGAGCTTCTGGTCCCAGATGATGGGCTGGTCGACTCCCCCTGGTGGCCAGGAGGACCAACGTTTCCCAGCGAGTTCTGCAGCTCCATGCTGGCAGAACGACGACGGTGTGATTCCTTTAAGATGATGCTTAAATTCTGGACACTGTTTGGATATTTCTCTTGTTAAAACTCAAAAAACATTTTAATTGCATTTTAAGGAAAAAACAAATAAACCAGTTTGTCTGCAAAGCGTCTTCATCTCCATGTTTGATGGGAGCCGTCCTGAGTAATGAGGCCGTTTGTGTCGACCCGAATGCGCGACCCGGTTCTGTTCTCACAGTATTTGCTTCCCTGTCTTTTCTCCTCCTTTACAGCTCGTGGTTGACAACAGCGTTGCCATGACGCCCTTCCAGCTGTTGCTGGGGAAACGCCGACCCCACCACCAAGCGGCGGTCGGACCATCCGCCGAGCTCCCGGCACCGCCTGGAGGTTCTGCTGCAGTCAGAGAGGTCTGACTTCCCTGGAGGAAACAGGAAGCAGGAAGTAGGAAACAGGAAGTAGGAGCAGGTTGACTGAGCAGCTCGTTGTCGTTGCAGCTCCTGCAGAGTCCGGCTCACGTCCTGCCAGCCGCCGCCGCGCTCTGCTCCGCCTTCATGGAGGCTCTGCTTGGCGTCGCCACGGAAACCAGGTCAGAACCAGAACTGATTATAAGTTAAAGATTTAGAAATGATTAGATGGTAAAAGTTGTGACTTGGATTAATGGTTTCTCACAGCATGTTGGTTGAGTTTCGTAGATTCAGTTACAGAAACAGGAACAAACTCCAGCAGTTCGTTAAATTTATCTGAAACGTGAGAATGAAGGTGATCCAGGATCTCCTGGAAGAACCGGCCCAAACAGCCAACAGAACGTTCAGCATGACTCGGCACTAAAAGCTGCTGCAGCAGAATCTGCTGTGACTCAGCAGCCCGGGTTGTTTTTCTGCTGAGTCATGCTAACATTTCCTCCGTTCCTGCAGGGAAAACAAAACCTCAGCGGGAGAAACGCCCAGCGACACCGAGGAGGAGGAGGAGGAGGAGGATGAAGAGTCAGACCAGGAAATGGAAACCAGAGCCACACGGCCAGAGGGGGCGCCGCTGGAGACGGACGGCGCCGACCCGGTTCTGAGCAGAGTCCAGGTCAGGGAGCTGAGGCGGGTCAGGAAACTGGACCACAGCTGGTTCTCCAGCCTGCTGGACTCCTGAGCACCAGAACCAGAACCTGGGAGCGGTTCTGGGTTTCCTTCCAGGAAGGAGAAGCGACAGGAAGCTGGTTCTGGACCTGGACGGGTTCTGACCCAATTCTTCCCGTTGGCTCCATCGGGACGGTTCCGTCTGGTTCTGATGTTTATTTCATGACTCCTGACATAATAAACCTCACTGACAGTGTGTGCTGATCAGGCAGAACATTATGACCAGCGTCAGTCTGAGCCTAATTAGGACCAAGTCCAGATACTTTAGTAGAAATGATTTTAATGGGTTCAATATTCTGCAGACTGTCCCTTTAAGAGCCCTTCGCTCGCACTGCGCCGCCAGTGGTCATAATGTTCTGCCTCGTCCCTGTCGCTCAGCCTTTACTAAACGTGAGTTGCAGAAAACTGAATGAGTTTTTTCCTTAATTTTCTTACAGAAACCAGATTTTAATTGTTTTGTTTCCTGAGAGCAGAAAAGTTTGGATAAATTTTTTATTTATTCCAGTAAAATAAAAACTGAGTTTTCCTAAAACCTGCTGACTCATCATCTGCCTTTCCCTACTTCCTGTTAAATAACGTGATGAAGACTCCATCATCTTCATCATCAGAAATCAGGTCATCAACGCTTTAGTGAGCTAAATATTTAGTTTCTGTTAAATAAAATGGATGGATGGATGGATGGATGGATGGATGGATGGATGGATGGATGGATGATGGATGGATGGATGATGGATGATGGATGGATGATGGATGGACGGATGGATGATGGATGGATGATGGATGGATGGACGGATGGATGGACGGATGATGGACGGATGGTTGACGGACGACTTGACGGACGGACGATGGACGGACGGACGATGGATTGACTGATGGATGGACGGATGGATCGACGGACGGACGGACGGATGGATGGATGGATGGATGGATGATGGATGGATGGATGGATGATGGATGGATGGATGGATGGATGGATGGATGGATGGATGATGGATGGATGGATGATGGATGGATGGATGGATGGATGGATGGATGGATGGATGGATGGATGGATGGATGGATGGATGATGGATGGATGGATGGATGGATGGATGAT